>JADLZN010004717.1:0-19290 GCA_018155175.1 Sinocyclocheilus anophthalmus
TAATGATTCAGAATCTTTTGGAGAAACATAGGATCGAAGTTGGGCTAAATGGCGAAGCTGGATAAAATGCAGCTTTGGATAGTTTACTAACCACTGAGTCAGTGAAGGATCAAGAGTAATGCCTAAATTTCTGACAGTAACAGATGGAAAAATTGTTGTAGCATCAAGGTTGAAACTGAGAGCATTTACCATATTTTTTGTTAGTGAAGGGGGCCCAGTAATTAAAATTTCTCTTTTGTTCAAATTCAAAATGAGAAAATTAGAATTTAGCCAGGCCTTTAGCTCATTAACACAGATAGATAGTGATGTGGTCTGGTGAATATAATCTGGTCTGCATGCAGTGTGTATCTGAATATCATCAGCATAACAGTGATAATGAAAACCATGACAACAGATACTATGTCCAAGAGGCATGATGTAAGTAATAAATAGTAATGGCCCAAGAACAGAGCCCTGGGGAACTCCATGACTGAGTAAAGTAGTGGGAGATTTGTCCGTAATATCCTATTAGGAAGGAAGGTAGTAAACTGTCTATCAGTGAATAGGAAGAAGAACACAGGATAAGTGGCAGCACCTGAAAACCTAATCTCTGAAATGCGGGATGAGTAATACTTGTGACGACAGTAATCCGAAAGGTGGGCGGGAGCTGAAGGATCTATGAGAAAGCAAGGGAACAGTGGAGAGAGATTACCTGGGTCACCAGAGAGTAACAAATCGTTGACAACCTTAACTAAAGCAGTTTCAGTGCTGTGATGAGAGCAAAAACCAGATTAAAATGCATCGAACTGATCGTTGAGAGCTAGAAAAGAAGACTGTAGCTGATTGGCAACAAATGTTTCCATAATTTTCTAAATAAATGGTAAATTGGAGATTGGACGATAGTTGGTGAAATCAGCTGGGTCCAGGTTTGGTTTTTTTATGAACAGGAGTAACGGCAGCAGTTTTCAGTGAAGTTGGAAACGGTGGCAGAGATAAAGGACGTATTTACTAAGTGTGACACAGGAGCAGAAATGACAGAAGTGCAGTGTTTCAGAAGGAATGTGGGCGCAGGATCTAACTGGCATGTGGAAGAATTAGAGTTCTGTATTATTTCAGCAATTAAGGTTGGAGTTGTCAAGGTAAAATTATTTAACAGTTGAGCTTGCTCACAAGTAGAAGTGGTTGGTTCAGTGCCAAGAGACCCACATAGAGCGTCCAGTTTTATTTGAAAGTGGCGCAAGAAAGAGCCACACAAATCATCACATTCATATTGGCTGAGACTATGGCTAGATGGCTGGACTAATTTATTAACCATGCTAAACAGTTTTTTGGCTTATTATTAGCTTTATTGATGATATCAGAAATATAGGAAGAGTGTGCTGCATTCAAGGCAGTTTTATAATGCCTAAAATGTTCAGAAAATATTTGAAAATGGACAGTCAGGCCAGTTTTTCTAAAAAGGCGTTCAAGCTGTCTACCTTTTGCCTTCATAGCACGAAGCTCAGCATTATACCAGGGAGAGGTGTGGGACAAAGGAACAGACCTAGTCCTAATTGGAGCATGCTCATCTAAAACATCAACAATAACAGAATGATATAGGTCAGATATCACAGATGGACAGGTGAATTTGAAAACATCAGAAATAGTAGAGGAAGCAACTGAAGCAGCAGAAGTATTTACATTGATAGCATTGATTTTGCGATAAGAAATGGTAGTATTACCAGCACATTTAGTAGGATGTATTAACGTTAAGTCAAAAGTGATAAGCTTATGATCAGAGATAGGGATAGCATGACTACTGATGGAGATGTTATTCAAACCAGACGTACAAACTAAGTCAAGTGTATTACCATGAGTGTGGGTTGGGAAATGAACATTCTGGGTAAGATTAAAGTAGTCCAGGACAGTCTTCAATTGAGTGCTGTTAGAATACTTCTTAGACTTCTTCTTTTTTAAATGTATTAATTAATAATGTTATATATTTTTTACATTATTCAAATCAATAATTTTAATGCAAATTATATTATGTGAAAGAATTAGATTGGAAATCTTGAATATTTTGTGTATTCCCCCCCCCCCCAAAAAAAAAAACCTAAAACTTTTTCTTTCGTCCTTGAATTAAATAGGTATAGGTTAATATTTGTCAATATGGTCTCCCAGTGTGACCTCACTGTAAATATCTTTTATGATACCAAAATAAATTTAACAAAATGGCTAACATTTATTTGAACAGAAATATTGTACTCAAAATGCTAAAATACATGGGAAATATATTTGGTCAGTATACAGACACAGTTTTTGTAAAGAAGTCTGCTCAACAAGGCTACATTTATTTGGTCAAAAATCCAGTAAAATAAGTAATTCTGTGAAATATTATTATGATTTAAAGGGGTGGTTGATTGCGATTTCACTTTTTTAACGTTAGTTAGTGTGTAATGTTGCTGGTTGAGCTTAATATCTGTAAAGTTACGACGCTGAATGTTCAATGTAAATGGAGATATTGTCTTTTAAAATTCTGGAAGTTTAATGCCTACAAAAACGGCTGGTATGGACTACACCACGTTACTTCCGGGGTTTGTGACATCACAAACCCAGATACACCCCGCCCTCGGGAAAAGGCAGCAAAGGGGGCGAGTCCATGCTGCGCTGCTTTAGAGAAGAGGAAGAGAAAACTAGGGGTGCAGGTAAAAATCTATTCATATATGAACTGCGATTCTATCTTCTAATGATTCTAATGGATTCACAAGTTTCAAAATCAATGTTCTAAAGCAGCGGTTCTTAATACTGTTTCTCACGTCCCCCTGCTCTGCACATGCTCTGCACCTCTCTCTCTCATATTCAGCTCAGCTCCAACATTGAACTGTTACAATTATACTCTTATTTTTACATAGCTATGAGAAGCGTTAAATATGGATGCATGTGCAGTTGCCGTACTTTATTAAAGCTTTAATCAGAATAAAATAGCATATTAAAGCTAACATAAGCATTAGCATTTACAAATAACAGCATATCTAAAAGTATGAGACAACAAAAACAAAAAACATAGGCCTACCATTAAAAGCCGTACTTGCACAGGTTCTGCACGATCCTCTTCAATAATATCCTCTGCTTCTCAATCGGGCTCAAACTGATAAGCGATATTAACGACGCCTTTGTTTACAATACAACCGGAGCACATGCCGCTGAGGTTAGGGGCGGGACGTTTAGACGCGCACTAGAGGCGTTTTAGCCAATCACAACACACTGGGCTATCTAACCAATCATAGCCCATCGCCTATTTCTGAGGGGGGGCTTCATAAAAGCAGGAAAAGATCAGCCCGTTTCTCAGAAACGGGATAGAGCGGTGTGGAATAAAGGTAAATTTTGTGAAAAATAATGCGTTTTTTAAAAACCAAGTATTAATACATGTTAGACTGCACCCCATATACACAATCAAGCATAGAAAAAAAACAGTGAACCACCCTTTAAAGGAACTGTTTTCTATTTTAGTATATTTTAAATGCCTTTATTGCTATGACTAGCAAAGCTGAACTCAGTTTCACAGATCCTTAGAAATCATTCTCATATGCACATTGGTGATTAATTATTAATAATGCTGCTTTATTATCAATGTTGAATACAGTTTTTTGTGGAAACCTTGATACATTTGTTTTCAGGATTCTTTGAAAAATAGAAAGTTCAAAAGAAATTTTGATCACTTTTGATCAATTTACGCTCCTTGCTTAATAAGTGTTCTCTTCGCTCTTTCTTTCTTAATTATTTATTATTATTTTGTTTTTATTTTGCTTACCCCAAACTTCTTTTAATGGTAGTGTATCATGGTTTCCACAAAAACATGAAGCAGCATACATCGGCCTAACTAGTGTATACAGCAGACAGAAATATTTCTTAAGGTAATACCTAGAGCAACAATTCTCTACCAAGCATCTAATCTCAATAAAGCAATGTGATAATACTGACTAGTGAATGAAATAGATATGATGGAAATAACAGCTAGATAGCGGGTTGCGCGGCTTGCCGCACTTCAACGCACATAAAACCTAATGAATCTGGAGAGAGGAAATGAAATGATCCTATTAGCCCCACTCCAGTTTAATGCCTGAAACAAGACACCAAATCCCTGACTGTAATAGATCTTTATATTTTTGCATCATTTCAAAGCATCTAATCATGAACTCTGACATTGCTGCTAATAAAAAATGCAAGACATATCATGGCCTGTCTTGCGGTGGAGAAAACATTTACTTTGCAAATGCTCAGGGGTGTTTTGAGCTCACATGTATCTAATTATGACCAGTGTGCACAAATTCTATTAATCCAACCAGTGGGACTGTAGGTTTTTACACTGAGGAGTCGGACAGGATTGTGATAGCTATGTTTGCAGTAAAACATTCTGGCATGGTTTACTGTCTGCTCTCCACGTTTCCGTGACGGAGGTAAGGGGTGAACCATGGTAATGGCACAGTAACTGAATGCAATATCGCCAGGCCAGGAACACAGCTTTGTTCCAATGACATTAAATCCTCCTTGAAAGCAGCACTCAAACCTGACAAACACATGCATGGTTTGGGGCTCTGCATTGAGATCCACATAAAAGGCTCTCAAACAGCGAGGCTAAATAATTGATTCCCTTTTAAAAACATAAGCTATGCTCTTTAACATATTCTGTGTGAGGATTAATTGGCTTTTCGTGTTCTAAGTAACAAATCCTCTTTCATTAGGTCCCTTTGCCAGCTAGCAATCCCTAGAGGCAAACGGTCACTAACCTTTTAATTTCCATAGAACAAATTGTTCATACCTCAGCACTGTGTATAAGGTCTGATTATGAAAATAAGCGATATTAGAGAGTGCTTGTCTATGCAAAACTCACCGCCATGATTCTAGGATATTATGGTGTTTAAGAGAGCTTTCCTATGCCTTTTGCTAAGGTGTTCTGAGTGGTTCTTGGGTATTCCGGGTGGTTACATTGCTACTGTCAGCTAGTGTGGTCAGGTTGGTCTATGATAGTACACGACTCAAGGTATTATAGCATAAACTGCGCTAGGGCTGGGCGATAGAGCTAAAAAATTTATCAACGATATAATGTTTCATATCGTTCAGTATCGATAATTATTGACATTTTTTATAACCTTTTTTAAAACAAAGAGCAATAGAAAAATTTTTTTACATTTAACCACTGTATTTATAATTAACCCAATTTATTGAAGACAAACACACAAAAAAAAAAAACAAAAAATATGTTTTTGTTTTACCTCAAACACACAATAAAAATTTAACAAATATCTAATTTCTAATGTTTTATATGCAGATTAAATGGGTTTTAAGGAAACTTTTGGCTTGTCTCCCGAAGCCATAGGAGGGCGCAATGAGCAAAATAATGCAGCACATAATGTCAACGCATGGAAATAACTGGCTATAAAAAAAACGTGCATTACGTCTAAATTAAATCTTAATATAATTTTGTAAATTGCATAAACAACTATGAACAAAACAGCATCATGTATTTACGCATTGCTTAATACAAAGAGCCGAATCAACCATCACGCAGATTGCATTTAAAAACATATGAGACGCAGTGAAAATGAATAAACCTCCACAAATTCGCGACGTGTTTTCTAAAAGTTTAAACTGTTTTAACTTTGCATGGCTACATCTCTTGTGAGTGCAGCAGTTATATTTGTCCGTCTAGAAAATGTGCTGAATATGCGTTGTGTGAATGGCTTGGTTTCGGTTTTAACCTAATCAAGATCTTCTCCGCATTGAGCTTCTACATTTCTCTAATATTTTGAAAGCATTACACAGCAGCGGCGTGTTTCGTGGGCAAGACTAACAAAACATTAAAACGCAACAACATCACTTACAGTGGCATCTCAATCATTACAATGTTGTGGAAACAGTTCCTTTCTTTGGAATTCATTCAACGTCAAATTGTGAAACCCGGGTTTAAATAACTTTAATGCACACAACTGCAGTCGTATTAAGTCTTTTAGTTATTTTAATTGTGGATGATTTGGCTCACATGTAACCAAAAACCCCCCATTCACTATCCTTAACAACTTGAATATGGTGACATGCCAATCAGCTAATCAACTCAAAACACCTGCAAAGGTTTCCTGAGCCTTCAAAATGGTCTCTCAGTTTGGTTCACTAGGCTACACAATCATGGGGAAGACAATCATTGACACCCTTCACAAGGAGGGTAAGCCATAAACTTTCATTGCCAAAGAAGCTGGCTGTTCACCGAGTGCTGTATCCAAGCATGTTAACAAAAAAGTTGAGTGGAAGGAAAAAGTGTGCAGCCTTATGAGGATTGTCAAGCAAAAAATCGATTCAAGAATTTGAGTGAAAAATTCACAAGGAATGGACTGAGGCTGGGGTCAAGGCATCAAGAGCCACCACACACAGACGTGTCAAGGAATTTGGCTACAGTTGTCGTATTCCTCATGTTAAGCCACACCGGAACCACAGACAACGTCAGAGGCGTCTTACCTGGGCTAAGGAGAAGAAGAACTGACTGTTGCCCAGTGGTCCAAAGTCCTATTTTCAGATGAGAGCAAGTTTTGTATTTCATTGGAAACCAAGGTCCTAGAGTCTGGAAAAAGGGTGGAAAAGCTCATAGCCCAAGCTGCTTGAAGTCCAGTGTTAAGTTTCCACTGTCTGTGATGATTTGGGGTGCAATGTAATTTGCTGGTGTTGGTCCATTGTGTTTTTGAAAACCAAAGTCACTGCACCCGTTTACCAAGAAATGTTGGAGTACTTCATGCTTCATTCTGCTGACCAGCTTTTGAAGATGCTGATTTCATTTTCCATCAGTATTTGGCACCTGCCCACACTGCCAAAAGCACCAGAATTTGGTTAAATGACCATGGTGTTGGTGTTGGTGTGCTTGATTGGCCAGCAAACTTACCAGACCTGAACCCCATAGATAATCTATGGGGTATTGTCAAGAGGAAATGAGAAACAAGAGACCAAAAAATGCAGATGAGCTGAAGGCCACTGTCAAAGAAACCTGGGCTTCCATACCACCTCAGCAGTGCCACAAACTGATCACCCCCATGCCACGCCGAATTGAGGCAGTATTAAAGCAAAAGGAGCCCCTACCAAGTATTGAGTATGTACAGTAAATTAACATACTTTCCTGAAGGCCAACAATTCCCTAAAAATGTTTTTTGTATTGGTCTTATGAAGTATTCAAATTCGTTGAGATAGTGAATTGGTGGGTTTTTAAATGTGAGCAAAATCGTCACAATTAAAAGAACCGAAGACTTAAACTGCTTCAGTCTGTGTGGATTGAATTTATTAATACACGAGTTTCACAATTTGAGTTGAATTTCTGAAATAAATGAACTTTTCCACAACTTTTTAATTTATTGAGATGCACCTGTACTCATTATCACCGCATCTTGTGCGCCACCGATGACGCTCCCTGACCCACTCCTAACATTCAAATGCAAATGTTTATTTTATCTTTATCACATCGCCTACATGCCACGAGGCAGGCACAGCACTTCAATTCAGCATTGTTCACGTGTTCGTGTGTGCCGTCTGCGTCACTCATAGCACGTGCCTATATCGTGCACTATTATCGAACATTTTTTATATCGTTATCGAAGGAGGTGTACCGTCGATAAATATCGATACCGTTTTATCGCCCAGGCCTAAACTGCTTGCATGAATTATGCTCCATAATTGAATCTTTACATTCGGAAGTTTAATTAAGATCCGTAATCGAGCAATAATAATTGATATTTGCATTTGCAATTATTTGAGATTAGAGAGCCAAGCAACAGGAATAACATAAAAATTTCACATGAAAGATCTTCGGAAGATATTGCACATCAAACAGAGACATCAAACAGTGTCATTGCATCATATGAGCGAAATCTTTAAAAATCATTTTAGCAATCTTTCTTTCATCGGCTTCACAGTATTTCATCATGTACAAGCAGCTGCTTATGTAACCATGTGGCCAAAAAAACACAAATACCAAGAATATCTGTTGGCTAATTATCACAATTTTCCCTCCTTGGAGAGATTGTCAGACCCCTTCTGTCAGGTTAGGTGTCAACAGACCTTGGTATTTCTAGTTACTTCATGATACTGGTATTTTATCTTCTCAGTTCCTGGCACTGATGTAGGCTGTAAGGTTTTGGAATAATGAAGTACAACAATAAGAGCTACAGTTCTAAGACTGAATGAAAAAATATATATTTAGAGGTCCCCAAAATAATTAGGCTACTAGCAAATTCAGTTTAGGTTCGACTAATTTTATATGAAAGAAGACACTTTCTTTACAGATTACACCTGAAATTAAATTTGAAAAATATATAATTACAATCATTTTTTTTTCCTGGCACTTTTGATCAAAATTCAACCTTTAAGTGGATTTCGACATAATGTGTGATATTTAGTTTTCAGATGTGTGATTGTAATGGCATTAGTCACTTTTTGTGGAAAATGTTGAATTAGTATTGTATTTGCTAAGTAATCTGAAAGATAATTAACTTCGAAATAGAAATGGATTGTTTCTCATTTACAAATCAAGAATTCAAAGGTTTTTATTTATTTATATTTATTCTTGGAAGAACGATTTTTCACTATGCTTGGCATGATGGTAATGACAATAGGTGGTAATAGGGTTCAGTCGTTCTTTGTTATTAAATATTGCAGTTTATACATACAAATTAAAATCAAGTAGTGAAATCAAGTTGTGATCATTATAATATTGAATACACACACAAATGTGATCGCACTCACAAATCGCATCTCAGCGGAGTTAAGAAATTACGCGCACACAAGAGCCAAACTGCCCATTATGATATTTCAGAAATTTCGCTTTAATATCATCAACAGTCTAATAGGCAAAACCGCCGTTTGTTTCTCAGTCTAAAGCTCTCATTGATTCATAAGAACTGTGGGAGTCCGTTCAGTCAGCGATTATTATAACGTGACATGAAGGCTCCAGCTGCACTTGGTAAATTAATTCCCTGTCTGTCCATATATATAATTCATCAGTAGTTCGTTTATATCGAGCGTATCCTTACCTGTAGATTAAATCCAAGGTGTTCTGGAGATAAAAAACGAACGCGCAAGTCTTGTTATTTAAAAACACAAACGGTCATTACTTTCCTTTGAGACGTCACGATGGCACGAAACACTGTAACAGTATCAGCGCGCGAGACGCGCAGCGTGTGAATGACGACGGCTGTCAGGCTGAAAGATATTCAGTGTAGTAGCTTCCTGTTACATCACCACTGCTTATCCCCGCCTCAATGGCACACAGGAGCTTTCCTTACACAGTTTGCCTTATTGAAAATGATAAGGGTTGTCCTTGTTACTAGTAGGCTATCCACTTTCTGAAGGGTTAACGTTAGGATTAGGGGTTCGGTTCATGATTATTTGCTTGTAATTATGCGTAATTTACTGTTACTATTACTATACACACACACACACACACACAAATATCTATGAGCTATGTATTTTTACATGATATGTGTTTTTTATATAAAATTACATTTTATGTGTATTTGAAAGTTTTATGACTATTTGTTAATGGGATATTTGTGGTCACAGAAATTACTTTAGATTTGTGGGTTAAACAACATTCTTATTTTTAAGTGGAAAAAACTCTTATGGCAGTTCAAATGCTCCTCCACTCCTCCAGCTGATTTTAAGAAACATAATGAATTGCAACTGTAATGAAGCCACTGGAAGTTCAATCAAATACAATTGTTTAATTAGAGTGTATGCAAAGGCATTTTAACCTCTAGTAGTGGATTGCAAAATGTCTTCTTAAGAGTAACAGCTCCATCTTGTGTAGAAAACAGACTGAGTTGTAAGCAGTTTTATGTGCTTTCTTTTTTCAAACCATCAAGAAGTGCTAAAACACCTTTCACAATGGAATTGCTGGTACTCTATTTGTAAGATGTTAGTAAAATATGCAGTCATATAAGTGGTTCTCTTAGTGATGATCTGTTGGTCACATTTGTATATACATTTTTATGCTAGACTCAACTTTCAATCACTGTGTCCTGGAATTTATTATTATTATTTTTTAAAGTTTTTTTGTTTTTTGTTGCCTCTAGTCATTACGTACAAACAATGACAAGAGTTCAAGGTCACAATGCAAGGGCATAAAAATCATAACATTTTGGAGTGTACTGTATAAACACAAAAAACTAAGAATTAGTATGTTTGAAAATGTTTACAAAAACAATAAAGGAAAATCATAATAAAAAAAGGATTTAGAATCTTCAGCAAATATTTATAACAGCCATAGTGTGTAAGTGGCACTGTGAAAAACAACAATTTATGAGTAATTTTTCATGAAAGATGATGAGTAATTTTTGTATGTAAATTTTCCCTTTCTCCCCATAAAACAATACACATTGATTATGTTTTAGACTTAAAATACATAGAATGTCTTTATATATAAAGTCTAGATTAAAATCCATTAACTGTGATAATTATATACATGACAATAATGTGTGTGTCAGCGAGGTACTGGCACATGCTGCTGTTTCTTATTTTCTCTCTGAAGAGTGGTTTAGGATTTGGTATCATGAAAAATATGTCCTAGACAGATCGGTATAAGATATTTGAGTTCCTCGTCTTTATCCGTATTTGCTTCCTCCTGTGATCTGAAGAGAAAACATTGAACATACAGAATTAACAATAGACGCATATTTTTCTGCTTCATTTTTTGTGGTCCAGCCTAATGGAACACAAGTTGGATGTTTAAGCATCATCATTATTGACACTAAACTGCACAGTTTTTCTCAATTATAATATCAATCCCTCTAAAGTAAGTAAGGGCTGCAGTTAGACACACCTTTCATGCACATTTTCATGCAGTGTCTCTTAAGGACAAAGTTGTTTTTGTTGCCTCCACAGCCACTGTAGCGAAACATCTGGCATCTCTCAGTCCTGGGGTTGTACACGAATCTCCTCTCAGAGCCTTCACAATTGCCCCTATCAACTGGACTCAAGCAGAATTCTGGGTGATTGAACTCTGAAATGCAACAACAATATGTTGGCAAAATCAGCAGCAGTTAAAAAAAACACTTCATACACATTCAAACATGTATAGATATAAAAACAAATAGATATAGTATAATTATGTTAATTAATGTTTATAATGCATGTATTTATGTTTGCCCTGCACTTCTGTTACACAATTAAACAATTAACTAACCACTTTTCGTGTCTCTGCGACCATGTGCCGATTACTGAAACCATATTGCAATGTACACTATGTGCATATTATGATTATACATCACATCTGATTCCAATTGCTTCTTACTTATTGTTTCTTATTTCTTGTTAATTGCAGGGATTATGAATTTTGTAGGCAAAAACTTGGAAATTAGTTAACATTTTAGCACTTTTGGTTCATCACCCATCTACTTACTGTCTGCTTTTACAGCCTCATTGTGTTCATAATCACAGTCTTACAAACTATTCTAACTCAAACTTTCAGCGAAAATGTTTTTAAAATAAAGACTGAAAGAGTTTAAGATTAATGGTGCTGACGTTTAAGTCATGTGACTGTGATTCATTTATAGCCTGTTCATAAACCAGGGCTAAGTTAACTTCTGGGTTGGCCTACAAAAATACATCATCATCGGCACTGCAGCACTATTCATTCTAGCTGGAATGACAATGAATTCAACTTGAATTTACATACTTGATCCACTAGATGGCAGTAAAATCTAAGCAGTGAAACTACAGAGCATTTGCACATTCAAGTCACCCTTTTAACCCAAAAGCAATTGTTGTAATTAATGTATTCAGCTACTTTTAACCCAGAAAGTAAATTGCCAATAATAAATTTGTAAAATAGAATGCTGACAGGATGGTGAACGTGGTAATTCACTTAGTATACTTCATTAAAGCTGCAGTCCGTAAGTTTTTGCCTCTTTGTCACCATCTCTGTCTGAAAACCTGCAATTGCAGCCTGTGTGGTGGCCACTGATCCTTGCGTGGGTTGTGCTCCGGCACGGCTCCAGCCTGGATGAATCTAATGGTCTGAAGAGTATGTGTGGCAGTCAGTCACAGCACTGGTGTGGATATTTACTGTACTTTGCAATCTCAGATTCTAGCCTACGTCTTGGAATACGACCCAAATAAGTATTTTCACAGTATATTGCCATCTGAGCAAGTAAGTAACAAGTCTGCCACGTTTGTTCTGACCAACTGAGGAAAAAAGCATTACCATAAATCTCGCTACCAATGGTTATTAAATCTAAAAATCGGTTAGCTCATATCACATCAAACCGTGCAAATTATTATTATTGTTATACTTTATTCTCAAATGATTAATGTTAACAACATTAGCATTGGTGACTAGGAGTATAGTGTGTATTAGCGTGTAGATTTACATTTCTGCAGTCTACTCTACAAATTCCGATCCAATAAAAGTTGGGACACGTACCCAAATTGTGATCTAAAATGTCCCAGAATGCACTTATGCTCGTTGAAGTTCCAACATTTGATACCCCTTCCCGTATGCAGTAATACAACAATAGATGACTCCTATCAATGTTTACCCTGAGGGCGAAAAATGTATCATTTTAAGGGAAAACATAACGTTGAATTTTATCAACTTGGTATACCACATACATTCAACAAAAGTTTCGGACAAGGCCAGGTTACCACTGGTGGCACGACCCTTCTTTATTACAGTCTGCCAAGTCGGGGACTGAGGAGCACAAGTTGTCATTTTACGGCCAATAGAATGTGTACATTCTGTCTCCACTACAGGCTTCTAGTTGCTCAACTATATTGGTCTTTTTGTCTCCGCCATAGTTCTTCTTTATTGTGAGCCACAATGTTTATCTAGTGGGTGATACTGATCTGGACTGCAAGGCTGGCCATTTCAGTACGGATCATTCTTTACGCAGCCATGCTGTGCGAATTGACTGCAGTACCGTGGCGGCGGCCCAGTGTCAACTCGTTGGAGAATGCCAAGGTCTTCCTGACAATGAGAAGAGTTGGATGGGAGGGCACCTATGTTGTCTAGAACTTGGATTTACCTTTCACATTGCATGGTGCTTTCCGCTGTGTAAGCGCCCTGCCCACGCACTCATGCAACCCCATACCCCATCAAGAGTGCGCCATGCAGGCTTCGACCCCTGAGCGTCTGTAACAAATGGGGGTTCGTCCTTGTCCTATTCTCGTCCCTCGGATGAATGGTCGTCCCGCCCTTTCCAAAACTACTTCACAAATTTTCTGATTCTCGTCTTGACCACACACCCCTGACAAAGTTCTCCACTTTGCCACTCCATTTTAACCCCCCACTGAGCCTCGGCCCCCCAGAGGGAAATTTACGACTACTGCAGCTTCTGGCATCATGCCTTCAGACTATGCCTTCTTTTTTCGCCTCCCGACTATGACTTTTTTTTTCTTGTTTTTTCGACCGGCTAGGCTGCATATGCCGTCAATGCTCGGCATTGCTGTTCACCTTCCCCGATAAATTTTGCGTTCTGGAAGTAGACCTCTGCAGCCCATGTGTGATTTTACACCTCATACACCCCAGACGACACTTACCTGTTCTGTTTGACTGCCCCTAGTCCTCAGTTGTACGTATAAGGGCCCGAAGAATCCCCCAACGGGTATATTCCCAGGCTATGTTGTTCCCGGCTTGACCCTTACGCACAGGATTGTTCCAGCCTTCTCTCAATTTTTTGATGATATCTATGCACTGCTTATGATCGATCGATCAACACTTCATTCTATACCACTCACTTCCTGCATGTTTCAGTCTGGAAACTCCTTTTGATATTGCGCCAGATTTTCGCCGCAGCATGGGGGATTATTGGTGATCCTATGACCCCATCTTTAATCTCCTTTCCCCTGACTCTGAGTATTCCCCCTCCTTTTCATTTATCTCTATTCGCGCACCTCTTTTTGTTCGAGCGCCTACTCTCCTCTTCCTTTCACCCCCACCACCTCCTTTATGTTGCCAATTGACCTTTAATAAGTTGCAAATTGGTCCTCCAGTTGTTCCTTATATGTACATTTAACTTTTTTGGCCTCTTATTGCTACCTGTCCCAAATTTTTTGGAATGCGTAGCTCTCATGAAATAACATAAAAGAGCCAATTTTTTTTGGTATGCCATTTCAAAGTATAGCTTCAACAGTTAATTGGTACTCTTATTTCTATTGTGAGTAACATATAAGTGTTTATGAGACTTGTCCAAATTCATTCCTTTTGTACTCACTAATTTTTGTACAGGTCCCAACTCTTTTTGACGAATTCAGGTTGTTTTTTTAACTGCATACTCTTCGAATTAATAAACTTAAGCCACAAACTATTTTACCACACAAAACCCAGAACATTAGCTCACCTGTTCGAACTGGTTTTCTTGAGAACTTACAAATCTTTTATAATCCCAGGCCTTATCTTCTGTTGGACGCCAGGAGAAATGTAGAATTTTCGATTATTAGTTTAATTTTTAATCTACTATGTGTCATATAACAACTAAATCCTTTGATGGATTACACTCCGCCATCAAATATGACTACACTTTATATTATTGGCTGCGTGGAGAAAAGCTATTAAACGACTCCGCCACTTGCAGGATTCACTGACAGCGATAGCCTATGGAGCGGGCAAAACGCCTTTATGTTTACTACGACGCTGACCGTAACCTCCGAAGCCCCCCACGTTGCCATGCTCGAATTTTCACGCCGGAATATACCCCTACTCCGTACCAGCACTTAGAAAAATTACCTGATAAGCTAAACTCCGTTTGAATCGGGCTAAAGGTAAGGTCGATTACAAGTTTGACAACTGGCTGGTTATGTCTGATCAAACTATTGATTTGCATCATTTTCTAACCAAAAACAAGGTACAGATCTGCCAGTTACCACGCGATAAGAAGAAGTAGGCAAATGTAAGTAATATGTTATACCTGAGCTCCACATTAACACATCGGTAATCCATGTCAATACAGAACAATGCAAAAGTGTTTAATAGTTGTTGCCCAATCTTCCATCACGGCCCAAATCTCAAGAAGAGGAAATTTAACACAACAAAATATACTTGCAATTACAGAAACTGATATTCAGTTTTTTACATTTCAAAACTGAGTATTAATGTTACAAAACCACATATTTTAAAGATTTTTGTGCAATCTGTGTGCCAGACAAGGATGTCATGTGCCTTGGGGCTGTGGAGCAGAGAGCAGCTCTTAACTGTCAAAATAAGCAGGAGGAGGCAGGAAAAATGGCTGCTACGCTGCCCTCTGGACTCAGAAAAACAGACTGTCTGACACGAAGGCACAGCTGTCTAGAACCCTCTGCCTGTGTGTGTTGTGGCGAGTCACCTGCCTCCCCCCTAATTATCAGCAATACCCCATCCCTTAATCGCTGCCCTTCACCAGGCTCCCGACAGGAGACGGCAGGTCTAAGTGCATGGCCTACCTCGGAGCACGGGCAGAATCAGGTGGGTCCGGTATGTTTGGGGCGTGAGGACCGTTTTTTGTCCATGCCTACTGGGTGAAATAGGATGCCCTCCTAAGGACTCTAACAGGTCCCGTCTGGAAAGATACTGCCAATTTGTTCAGTTTCGCAGGCACGCCAATGTACCACCAGACCATTATGATAACAATTCTCATTGATCAACTACTATCATCTATTTGCGCACAATTGTTTTTTTTGGGAACGTGAGATAAAGGAAGGCTTAAGACAACACAGATCTCCTTCTCCAATTGAAAAATATGCAGTTTTCAGTAATTCATAGGCTAGGCCTATCCCCATGAGGGATGGCATGCACACACACATTTCTTCGACTTTCAATTCGATTCCATTCACAAGTTTGCGATTTCAAATCGTTCCCAATTCACACTTCGATTTCGATTCAGATCGATTATTTGGATATATATCCGCGCTGTCAACCGCTACCATACAAAATTTTAAGGAAAAAAATTAACTAGCTCAACCTAATGCCTGTAAAATATACATGAGAGTAGTTGTACCTACATGGACTATAATATTGAAGGTTAAAATTGTCTGATTTGTAAAACATCTACACTTAAGCTTTGTAACAATACTCCAAGGCCAATTACATAATATTTCTACTTCAATTTGTTGTTGTTTTTTTATATAAAAATAATGGTGGCTGTCATAAAAACTTGAATTTATTCAAACATAAATTAAACATTGAAGAACAGTTAAAATTATAATGAATATGTTATATGGTGAATATATTTATCAAAATGCCCCTCTCTACAGTTTATTTTCCTATCTGACTAATGACTTTATGGTCACCGAATATGTTTTGAGGACATTATGTGACGTACGTGAAATAGTTCTACACCAGCCTTTATTCTGACTCCTTTGTGCAGCTGCACCATGATTGAGCGATTAAATGAAATATAGGAATACATAATACAGGATACGGATGGAAGTTGTATCGTCATCTTTACCTTACCCTTTTGGATGGTTAGTCTGGCTTCTTTTATGCTTGAAACTGGTACTTATGTTGCGAGGAGATGTGATCACGTCTACAGGGCTGCGCTCTGAGCCGCGCTAAAGCGATCTGTCAATCCAAATACAACACAGCGCCAAAACGGCATTCGTAATTGTTTTGAATTTACCTGACACAACCCTAAACATTGCGACCAGAATATTGTTTTTGGGGAACAAAAAACCTAAGACCTTTGTTTTACTATTAATAAGTACCAACGCACAAGCTAGTGTGCTTTATTGGATTGGATGGTGCCTCAACTGTTCCAGTCCCCCCTTATACTGAAATTATGGTAGCTACTAATCGAGTCTCGGATTTAAGAATCGATATCGTTACCATAAAAATGAGAATACTGATTAATATAAGATATACAGATATTTTTTCACCAACGCCCTCACGACCTATGTGTTGCCAATAACTATTTTATTAAGAAACTGTACGCTGTCTATTGTTTGAAAATAAAATGCTTTAGTGCCGACGGCAGTTTGAGTTATGAACTTCAGTCTGTTATGATTCTCAATTTTCATGCACTTGTCTGTATTTCCCAATAGACTTAAACAAATACATATGGTGGTATTATTATAAGACAAAGACAACAGGAAAAGAGAACCGTTTTCTTTCTGCTTCTGTCATTTTCTTTTTCTTTTTCATGCCATAAAGCGTGGGTCATGATTAATGGCTTTAACACATTCAAATGCCATTTGCTTCAGATAAATAAATGCACACTTTCCGAGCAAGAACATTTTCTTTTCTCATAGCATTTAGGAATAAACATGAAATGCTGACCTTTTAAATAGAAATGTAATGGCCATTAGCATACTGCGTACATGGATATAGTTCTTTTACTGCACATAGTCACATTTAATGTGTCTTTAGATTGCATTTTTCTTCTTTTGCTGTTGTCCTGTTCTTATTAAAAATGCACTTGAATTCCCTTTGTAGTCTGCAGCGCTCATTAATGGATACAATGTCTATAGTTTTCCATAATTAGAACCCATGAGGGTTTTTTTGTACTACAGTTTTAGTTTGTTTTATTCAGCATTAAAGGAGCAATTTGTTTAATTTCTCAAGAGTTTAGCTCTTGCTGACAACAATGGTTGGCCAAAGACAAACTTCATTCATTTCTTCAGATGAACTGAAATATTAATGTGCAATCTTTAGTAGTAACTGTTGTCGTTTAGTCTGAGATGTATTTCCTTTACATAATTTAAATTTGCACCAGGGAGGCTGGATTAAATGGAACATTATTTGAAAATGAGTTACAGGTTCCCTCAAAGCACCACCAATAATTCTGCATTAGTCTCTGAAATATTTAATAAGGTTTTGAAATATTTATAAAGGATGGAGTGTGGAATAAAGAGATATTTTCTGCAAGAAAAATACAGTGACATTCTAATGAAACACTTTGCACAATTACTTGATATTAGAGTTGAAAAATAAAAATAAAATAAAATAAAAAATAGCTAAAAGTTCAAATTGACATATAGCACAAATTGTTAGGAAAACAGCACCACATACAAGATAATTTTAAATACATTAGTTGGGAACGTGTGAAAACTCAAATATAAGAAAAAGAGGATTTAGAAGTAAAATAGTGTTTGTTGTATTCCAATTTCCATTTATTTCCATTATATCTTGCTATTTTCTTACATTATCAGTGCTGGGTTTTTTTTTTCTTTTAAAGATATTTTCTGGCGGTAAAGTACAGCAACATTCTAATAAAATGCACTTTGCACCATTACTTGATAACAGGTCATCAACAAAATAAAAAAATATAATAAAATATCCCCTAAATAAAGATCATTTAAAGACAATTTTAGTGTGGACTAAATCAATGAACAAAGAAAAAATGGCTTTAGAATATTTAGTCAAAATTAAGTTGTTTGTTGTATTTCCATTTCCACTTATTTCCATTCCATCTCAGAAGCCCCCCAAATAAAGATAATTTAAAGATTATTTGGGCAGGTGAAAGCATTGAACAACAACAACAACAAAAAGTGCCTTTAGAATATAGCAAGAACCGCATATTTGGTGTATGTTTTTTATGTTTGCTGTATTTCCATTTACTTCCATTTCATCTCACAATTTCTTTTCTCACAATTTGCGCCATCAGTGCTGTTTTTTAAATGCAGTGTCACGTTAATACTACTTCAAGTTAAAAATGAATATCTGCTTTGAAAGGCAATAATTCATTGGATTTTGAAGACAGTCACAAATCGTGTTCTTCCAAACGCAAATGACTTGCTTTACATTAACAATCCTCTCTTCCTTGGATGTATAAATAGAGACCTCTCGTATAAATGTCTTCCCATTACTAATAGAAAGCGAATGATACAGGCTTGCCCAACACTCAAAGGCTCTTTCACAGAGAGAATCTCTCCTCTGCCAGGCCCATTCCCATATAAGAGACTTGGCAGATCCGGCTCCAGGGAGCTCCTCTCTTTCTCTGCCAACATGCATGCCTGCTCCCTGGGTCCCATCCATGGCAACCTCATCCCTGCTCTCCTCCATCCTCCATCTGTGGCCATCACTGCAGTCTCAGACCTGCAGTTAGTGCAAATCCGTCTTTACTCTCGTTTCTGCTCACCGCAGTAATGTGCTGAAGGCTGAGACCTGTAATGAGCCCCCGTCCTACCGCCATCAAACCGTACAACACTCTGAACACAGACACAGGAAGACAATAAAGCACAAATGATAAGAACAGATGGTCTTTCTTATTGTGCCCTGAAATGCAAACACTGAATATCTTTACAGGCTGGGTTCATCATTTGGCCTTCCCCAGTTACAATCCACTATCGGCAAACACCTGGCGCAGGAAATTTAACAGTGACAAACAAGAG
>JADLZN010004718.1:0-42060 GCA_018155175.1 Sinocyclocheilus anophthalmus
GTAGTAGATCAGGGGTGTCAAACTCAATTCATGGAGGGCCGGAGCCCTGCAGAGTTTAGATCCAACTCTAATAAAACACACCTGAACCAGCCCTGATGTAAATGCGGTTTTTATGTCTCTAAGGGTTTGATCGACACCGTCTGACGCATCGGTAATAATTTTATGGCCATCGCGCTGGGAGCGCCACCAGCCATCTTCACCATGCTTTAGCTGCACAGCAAAAGACCAACACAGGGTGGGGATGCTGATACACGTCATATGGTCATCGCCTAGTGAGGGTTGGGTGCCAGCGATGGGATGGAACAAGATCCGTGTGCAACACCAGGAGTGCCTCACACATGGCACCGCTCTACAGCCGCCCGCTACCTGGTGTCGGGGCGTGCTCAACCTGCTACCTTCACACATGGTGGCCGTCTACACGCGCATCTTCGTCTACGTGCACCGCAAGAGCCACCGCATGAGCCAGCACACCTCACAGATCAAGCACAAGGAGACGGTGGTCAACCTGATGAAGACCGTCGTCATGATCCTGGGTAGGACCGATCGATCGCACATCATTTCTGACTTGCGTGTGTCTTAACCAGATGAGGCGTGGCTCAAAATCAGCCAATAAGAACTTTTGGCTTTTACTGTTTTCCTAGCATGTCGTAAATAATGACCATCATTACGAGTTTCTGATTTAGTAGTTAAAACTGCTCCGAGTCGTTCACACTAGTAACAATAACTATAACCATAAAGTTTTAATAATCACTCTAAGAGAATTGCAGAATCCATAGAGCAGCTGGTATGAATGCTGATATAGATATCGTTATAATTATTATTTTAGTTATTTTTATTTTTACCACCATTTATTTCCATTATAGTTATTGTTATAGCTACCATTATTGTTTTCGTTATAGTTCTCGTAAAAAAAGTTTTTGTTATAGTTATGATTCTCTTTACAGTTACAGTTTGTTATCAATATTGTTCTCATTATAGTTATAGTTACTATTGTAGTTATTGTCATATGTGTCATTATAATTATAGCTATTGTTATAGTTGTAGTTATTATTATCGTTGTAGTTCTCATTATAGTTGTTATCATTATAGTTCTTGCTATATTTATCTTAGGTAACGCTATAGTTATTGCTATAGTTATCGTTAAAGTTATAATTATAGATATAGTTATGCAATTGTTATAGGCAGGGTCATTGTTGTTATTATTATAGTTATTGTCATAGTTATCATTATTTTAATTCTTGTTACAGTTATTACTATAATATTGTTATAGTTATCGTTATAGCTATCATCAGACAACATTATATTTACTATTTTTAGTTATCACTATTGTTAGTCATGGCTGTAGCTATCATTAGTTGTGATTCTAGTTACAGTTATTGCTATAGTCGTCGTTACAGTTATCGTTACAGTTATGCTATAGTTAACACTAAAAATAACTATAGCAATAACTAAAAATATCTTTACAGTTATCGCTATAGGTAGTGCTGCAATTATCGCTATAATTATCGTTATAATTATAGTTAATGTTATTGTTACAGATGTTATTTTTTATTATTTAGTTATCGTTACAATTCTCAATATAGTTATTGCTATAGTTATCATTAAAGTTATGCTATAGTTATTGTTACATTTATAGCTATAGTTATCGCTATAGATAGTTAATAGTTACTGCTACAGTAATCGCTATAGATATAGTTATCGCTATAGTTATCGTTACAGTTATGCTATAGTTAACGCTATAGATATTGTTAGTTATCGCTATAGTTATCGTTACAGTTATGCTATAGTTAACGCTATAGATATTGTTAGTTATCGCTATAGTTATCGTTACAGTTATGCTAAAGTTATTGTTACATTTATAGCTATAGTTATCGCTATAGATAGTTAATAGTTACTGCTACAGTAATCGCTATAGATATAGTTATCGCTATAGTTATCGTTACAGTTATGCTATAGTTAACGCTATAGATATTGTTAGTTATCACTATAGTTATCGTTACAGTTATGCTATAGTTAACGCTATAGATATTGTTAGTTATCGCTATAGTTATCGTTACAGTTATGCTATAGTTAACGCTATAGATATTTTTAGTTATCACTATAGTTATCGTTACAGTTATGCTATAGTTAACGCTATAGATATTTTTAGTTATCGCTATAGTTATCGTTACAGTTATGCTATAGTTAACGCTATAGATATTGTTAGTTATCACTATAGTTATCGTTACAGTTATGCTATAGTTAACGCTATAGATATTTTTAGTTATCGCTCTAGTTATCGTTACAGTTATGCTATAGTTAACGCTATAGATATTGTTAGTTATCGCTATAGTTATCGTTAGTTATGCTATAGTTAACGCTATAGATATTGTTAGTTATCACTATAGTTATCGTTACAGTTATGCTATAGTTAACGCTATAGATATTTTTAGTTATCGCTATAGTTATCGTTACAGTTATGCT
The DNA here is from genome assembly GCA_018155175.1 of Sinocyclocheilus anophthalmus. NCBI lineage: Eukaryota > Metazoa > Chordata > Actinopteri > Cypriniformes > Cyprinidae > Sinocyclocheilus > Sinocyclocheilus anophthalmus. Next base: position 2,464 of record JADLZN010004718.1, read on the forward strand.
ATAGTTAACGCTATAGATATTTTTAGTTATCGCTCTAGTTATCGTTACAGTTATGCTATAGTTAACGCTATAGATATTGTTAGTTATCGCTACAGTTATCGTTACAGTTATGCTAAAGTTATTGTTACATTTATAGCTATAGAAGTTATTGCTGTAGTTATATTTACAGGTAGGAATAGTTTTATAATGAATATAGTTTAGCATTATAGTATATTATAGTTATATTGTTACAGATATTATTTTTTGTTATCGTTACAATTCTCTATATAGTTTTCGTTGTAATTATAGTTGTTACACTTATCACTAGAGTTCTCGTGACAGTCATATTTATCGTGGTCGTCATAGTTAATATTATCATTCTTGGTGAATGATTGAAGTTGAAAACACTGCTTAACCATTTAGTGTCGTCACATTTAGTTCAGACGGCTACATCCCAGCTCTGATAATCTAGTTAGTTGTTCTGGGTGTTGTATCGTCTCAGGACTTGATGTTACACTGATAAAGGTACGAACAGTCCCGCAGTGATCCAGAGCAGTGGTCTGAATGTTTGGAGAATAACATGCAGCAGCTGTGCGCTGAAACACACAAACATGCGTAGGAGGAAGCCTGTCCGGACTCGTCTGACCGGACCTGCGTGTTTGCGCTATCTCTGCTTTGCTCGGATAATCATTAACCAATGTATTCTCGCTGCCTTCTAGATAATTTATTTTGCCACACATTACTGCACAGTTGTAAATAACTTATGTACTGTAACATCACTCAGTTAAGAGTAAAAAAATAAATGAATAAAAGTTATCATTGTATGTACAGTTCACTTTCGGGCAGCACTTCCCCCTCACCCCAACATCCCCCACCAAACAAACACACCACCCCCCGGCCAAAAGGTGTACGCATCGTCAGTATTTTCGAGACTTCCATGCAGCGGTCCTTAAGGTTTCTGTCCAAGGCTAGTCAAAGTAAATCTAGATCGTCGTCACCACCGTCATTAGGAAACACCATTTCTCCCGATTACTCTGTCAGGGCCAGGACCATAGTTTTCAGATGTAGCAGAGTGATTATGGATTTATTTAAAGAATAGTAGAGGTATATTATTCATCGTTTTATTACACAAGTATATATCTTCAAAAAGTATAAACCAAGAAAATGCCTTTATACAGTTAACGTCTCTGATTTCTTCTAAAGCTGCACAAGTCATAGGTAGGTCTGTCTAAATATAAAAGCACGCCATGAACGGTGTAGTACATATTTGAATTTATTACCCATTGTACAATTAGAATCATGGAAGTTTTTGTTTTGTGTGTCATGCCCTCTGATCATGTTACATTCGTTTTTAAGACACGAAACCGCACGTTTCTTTTAATCCCCCTCACATACCCTCTCTTCAGCACTATACGACCGTTCTGAAAGATCTTAGCAAATAGGAGTTTGGACATTTTTCTGCTTTTCTCTTATTTTTTACAAATGTTCGGTTTTACAAAAGCGAGGTTCTAAATATTATCTGCAAATAAAAGGAAATGCATTATTGCATCAGACAAACGTTTTGCATTTGTTCACTCAAGCAATTTTTAATTTGTTGTTAATTTGTGTTCTCGGCACCCTCCGTTATTAGCAATGTACTGATACGGACTTTTACAGATCATTATGGCTGAACAAAACATACACACCTCCGTTCCTGGACTTACTATTTGTATACATGGGCTCTCTGACTGTTTTCCATATTTGCATTCTTGTGAATTCCGTCACAGATTTTTTTTTTTTTTTTATGCACCAATGTCAGTTATTCTCAGATTTTGGTTTATCCTTTACCATCTAATTACATTTTACAGTACATTTAGATGTTTAAATTCATCAATAAACAGGGGACAAGCAAGTTTTTTTTTTCTTATAGAGGGTTTATTTTTAATTATTAGATATCGTTTTTTGGGGTGAGTGGAAATTGAAATGTGTTTTGATATTTTACCCTTTCTCATTACATGCCTGTACTTCAGTGTGAGGTTGTGTGATGTTTGCTTAACCATCCAGGCTAGTGTTTTGTTTTTGTTGTTCCATGTGAGGTTGTGAGTCTGAAAATCCCACATGACGCAGTTCTGTATGTGTGCATTGAGTCTGGGTGCAACAGGTGTCACTAGTTCCACTAGTTTAGGATGACTCGTGTCCTGGTATTTTGTGAGTACGGTGCAGTGCAAAACAAACAGATTCTTCAGAGTGCATAATATGAATAGCTTTCTGTTCAGATTATGTTCACTTTTAGTGCTTTCTTTTGTATTGTGTGGTTTCTCTACCAAAATTTCAGATAAGTGCTTTTGCTGTTATTAGGTGCATTTTTTCCCCCATGGAACTGAAATAGTGACTTGTTCATCAAATGGTTTATGTATCATCACTAAGCCCCTGTATACTTAGTGTTTACATGATGATATGTGAATTTCCACTGTCCTCTGACCTGTTGAAAACGTTTTGGGTTCCCACAACTGATTCAATTTTAAAAGGCTTGAAATTGTGATTTGCATTTGGGCTTTACTATTCAGCACTCACAAGCCATAAAACCATTGAACTTTTATTTAATAATCACTCTAAACATACTGTATTGGGACTTACTGACCATGAGATTGGACAACAGAAATCTTGCATATGCTTGCCTGTTGACTCACTGACCTCTGTCTGCAACACATTACCTCTACCAAGTACACTGATTATTCCATTTAGTGATGGGATAGATTGTGTTGAGCCACAATTTCAAGCCTTGTTTTAACAATTTTTCCTCAGTATCCACAAATCCAACAGATGATTCTTGAATTGGAACTGAACTCCTCTTACTCATGTTGAACTCTTCATAAATAGTGAGAAATAACCTATTTATTATCTTTCTGACACATGTGGTATGTTTGAGTTGAAGGTCTCCGCTGTGTAAATTTTCCTCTTGTAATGCGTAAACGAGACGTTGTACATAACTGTAAATAATATTCCAGGACGTTTTGCACCCTCCTCTTTGTACTAGTCTAAACTTGCGTAGAATGTGAGGTTCTAACAGCAACGAGACGTGTCGCGCTCGCTGCCGGTGATGTAACAATGTATCTTTTTTTTATTTGTACAATGTAGTTCAATTGTGTACATATTGTTGGAGCAGCTATGGGAGGGAGGGGTTTGTTGATGCTATCGTCAGTGCTGTCAAAGATCCAGTACTTTCACCTTTAGCTGTGTTGATATCCTGCAATTCAAAAAGCGAGAAACTAAAAATACAAAAAAACTTAACGGAGAGGAAAAATTCTAAATTGTTATTTTCTACACTTGCATGTACAGAGAGCGCGAGAACTGCTGTTGTTCCTCAGAGATTATGTTCGTAAATAAATTTTTGAAATGACTTTGCTTCTGTGGTTTGTTTTTGTGAGCTGCAATATGACACATCTGCCACAAGAGGGAACCAATGTGATGCAGACTTTTAGTTCTGTCCAGTCACTCTTGTAGGATGAAAATGCTTAATGTCATAACTTTTGAGGATTATTTTTGACTTGCAAATGGTAACAAATGTCATATTTTACATAGCTGTGGCCTCCGTTGAGTGCTATGTTGTCAAGACTAGTGTTCATTTAACACCATACCAGAAGAGGTTGCCACATTTGGAACTATTAAAGAAAACAAGCAGTTAGAAAACGAATAGAGAGTGCAAGTATTAGAGCGTCAAGTGTTTTTTAATATAAAACGAATAAAAACCAGTAGTTAAAAACAAATTAGAATAGAGAGTGCTAGAGTTAGACGGTCAAATAAGGATGGAAGAGATGCATATTTAGCTTTTTACATCAAGTTATAGACACACTAAGATCTTGAGGCATCTGGAAAAACCAAAAAACAAATCTGTTTATTTACTTATTTCTAATTATTTTTGTAAATATTACGTCAAAAATAGGAATGTCATTTCAACAATTGTTTAAATACATAAATTATTTACATATCAGCAAATGCATGTGTTATTTACTTATTTTTTTAATAAAAATAATGTGATATATCAGCTTTATATCGGACGTCAGCCATCCTGCTCTCTTAAGATCCCGGCATTGACCATCAAAAAACATAAACGTTAGACAACTAATGTGAATGTGACCCTCCTGACTGATCATCACACTCACTATATTTATTATGTATATATAAATACAAAAACATGCATATATATATTTAAGAAAAATGAAAAATATATGACTATAAATATAGTAGAATTTCAAAATATATACTGATGTGTGTGATTATATCTACATACTAAAATACCACAGTACACATACTTATAGTAAACAAAAAGTTTATTTGGATGTGATTTAATCGCGTAATCGTTGACAGCACTAATACAATCCTAAAAAACAAACAAAAACTAACACTAGCTTCTCTATTCTTTTTGTATTCTATCTATTTGTTTTTTTTTTTTATTACACAATTAACAAAAGCAAAAAAAGGCTTCTAACACTAGCTTGCACTATTCTTTTTCTATTCCATCTGTTTTATTTATTATATAATTAAAAAAAACCTTGCTATGTGTACTGCGTTAAGCTACTGAGACTTGTCTGCACTTTGATATCATTGCTTTTGTTGAGTTGATTGCTTCGGTTGTCTTCAGTTGTAAGTCGCTTTGAATAAAAAGCATCAGTAAATGGACTAAATGTAAATATACCAGTTGCACACAAATTTATGTAAACAAAAACTTATTTTGTATGCGATTAATCGATTGACAGCACTAATTTGTAAATTCATTGTTACTTCAAATGTTATCTATAATGTTTATGGGCTTTTGGCCAGGATACGATATATGAAATCAGTGGAGATCAACAAATTTACAAGCTACAATTGTCCTTACATTCACGGTCAACTGCTCAGTCCTATCTGAAGATTATCTCAACATTTTTACGCCAAAGGCTGGTCGCCCACGAAAGACAAATACACAATGGTGACAGGAGAATGACAGAGAATACAAGGGGAATGGGTCAGCAACTGCAGCTGGAATTGCTCGCCAGTTCAGCTCTGAACAGGGTAAGGATCTGTCTTGGCATACAGTGTCTCGACGTTTAAGAGAATTTGGACTGAAAGCCATACTCTGCAGTGACCAAGCCTCTCATCAGTAGAAAGAATCAAAAGGCTAGACTCACCTTTGCTGTGGAGCATGTTGTGTGGAGGGGAGTCACGGTAGTGATAAGAGCAAATGTAATTTATTTGGGTCCGATGGGAAACATTATGTTTGTCGTCAAACTGGGGAAAGACTGAAGCCAAAGTGTGTAAAGAAATCCGTGAAAGGTGGAGGATAAGGGATGTTTTCTGCAGCAGGACCTAGGTCTCTGATACAGCTACATGGCAGGATGAATGCAAATGTTTATCAGAACCTCCTGTGGCAACAGGTGCAGTTCCTTCCCCGCAAGCATCTCCCAATGGTGACAGAGTTATGGCTAAGAAACCCACTACAGTCACCGAACTGTGGAAGAGACTGGAAGAGTGGACCAAGATCACACCAGCACCAACAGTGTGAAAGACTAGCGATGTCCTGCAGCCGCAGATGTGCAGAAGTCATTCAAAGCAAGGCCTATCCACTTTCCTACTAATTGTGGACTGCGTAACCTTCAGAAATATTAGTGGTAATGCTTTCTTCATGGCTACAATTCACTGCTGTAAAGGGTTTTTGCTGCGTTCCTTGGTTATTTTGATAAAACTATACTAGCAGGAGTAGCCACAATTAACATCATGCAAATTTCGAACAATGAAGATACAATTTCTGAAAAATAAAGTATCATAAAATTTATCTCCACTGTATATGAATACCCAGAATTACTTGTTAACCGGGGTAAGTATGAGCAAAACCCTGGATTCCTTTTACCAGGGTTTGAATGATTAAGGGTTACTATTGCATGCTGGTGAAAAGCCCTACAGTTCACTCTAAAAAAATGATGGGTTGAAACAACCAGTGCTGGGTAAATAGGGAAATAACCCAGCGATTGGGTGGTTTTGAGCAAGGGGTTGGGTTACTACCCAGAAGGTTGGGTGTTAAACATTACCTAACCGCTGGGTCAAAACAGCCCCAATTGCTGGGTTTGTCCATATTTTACCCAACACTGGGTTGTATTCAACCCAGCATTTTTTAACCAAGAGTGTGTGAAAACTCGGTTTATGAATACCCAAGATTAATTAAAGTAGCCTATATGCGGTGTGAAAACCCAGGTTTCCCTTTAACCAGGGTTTAGAATGACCCAGGGTTAACTATTAACTGTGAAAAGTGGTGTTGCGTCTGAAATAAGCTGGATTTAACAAAACTCTGATTCGTGATCCGTTTGGACCGATGCTTTTTTCTTGATTCGGTCAAAACGTTTCTAAACAAGTGAGTAAAATGGTGGTGTGTGAAAACCATAGACTGTATAAAAACATGGATGTTGTGTCCGTGACGTCACCCGTCGATTTCCGAAGAGCGTTTTTGAAGCTCAAAAGTGGGCGGAGCCGGCCATCGCCATCTTGGCAGTGTGTCACCGCGCGTCACTCCCGGATAGTCGAAAATGGGCAAAGAGGCGGGAACAGGTTGCTGAAGCCACGCCTACCTAGCTCGACGGTGGTGACAGCAGTGGCAATCCACCTGTCACTCAAGTGGCCACGCCCTTAATTATGCAGAACTTTAAGGCTTAATATAATTTAAACGGATGAGTTATAAAAAAATAATTCACCCGCCTCACAGTTGTCATGAAGGGCAAAATTAGCTATATAGACCAAAATCATTTTTTGAACCAGGCTGTAAACATTTTTTTCTGCAGTGAAGTTGGGCATTTTAACATGGGGAGTCTATGGGATTGACTCCCTTTTGCAGCCAGCCTCTAGCGGCCAGTTGATGAATTACAGTTTAAGTCACTTCCGTGTTGGCTTCACGAGAGAGAGAGGGAGGTTCCGCTTGGTCAAAAATGAGCCTAAAGTCGCTAAACTGGTATTTAATAATCAATAGTAGTGCTATTAAATTTTTGATAATGTTGTACACAACATAACATTTGCCGCAAATTATATAATCCACAATTTATTGATAAACAGCCTTTCCCTACTAAAATGATATTGCGCATGGGTTTTAAAAGAACACTTTTGAGTGACAACTCAAAAGAATCAGTGAATCGGATATATGAACCGCGTCGTTCACATGAATCGTCCGAATGAACCGATTGGCTCAAATGAATCGAACTTCCCTGTGTTGCTTGGCTGTCCGTGTATGTGGACAGCCCTCCGTCAGTTCATTCCTCAGCACTGCAGGGTGCAATGTCTGTGAGAAATAGCTGTTTCCGTCGATAAGGACTCTAGTTATGGAGTTTGAAACTAAAATCTACCCTCAGATTGGTGGATATGGGCGATACAACAGGATCATAACGCTTTTCAGCTGGTTTCCAAACTTTGCGGTTTCGTTGAATCTCTTCAGCGATGTTTTCTTCACGCTCATCCCCGAGTCTTACCACTGCAAACCTGACCTGGCGTTACTGCCGCCGTCTTCTCTTCTCGGAAACCTCTCCAGACAAGCGTCCCTCAACCTCACCATCCCGTGGCTGAAGGGGTCTGGGTTCAGTCACTGCGAACTTTACAAGTACCCTGAGAATATAAGCAGCTACACGGAGAACGTGCCGAGGGACGTGGTGCAGTGCACTAAAGGATGGGAGTACGGCAAACCGGCGGGACTCCAGAACAATTTAGTGACCGAGGTTAGTATGCTAACAGAGCAATGCAAGTAACGTTATGCAAAAAGTGACAGTGGTGGACCTGATAAAACCTTATACTGTGTGTGGTGAGTGTGTGTGTGGGCGTGTGTGTGTGTGTGTGGGTGTGAGACTGTGTGTGTGTGTGTGTGTGTATGTGGTGTGTGTGTGTGAGAGTGTGTGAGACAGTGTGTGTGTGTGTGTGTGTGGTTGTGGGTGTGTGTGTGTGTTTGTGTGAGTGAGTGTATGTGTGTGTGAGAGAGAGAGAGAGTGGTGGGTGTGTGTGTGTGTGTGTGAGAGAGAGTGTGTGTGTGTGTGTGAGTTTGTGTGTGTGTGTGAGAGAGGAGAGAGTGTGTGTGTGTGTGTCTGGTGTGTGTGTGTGTGTGTGTGTGGGGGAGAGAGAAGTGTGTGTGTGTGTGTGTGTTTGAGAGAGAGTGAGAGTGTGTGTGTGAGAGAGAGAGAGTGTGGTGTGTGTGAGAGAGAGAGTGTGGTGTGTGTGAGGAGAGAGAGTGTGTGTGTGTGAGAGAGGAGTGTGTGTGTGTGTGTGAGAGAGAAAGAAAGAGAGTGTGTGTGTGTGTGTGTGTGATGAGAGTGTGTGTGTGTGTGTGTGATAGAGAGTGTGTGTGTGTGTGAGAGAGAGTGTGTGTGTGTGAGAGTGTGTGGTGTGTGTGAGTGAGTGTGTGGGTGTACGTTTTGTGACAAATGAGGACATAAATTTGTGTAATGACAAGGGTAGACAAGGTATTACAAGGAGAAGGTGACTTTTCGGGACATTACCCCATGTCCCCACTTTTCAAAACGCTTATAAATCACACAGAATGGAGTGTCTTGAAAATCTGAAATAGCACAAAAGTTTCCTGTAAGGGGTAGGTTTAGGTGTAGGGTTGGTGTAGGGCAATAGAAATATACGGTCTGTACAGTATAAAAACCATTACGCCTATGGGATGTCCCCAATTTTCACAAAAACAAACCTGTCTGTGTGTGTGTGTGTGTGTGTTTGTGTATCTGTGTGTGTGTGTGTGTGTGAGAGAGAGGGTGTGTGCGTGTGTGGGGTGTACTGAGGAGAGAGAGAGAAGAGGGTGTGTGGTGGTGTGTGTGAGAGAGAGCGAGGTGTGGTGTGTGTGTGTGTGTGTGAGAGAGAGAGTGTGTGGGTGGGTGTGAGAGAGAGAGAGTGTGTGTGTGTGTGTGGGGTAGAGAGAGAGAGAGTGTGTTGGGTGTGTGAGGAGAGAGAGGAGAGTGTGTGTGTGTGGTGAGAGAGAGAGAGTGTGTGTGTGTTTGAGAGAGAGTGAGAGAGTGTGTGTGAGAGAGAGTGTGTGAGAGAGAGTGTGTGGGTGTGTGTGAGTGAGAGTGTGGTGTGTGTGTGTAGTTGTTGTGGTGTGTGTGTGTGTGTGTGAGTGAGGATGTGTGTGTGTGAGAGTGTTTTTGTGTGTTTGTGTGTGTGTGGGTGTGAGAGAGAGTGTGTGTGTGCACGTTTTTGTTACAAATGAGGACATAAATTTGTATAATGACAAAGGGTATGACATAGGTATTACAAGGAGAAGGTGACTTTTCAGGACATTAACCCATGTCCCCACTTTTCAAAACGCTTATAAATCACACAGAATGAGTGTATTGAAAATCTGAAATAGCAAAAAGTTTCCTGTAAGGGGTAGGGTTTAGGGGTAGGGTTGTTGTAGGGCAATAGAATATACGGTCTGGACAGTATAAAAACCATTACGCTATGGGATGTCCCCACTTTTCACAAAAACAAACCTGTGTGTGTGTGGGTGAGTGTGTGTGAGGGTGTGTGTGTGTGTGTGTGTGTGTGTGTGTGTTGGGTGTGTGTTTGTGTGTGTGTGTTTTGTGTGTGTGTGTGTGTGAGAGTGTTTGTGTGTGAGACTACTGTTTGGTGGGCACATTTGTACCCAGTAGTGAGATAAACCGACTAAAATCCCCCCAAACCAGTGTTGCAACTATTTATTTTCAGGGAAGTGCTCTAAAAGTTGCTAAATGATGTTGTGATGACGTCATTAAGTAATCACGATGCAAAATTGTCAAATCTCAGCAAAAACATATATATATAGATTAATATGTTATTTAGATTTGTTCGTAAGAATTAAATACATGACTAAATATTAAAATATAAAGAAACATTTTAAATCCATTGAAATTATCGAAAACGTACAATTTTTGAACGATTACAATTTAAAGGTTTTATCACTGCAAGCAGGTAGTAGTAGTAGTTGCTGTGCACGCGAAAAAAAGTTAAAAAAAGAATGCACAATTACTGGTTAATATGAAGGAATTTTATGGATTGATTTTCACAGGTTTTTGTACCTCATTTTAATTACGGCATTGTATGTGTTCGGGTGACAATGTATAACGGATTGGATGTCCTGGAAAATACTAGCACTTTTCCATTTTTCTGAATATTTTTCTTACAGTGTACTGTAAGAAACAGTGCAACTCATCAACAATCGCAGGTACAAGCTAACAAAGTGTCTCAAATGAAAGATAACAGTATTCAATTATTATTATTACTATTAAACAATTGCAAACAGCAGCTAACTTAATTCCTGTAACGCGTGTACTGCTAGGCATCTTTGGTTTCCTCTTTTTGTGTAATTTAAATGGTAAATTGTGCCTTTTTATTGTTTGAGTCACTTATCAAAAGTTGCTGAAAGTTGGCAAATAAATGTTAAAATTTGCTAAATTTGTTGCTAGGTGCTTTTAGGTGAAAAAGTTGCTAGGGTAGTCTGAAAATTTGCTAAGTTTAGCAACAAAATTGCTAAGTTGGCAACACTGCCCAAAACCATATTTTCGTGACGTCATCGTTTGTTTAAAAAAAATCAATGCAAGCTAATTAAAATTGTTTTAAAAATTTGTAAAAATGCTATTTTTTTTCTGTTAGGAGTGTGGGTTAGATTATAGCGTTTATAACTAGCTGTATAAAAAAAAATAGAATTGTCCCCATTATAGTTAAGTAAACGTGTGTGCTTCCACAACCCTCCTAAATAATTATTATAATTCATATAAAAACTGCTAGACTGATCCATCTAAATTAGCTGTGACCATCATGGTCTAGTAATAATCCATGTATCAGAAGGGTACAGATAAAAGCCTACGGTATGTGACCCTGGACCACAAAACCAATATTAAGTTGCACGGGTGTATTTGTAGCAAATAGTCAAGATTATGCCAACAAATCATAGGATATTAAGTAAAGATATTTTGTAAATTCCTACCGTAAATATATCAAAAACTTAATTTTTGATTAGTAATAATATGCATTGCTAAGAACTTCTAATCGGGACAAATTTAAAGGCGATTTTTCAATATTTAGATTTTTTTTCACCCTCAGATTCCAGATATTAAAATAGTAGTTCAACATTTGAAGGTGGACCTAAGACAAGAACGCTTTAGGTTTTAGGACAACTTTGATGAACTTTTTTGATTCACTTCAAATGTTGACTAGTGTAGTTGTATCTTGGCCAAATATTGTCATATCATAACAAACCATAAATCAATGGAAAGCTATTTATTTATTCAGCTTTCAGATGATGTATAAATCTCATTTTCAAAAAAAATGACCCTTCTGATTGGTTTTGTGGTCCAGGGTCACAGATGGGGGGTACATGTTCGAAAGAACATTTGTTTTTTTTGTTAGTGTGTTGACAAAACCAATGGTTAAGAAATATGGTGCTTTACATCTACAGTGAATCATGAGATCATATTGTTTCTACAGGGGTGAGAAATGCGTGACCCATCCCGTCATTTAAAACGCACAGGGAGCAGTGTGCTGAATTAAGTCCTTGTGGGTTCCTGTTCCACAGGAGGGGCATAGCTGGAGCTTTTTGTGTGGCCCTTGACTAGCACAGTTTCCTTTCATGGTTAGGGGAAAAAAGGGAAAAAAAGCTTTTATGTGGAATTTCTTAGGAAGATCCATCCTGAATAGCAGAACGACGGTAGAGAAAGTTTGTAAAACTAGCAGTAGCAGGCTTCACATTAGCTGTAATGTAAAATAGAAGGATTATAGTATAGGAAAGAAAGCGACGCATTGACAATCACCCTCAAGCCTACTCAGATTCTTAGCGGGTTTGTGGTTAACAGGAAATGTAAAAAGTGAAACCCAGAGCATTGTAAATATTTAATGAAGGGGCATTTAGTGATGCGATTTCAATTGTTCCTTTCTCGTTGGAGTGTTACAAGCTCTTGGTGCATAAAGAAGATCTGAAAGTTGCAAAGACCTAAAGTCTCAAACCAAAGAGATATTCTTTATAAAAGTAGAAACCTAACTTAATGCATACCTAAAATGGAAGTTCTAACATGCCCCCACATGTCTACCTCACTATGTGGATATATTTGCATAATGCTGCCCAAATGTTCATGCAAAGAAATAAGGCGTGGTTTCAGGAACAGCAGTCTGTTGATGCAGCCATGTCAGGGAGACACAGTGTGTTTCAGTGTGAAAGCAAAAGCAAAAGCACTTTATTTGGCCTTCCGGAAGTAGATTTATTTACAACAGAACAGCACAACTCAGATATTCGAATTTGTGCAACGCATTTTATGAACAACAGTTTTTTTTTATCCTAGAAGAGTACAAGGCTGGCTGTGCACAAAGGGGAATTCTGACTTGCTATGACAATTCTGGCGCTTCTGAAATCATTGACTGTAAGTGATGTTTTGTTAGTAGTTTTTAAAGGGTATATGAGCTTTTAAAGATCATTTATTTGGTGTTAAAAGAATATTTGTGGACATGCTTGACTGTTCAAAAACACTACTTTTGGCAAATACTGTAAATAGTTGTAGGTCTATCTCCTGCCCCGCCTCTCTCAAACGCTTCGTTTTTTTACAAAGCCCCCTCCTTTGACAAGCGTGGTCTGCTCTGATTGGCCAGCTGACCTAGTGCTTTGTGATTGGCCGAACACCGCAAGCACACGTCGGATATTTATTGCCCCTTACCATAATCGCGAGCTTCCATCTTTCAAAATAAATGTAAAGACAGAGCCCGAAAGGGGAGCAGAGTCACGTGACAGACACAGTGATAAAGCTGGTATGTGTTTGCAGTACACAAACCACGGTTAAGACAGCTGACTCCACTGGGATCTCTCTCTCTCTCTCTCGTCTCTCTCTCTCTATTCAGCTCTCTCTCTCTATTCGCCTCTCTCGTCATCTCTCTCTCGTCTCTCTCTCTCTCTCTCTCTCTCTCGCGCACACACACGATGCGCAAAACTCGCATTTGAACAGTCGTCAATAGCAAAATACTTAAACTAATAACAAAACAAAACAGTAGCTGATTCAGAAGTGCCAGGTTGTCATAGCAAAGTCAGAATTACCTACTCTCCTAGGTTCACGAAACCCGGCGTCAATAAAATGCATTGCTGTCTGTGTACGTATCTAAGGGGGGTCCTATTTTCACTTTTTAAATTTTAGTTAGTGTGTTTGTTTGGGCATAAAAAAGATCTAGAATGTTACAAATCTCAAAGTCCACTCCAAGGGAGATATTTCTTTTTAAAAAATCAAGTTTTTCAAGAACTACAGCAAAATGGCTCGTTTGGATACAGTGTTTTGGTTTCGGGCTTTGTGATATATCACAAAGCGGCCATAGAATTCCGACAGACGTGGTTTAGAACGCTTGGTGAGTGAGGAAGCATTGATGAGACGAAGAAAAGACGAAGAGAGAGCTGCTGAGAGTGTAGGGCGCAGAGCAAAACCAAAGAAGAAGTGCTGCTGTGCTGTAGCCTCACATTTTTGTCTAGAACAGCGGTTCTCATTTCCAGTTTTCGCGTACCCCCGCTCTGTACATTTTGGTTGTTCTTTTATTGCTTCATACGTTTGTTATATTTGACTGTAAGTGCCCTGCGAAGTGGACATTACCGGATATTCCTCCATGATTCCAGTTTGAAGGGAGCGTATATGTTCCATACAAAGGGCATTAAAGTGTGCGAGACGTGAATTTAAATAGTATTTATTTACAGAGGTATATATTATGTCCCACTTCACGCTTCTCTAGTAAGTTTCGTATGTGTGTGAAGACGCTGCAGGCAGCGGCGCAGCGCAAATCTGTAAATGAATATTCCAAAGTGAAGTAAACTTCAATGGATTTCCACTGCCCAGGGAGTAGGGAGCAATGGACACTGAGTAGGGACCATGTCAATCGGAACACAGTTAATGCACGGAGCTCACTTCTAACGAGATGATCTGATTCAGGTGTGTTAACAAAGAGAAGAGACATACAAAATGTGCAGAGCGGGGGTACGCGAGGACGGGAATTGAGAACGATGGAGTCATCGAACATTCTTCCAAGTACAACACAAACGTAGCTGGTGCCGCGGTGTGCCTACACTCATAGAAAATAATGTGTTCGAATTTTAAAGACGTGGCGCGACGCTGCGCTTCTCGTCCGGTGTGCGACTGCCTGAAACGCTGTTTTTTTGTTTGGGCTTCCGAAAGCGGATGAGGTCAGGAAACAGTGGTTGCAATTTACTTTTTAACTCTGTTCCTGAGCATTATAACCCCAATTTGCTATTGTGTGCTGCGCATTTTACTGAGGACAGCTTCCACAACACGAGTGAGTAGTGCCGGATTCCCAAAAGCTTTTGTTTGAAAGACGTAGCAAGGGGGCGTGGCAGTACTGAAACACCGTCTAAGCTGTTCGCCAATCACAACGCACTGGGACAGCTAACCAATCACAAAACATTTTGTTTTCCGGAAAGGCAGACTTTCAACAAAGCTGGAACTAATCGAGCCGTTTGTTGCAGGCTGGCGAGAAAGGTATTTTAATAATGTAAATTATGTGAAAAATAATGCCTTTTTCGAAGCACCAAGCATGAGAGCATGTTCTAGTACACCCCAAAACAAAATAAAGACTTTGTAAAAGACATAATAGGACCCCTTAAAGATTCCTCAATGCATCTACTTCGGAAGGCAAAATAAAGTGCTTTTGCTTTCACACTAAAACACAGCGTCTCCCTGACATGGCTGATTCAACACTAACTGCGGTTACTGAAAACCACGCCTTCTTTCTTTGCGTGAAAATTTAGGCGGCATTATGCAAATCTTCCCACATAGTGAGGTCGATATGTGGGGGCGTGTTAGAACGAGCGTTTTAGGGAGGTGTGGCAGATTCTTAACTTTGATAAAGAATATCTCTATTAGACTTTAGTCTTTGCAACTTCAGAGATCTTATCTATGCACAATCAGCTTGTAACACTCCAAAAGAGAAAGGAAAACTTGAAATCAAATCATAGGACCCCCTTTAAGTATTTGCTATTGACTGTTCAAATGCGTTTTGCGCAGCGCAGAGTAACGCATAGTGTGTGTGTGTGTGTTTTGGTTTTTGTGTGTGTGTGTGTGTGTGTATGAGGGGTACAGGGTCACATCACAGGAGAGTGAATTGTCTGTCAGAAATCATAGCACGTCAGCGGTCTTAACCGCGGCTTGTGTACTACATCATCACTGTGTCTGTCACGCGACTCTGTTCCCCTTTCGGGCTTGAACTGATGGTAAAACTAACGACATTATTAACTGTCTTGATATTTACTTTGAAAGCTGAAGCTTGCGATTATGGTAAGGGCGTTACATTTCCGACGCGTGCTTACAGTGTTCGGCCAATCACAATGCACCGGCCAGTCAGAGCAGACTGCGCTTGTCAAAGGAGGGACTTTGTAGAAAACGAAGCGTTGAGAGAGGCGGGGCATAGAGGACTACATAATGTACAGTATTGAAAAATAATGTGTTTTTGACCATTAAAGCATGTCAACATATTCTGTACACCAAATACACAATGATAAATAGCATCATATGACCCCTTTAATTGATTTCAATTTTCAAATACATTTGATTAACATCAGCATAGTGATACATGATGGTGTGCACTTTGAAAGATGAAAACATATTTTTCGACTGTTTACTGTAGATTACCCTACCGTAATATCCAACTCAAACATCTTCTGATGGTTATAGCTGGTTTTACATAGTTTTTTTTTTGTTGGGTGTTTTTTATTTATTGCTGGTTATTTATAGTCATTACCTGGTCCACACTCGTCCATATAGTTGATCAGCTGACTTTAACCTGGTAGAGCATCTTGGGCTGGAAAACAACCTTGAATGAGCAACAAACCAGCTACCATTTTCCAAGATTGGTATGGTAACATGGAAAAACAGGTCATGCCGGTTTGCAGTTGTTTGGTTTGGTTTGCCCAGAATTATTTTTATAAGACAGTGTGACTGAAGTGTCTCTCTTTCCTCTGCATGCTGACAGTGGGACTTAGTGTGTGCTGACTACTGGAAGATTCCACTCCAACACATATGTTTTATGACAGGCTGGACCCTGGGCTATATACTCCTTGGCACTATATGTGACTGGTGAGTTTCCCTAGATTATTATTACTTTGTATTATATTAATTGTTATCTAAATGTGATCAAAATGCACAAGCTTGCAAAATATCAAAACGAGTGATTTCTGCAAATGAATGTTGCTAGAAAGTGTTTGCAATAAACTTTTAAATCACTTGTGTCAAGAATGAATGAAGTCAGTTCTCCTCAACTTTCCAATAACATTTGACAAATGTAATCTGTTCAAACTCTTGTCTTGATAATTTCAGATAAATGTTCTTGTTTGAGCATGTCAGGCATGCTGATGTTCTTTGTGTTTGTGTGTTGTCTCAGGTTGGGTCGTCGGTGTGCTCTGCTGCTGTCAGTGGTTCTCTCTGGCTTGCTGGGAATCATGTCTTGTCTTTCTAACAGTCCTTCTGCGTTCCCATTTCTTCGACTCTGCCAAGGCTCAACATTAGCCGGAGTGTTTTTGTCATCTTATATTGCACGCAAGTACTCTCCATCAGTTGACCTCTTTTTAAGTATGCGACTGATAAGATAGTGACACAAAATGATGTCTGCTATACACAAGTGGTTTTGCAAGGTACATGTTTTGCTAGGGACATTGAATAGATTTGGCTAGGCAAAAACGTTTGGTTTTAAAGGAATATTCCAGACTCTCTAAGTATACAAGTTACTTAACCCAGTACCCATACACGTTTTTGAACCACCTTAAGGTTATAAAAAGCTCAGTCTCTTCCTACAATCCCCAACACAGCAGAAAGTCCTCATGTCCTCGGTCCGATTGTTAGTATTGCAGCACAATAGATCACAGAAAATGCTCTTTCTCTTTTTCTTTTGAAAATCCTCCTGGGGTTCATTTTCCACAACATCCATGCCTACATTCAATGCATACATACATACATACAACATACATATATATATATATATATATATATATAGATATATATATATATACAGTGGGTACGGAAAGTTCAGACCCCCTTAAATTTTTCACTCTTTTTTTTATTGCAGCCATTTGCTAAAATCATTATTTTCAGTTATTTTTTTTCCCTCATTAATGTACACACAGCCCCCCATATTGACAGAAAAACACAGAATTTTTTTTTGCAGATTTATTAAAAAAGAAAAATTTTAATATCACATGGTCCTAAGTATTCAGCTCAGCCCTTTGCTCAGTATTTAGTAGAAGCACCCTTTTGATCTAATACAGCCATGAGTCTTTTTGGGAAAGATGCAACAAGTTTTTCACACCTGGATTTGGGGATCCTCTGCCAATTCCTCCTTGCAGATCCTCTCCAGTTCTGTCAGGTTGGCTGGTAAACGTTGATGGACAGCCATTTTTAGGTCTCTCCAGGGATGCTCAATTGGGTTTAAGTCAGGGCTCTGGCTGGGCCATTCAAGAACCGTCACAGAGTTGTTGTGAAGCCACTCCTTCGTATTTTAGCTGTGTGCTTAGGTATTGTCTTGTTGGAAGGTAAACCTTCGCCCAGTCTGAGGTCCTGAGCACTCTGGAAGGTTTTCGTCCAGGATATCCCTGTACTTGGCTGCATTCATCTTTCCCTCGATTGCAACAGTCGTCCTGTCCCTGCAGCTGAAATACACCCCCACAGCATGATGCTGTCACCACCATGCTTCACTGTTGTATTGGACAGGTGATGAGCAGTGCCCTTTTTTTCTCCACACATACCGCTTAGAATTAGGCCAAAAAGTTCTATCTTGGTCTCACAGACCAGAGAATCTTTTTCCACCAATCTCACAAACTCCCATGCGGGCTTTCATTGTCTTGCACTGAGGAGATTCTTCCGTCGGGCCACTCTGCCAAAGCCCCGCGGTGGAGGTCTGCGTGAGGGTTGACTTTCTACACTTTCTTTCTCCCATCTCCCGACTGCATCTCTGGAGTTCAGCCACAGTGATCTTTGGGTTCTTTTTTTACCTCTCTCACCAAGGCTCTTCTCACCCGATAGCTCAGTTTGGCTGGATGGCCAGCTCTGGGAAGGGTTCTGGTCGTCCCAAAAGTCTTCCATTTAAGGAATGGAGGCCACTTTGCTCTTAGGAACCTTAATTGCAGCAGAAATTTTTTTGTAACCTTGCCAGATCTGTGCCTTGCCACAATTCTGTCTTGAGCTCTTCAGGCAGTTCCTTTGACCTTATGATTCTCATTTTCTCTGACATGCACTGTGAGCTGTAAGTTCTTATATAGACAGGTGTGTGGCTTTTTTTATATAGTCCAATCAGTATAATCAAACACAGTTGGATTCAAATGAAGGTGTAGAACCATCTCAGGATGATCAGAAGAATGGACAGCCCCTGAGTTAAATATAGAGTTCACAGCAAAGGTTCTGAATACTTAGGACCATGTGATATTTCAGTTTTTTCTTTTTAATAAATTTGCAAAAATGTCAACAATTCTGTGTTTTTTTCTGTCAATATGGGGTGCTGTGTGTACATTAATGAGTTAAAAAAATTTACTTAAATGATTTTAGAAAATGGCTGAAATATAAAAAAGAGTGAAAAATTTAATGGGGTCTGAATACTTTCCATACCCACTGTATATACACATATATACATACATACATACATACACATATATACATATACATATATATATATATCTATTATATATATACACACACACACCATACATACATAATACATACATAGACATAGATATATATCTGAGATATATACACACACATACATACATACATACATACATACATTCATATATATATATCTATATAATATATCCATATCTACACATACATACATACATTACACATATAAATTAATATATCTATATATATATATATATCACATATTATATACAAAGCAGACACATGCATACCTACCTACATCCCCCTATCATATATAATTATATATATATACAGTATATATATATACACACATACATACATCCATACATACATACATACACATATATATATATATATAATATACATACACATACATCATACATACATACACATATATATATTATATAATATATATTATTATTGTTATTTTTTTATGTTATTACATTCTTACAGACACACACTATCACCCAAAGTTTGGATACATTTGACTGGATTTATTTATCTTAATATCGTGAATATTTTGAAATAACGGTAGCCAAATATAAAATGTCCATACATGCTAATTTCATTATAAAACTAAGTAAAGTGAAGGAAAAGCAGCCAACAATTGTCCAGCATACTATTTCAAAACTGTTATTTTAAAATGTGGACAGTAGAAAATATTAAATATGTAGAGTAGAAATTTGACTGTAGTGTGTATCTGTCTGTTTATATGATATAATCATGTACCCTTCAGACTTGCTCAATAGTGCACTTTTGATAAGGAGTGTCTTTGCTATTGCTTGATGTTGGGTTTCGAATAGCAACAGGAGGCTTTCTGGAATGTTCCATGGGATTTCTCCATCTGCAGAGGAGGGGTGAAGAGATTGACAGGGAACAGCAGGTCACAGCATTCCGTTTATATCTCACGAACAGGCTGTTCAAAACCTTCGAACTGTCTCTGTTACATCACTTTCTGTGTAATCAATTGAGGAAAGTTCAGGGTGTTTTGTCTGCTGTCCCTTTTTTCTGTGTTTTTGTCTTATCATTGCACAAGTGAGAGGGTAGACATGACAATATGTTCTTTCCATTGTGAAGAGGTCTGTGTTTTTGTCCCACACGTCCTGTGATTGTTACATGAGGGTTTATGTGCGTGTTGACTGTTAGCCAGAGCGCTCTTTCCAACACGCAAGCCCCTTTAGTGTGCTCTCAGGGGGAAAAATGTGGAGGAAGCTGGATGTAAACACAGGCACGTACACAATCTTTTCTGCTTATATACATGACCAGTGAAATGTCAAGGCACACCTACTCATTCTGTATCATTACTATTGTCCAAATTTTTAGACAAAGGAGTGTTTGAAAGAGTTTCAGTAGCTGGCAATGGAAGTTTTCCTTCACTTTATATAGTTTTATAACGAATGTGTGAACTACTGGCAAAATGCTCACCAAGGCTGCCAATTATGTGCTCAAAATAGAGTAAAAACAGTAATATTGTGAAATATTATTACAGTTTAAAAGAACTGTTTTCTGTTTTAATATATTTTATATTGTAATTTATTTCTGTGATGAAAAGCTGAATTTTCAGCAGCTATTATTCCAGTTTTCAGTGTCACATGATCTTTCAGAAATTATTCTAATTAGCTGATTTGCTGCTTACATTGTGATACATCAGCAAGAATTCAAGTTATTCATTAAAGACACATTCAATTGGTCAGAAGTGACAGTAAAGATATTTATAATGTTACAAGCGATTTCTTTCAAAAACAGCAAAAACAGTTTCAACATTGATAATAAGAACCATTATAAATGAGTGAGCACCCAATCAGAATGATTTTTGAAGGATCATGGGAGACAGAAGACTGGCGTAAATGGCTTGTAATTCACTTTTTTAAAATAGAAAAGTTATTTTAAATTTGTAATAATATTTCACAATATTACTTTTTTACTGTATTTTTCATCAAATAAAGTAGCCTTGGTGAGCATAAGAGGCTCTTTTTCAGCAACATAAAAAATCCTTATTATTCCAGTAGTAAATAAATTCTCAATTGATATTTGTCTACTGTTGTTATAAAAGATCATAAGAATGATAAATTCAGTAAAATGTATCCAAATTATGTGTGTGTGTGTACCTGGTATTTATCACGTTATGGGGACCAAATGTCCCCACAAGGATAGTAATACTAGTAAATTTTGACCTTGTGGGGACATTTTTGAGGTCCACATGAGGAAACAAGCTTATAAATCATAAAGAATTTGTTTTTTTGAGAAAGTAAAAATGCACAAAGTCTCCTGTGAGGGGTAGGTTAAGGGCTAGGGTTGGTGTAGGGCAATAGCACATACAGTTTGTATAGTATAAAAACTATTACGCCTATGAAATGTCCCCATAACACATGGAAACACAACGTGTGTGTGTGTGTGTGTGTATATATGTTGGTGCGTGCGTGCGTGCGTGCGTGCGTGCGTGCGTTCGTGCGTGCGTGCGTGCGTTTTTGTGACAAATGAGGACATAAATTTGTATAATTACAAGGGTATGACATAGGTATTACAAGGAGAAGGTGACTTTTCAGGACATTACCCCATGTTCCCACTTTTCAAAACGCTTATAAATCACACCGAATGGAGTGTATTGAAAATCTGAAATAGCAAAAAGTTTCCTGTAAGTGGTAGGTTTAGGTGTGGGGTTGGTGTAGGGCGATAGAATATAGGGTCTGTACAGTATAAAAACCATTACGCCTATGGAGAGTCCCCACTTTTCACAAAACAAACCTGTGTGTGTGTGTGTGTGTGTTGTTGTGTGTGTTGTTGTGTGTGTGTGTGTTGTGTGTGTGTGTGTGTGATGTTTGTGTGTGTGTGTGTGTGGTGATGTGGTGCGTGTGTGAGTCCTACTTCCTAAATTTTTTTTTAAATTATTTTTATTATCTAGATGTAAAATTTCGAAAGAGTGAAGAGTAGTTTCATTGGTCTATTGTGCTGCAAGACTTCAGGAACAATAATTGGATAGAGGACACGGGGGCTTCCTGTTATGTAGGAGTCTGTAGGAAGAGACTCCTACTTTTTTCTAGAGTTAAGGTCACTCTCGCCAATAATTCTCTTTAATACTTCCCTTGACATGCCAAATTCATACATTAACTTTCACAATTTTGTCTCTCGTATTATTCCTTTTTGTTTTTTCTACATGGTTTAGGACTGGAATGGTGTGACCCGCCTCACAGACTCATGGTGTCCATGGTCAGTGGCTTCTTTCCTTGTTTGCAGAAGGGGGCTTTTTTTTTTTTTTTGCCAGGGTTTTCCGGCTTTGCCGTGATTGGCCTGTACTTCCCAGGCTGGTGCCCCACTGCCCCTGCTGTCTACTACTTTCCTAATTGTCCTATTGTGGTGAGTCAGAAAAATGCTGTTATCAAGTGTACTTCTTCATGTCTCCAATCACTCACGATCCTTTCCACCGTTCAATTCCACTTCCCGATTTGTCTGAAAAATGATCGTACTAAGCTCATCGTTTTTATTTAATGATTTGTAATAACCGATCAGATCCGCTGGATAGTGCTGAGTTCAGTTACGGTGCACCCTATGATAAATTATTCTTCTCTTATGACATGTGAGATTAACTGAGTAAGCTTTACAAAACATTAGTGTATTGTACTTTCACGTCAAAGCCATTATAATATTTACATCAGCCCATAGAATTACCAACATGCCGACAGATGAATATGATAGACCAAGCATCGATAAACGTGATTGTTTTTACGTGTGTGGTGTGTGTGTGTGTGTGTGTTGCAAATGTGGCAACAGCTGTGCTTCAGTGTTCCCAGAATCTCCTCGTTGGCTCATGGCCACATCTCAGATTCCTCAAGCAAAGAAGTGTCTCCAGTCTTTTTCAGCACGAAATGGCGTGTGTGTTAGTGATGAGCTCTACCCCGCTGAAACACTGCTGTCAGGTAAAAATCTCAGCATTACAAACATCTGCTACTGACCTAAGAAGTGCTTTAATCAGTAATAGTTGTAATTATTTACAAAAAAATGTCAAAAAACTAATTTGTGACCCTGGACCACAATACAGTCTTAAGTAGCACGGTATATTTGTAGCAATAGCCAACAATACATTGTTTGGGTCAAAATTATTGTTTTTTCTTTTATGCCAAAAATCATTAGGATATTAAGTAAAGATCATGTTCCATGATGATATTTTGTAATTTCTTACCATAAATATATCAAAACTTAATTTTTGATTAGTAATATGCATTGCTAAGAACTTCACTTGGACAACTTTAAAGCCGATTTTTCTCAATATTTAGATTTTCCACCCTCAGATTCCAGATTTGCAAATGGTTGTATCTCAGCCAAATATTGTCCTATCCTACAAACCATACATCAATGGAAAGCTATTTATTCATCCATAATCTTAGAGCACTGGTTTGTTTCAAATCAGAGGCTGTCTACAAACACCCTCTCAAATTCCTCTACAATTAACAATCTGAAGATGGCTTTAATAAATGCTAGAAAAATACCTTTTTATTAAATTACTTTATTTCTTCTCGGGAACTGGACCTTTTGTTTGTGACAGAAACTTGGCTCAGCGTTGGTTATTTTGACTGTTTATCTGAAGCATCTCCAAGTGACTTTAATTTTCGAAGTACTCCACAGACATCTGGCAGGGGGTTGCTACTTTATATTTAATAATACTCTAAAATGTCGTCTATTAGCAGTGCATGATTATTCTAGCTTTGAGTTGCAGCTAGTTAAAATAGACTTATATTGTCCAGTTATTTGTGCACTTATATATAGACCACCGAAATATAACACACTGTTTATTCATGAATTTTCAGAGTTCTTAACTGCAATTGTACCGAGTTTTGAGAGGGTTTTAATACTTGGTGATTTTAATTTACATATCTGCTGTGTCCCAAAGAGCCCATGGTGAAGGAGTTTCTACATCTTATTGATTCATTGAATTTCACACAATTTGTCTCAGGTTGTTTTTAGTATTTCACTTTCCAGTCTTGTAAGCCACCAAGCCGGTATGTTCGGTCTTTGAAATCGTCAATGCCCAGTGAGTTTTCAGAGGGTTATACTTTATTTCCAGCTCTGTCTTTTGGTTCAGGTATAAATGATTTAGTGTCAATATTTAATTCCTCCTGTAATGTTATTATGGATTTGTGTGCTCCTTTCAAAATCCGAAATCCGAAAGCCAAACTACAGCCATGGCTTAATAAGGATACCCGTAGCCTCCGACAAATGTGGAGAAAATAATGAGAGAGTAAATGGAAGAAAGATAAGCTGCAGGTGTCTTATGATATATTGAAAGATGCTATGATTAAGTATCAGAAGGCAGTTAAAGCTGCAAGGACAAAATATTTGTCTGATCTCATAAGAAAGATACCTAATAACCCCAAAGTGTCATTTAAAACAATTGATTCAGTTTTAAACCCTGAGATAGCTACTGGTCTTGATATCAGTCAGACAACGTGTGAAAAGGTTTTCGTTTTTTTATTAACCAAATTTATATTCTTAGAGCTAATATTCTGCCTCCAGACATTATCCGTGATTATATCATCCCAACCTCATTAGTACATTATTTAAATGAGTTTAAACCGATTTCATTACCTGATTTGGTGGACTTAGTCTGCCATATGAAGTCCACTCAGTGTTCTTTGGACATTGTTCCTCCATGTCTCCTTACTCAGGTATTGGACATGGTTGGCCTAGATCTTTTGTCAATAGTGAATTCCAGTTTGCTGAGTGGTGTTGTGCCATCTTGCTTTAAGCATGCTGTGGTGCAACCTCTTTTAAAAAAGTCAAATTTGGATTCATCTGATTTAAAGAACTATCGCCCAATTTCAAAATTGTCTTTTCAGTCAAAAATTTTAGAGAGGGTTGTCTTTCAACAACTTTCTACTTATTTAAATGGAAATGGTATGTTTGACAAGTTCCAATCAGGATTTAGGGCCCAGCACAGCACAGTGTCGGCCCTTCTTAAATTGTCTAATGATCTCCTTTTGACTGTTGATTCGGGAAAGTGTGCAATTTTAGTTTTACTTGATTTGACAGCTGCATTTGACACTATAATACATGAAATACTGATTGAGCATTTAAGACTGTGGGCTGGGATTCAAGGTAATGTTCTTAACTGGTTTCTCTTTGAGGGAGAACTTTTCCTGTTGAATTAGGAAATTTCTCATCCTCTTCTGCTCTGATGAAGTGTGGGGTTCCCCAAGGATCAATATTGGGTCCAGCCGTTATTTTCTATTTACATGCTTCCTTTGGCTGTTATCTGTCAGAAACATAATGTACAGTATGTTATCATCTTTATGCCGATGATACGCAGCTTTATCTGCCTATAAAAATGGGGGATATTTCGGCCTTACAGTGTCTTTTTGCATTTTTCAATGATATTAAGCAATGGATGGCAGCAAATTTTCTTCACTTGAATGAATCAAAGACCGAAGTGATAGTGTTTGGCCCTCCGAGTGTTTCTGAAACGATAATTAATCAATTAGGTTCATTTAAATCTAAGGTACATAATCATGCAAAGAGTCTTGGAGTCATTTTTGAAGCAGAGTTAAAGTTTGATAAGCACATTAATTATGTGGTTAGAGGTGGTTTTTACCAATTAAGGAATATGTTAAAATTGAAACCTTTTCTGTCTTTTAATGATTTGGAAGTTGTTATGCATGCTTTTATCACGTCCAGACTGGACTATTGTAATACATTGTACTATGTCGTTTCTCATGCATCAATTTCACACCTGCTTCTGGTTCAAAATGCTGCTGCCAGGCTTTTAACTGCGATTAGGACATTTGTAAGTATAACACCAGTATTAGCATCCCTTCATTGGCTTCCAGTTAAATTTAGGATTCAGTATAAGTTATTATTATTTGTTTTTAAAGGTTTAAATTGATTGGCACCAAGTTATATTAGTGAACTTCTTCAGCAGCATACATCATCCAGGCCCTTACGATCTACACAAAGACTCCAGCTAGTTGTTCCCAAGTCTCGATTAAAATCAAAAGAAGACAGGGCCTTTTCTGTTGCAGCTCCTCGTTTATGGAATAGTTTACCTCTCCATGTTAGACCTTGTACCACTCTTGATGTTTTTAAATCTCATTTAAAGACTTGTCTCTTCTCTCTTGCATTTGACTGTAATTAATTGTATCTATTTGTGTGATGTGTTACTGTGTTTTATAATTTTAGACTGTATGTGACATGTCTGCTTAGTAAAGCACGTTGGCCAACGTCTGTTGTTTTTAAACGTGCTATATAAATAAAACAGAATAGAATAGAATATTCAGCTTTGAGATTATAAGCGGGCCTGTCCTAATACTCACGCTTGCAGCATTTGCACTTGACCACTTGTCTTAAGTATTTCCTCTACTTAGTCTAAGTGTTCAAGTGGACGTTAAGACCTCAAGTGTGTGCAGAACTTTTGATTATGTGATGGGACACACTTACTACATGATAATGTTTATACAAAACTTTATATACTTTGAGTTTCCCTCGGAATTTGGCACATTCCTGAACCTGTTCCAGGGTTATTATTGGTAACTAAAACTAATATCATAAATACATATTCATTATGTGTGTAGCCTCAAATACTGCTATTAGAGGTAATGTGTCTGATAAATGACTAAATGTAATGTAAATGTAGAGGTAATGTGGATTTAGTGTGCGTTAAGGGCACTGAGCTTTTGTATTTATCAGACATTGGACAGTCTTGTGGATTTAGTTCCTGTCATGTTCACGCTCTTTTAAGGGGCTAAGACTGCAAGCGTGGGTACTGAGACAGACCCATAGAGTAGACTCGGACATACAGATACACACTTTTTTGAGCATTTGTCTGGCCAAATGAGTCATGTTCAAATTCAAACACCCTATTTATAATAATGTCTTAAAAAATCAAACAAAATAAATCTGAAGTTTGCATGCAGACTTCATGGAAAATTACTACTCAACAGTCAATGCAATGTCATCTCCAGAATGTAGTTTTGAGAACCCATGGCCTGAGGGTGGCATTTGAGAGATGGTCCGAGATATTTATGGCAACACTGTCTAATCAATCAGTAGAGCTGTCATGGTGTGATTATACTTTTCACAGGATCAAATTAAAGGAAGCATCTAGCACACGAGTGTAGCGTTGGTTCCGTGACAAGGCTGCTGTTTTTTCTGTGATTTTTTTTTTTCATGCAGTAATGATATCCCAGCTCACTTGCTGAATTACATTACAGCAAATCAAGGCCCATCATGGATAGTGAATAGAGCCATTTAGGGTGTTTAATCTGAAGGAATTGAGCCCATCCCTCCCAGAGAATGTTTCGTTTGGAATGTGCTGGTCCGGTGTTCCTGGAAAAGCCTGTTAGGATTCTACCATCTCTTTACTCTTTAACCCTCTACTTTACATTCTCTGTGCCTTTTTCTGTAGAGATAGATGAGGTATTCCCTGAAGACATCCAGCCAGAGTATCATCATGTTGTAGAGTTGCGTCACACCAGAGTCATCTGGAAGAACTGCCTCATCTTGGGCTTCACTCTGTAAGTTACACTAGAAAATGTGGCTGCAAGTCAATCACAAACATCTTTTACAAATTTAAGTATGTAATATTAAAAACCGCTGTGGAACTCTAGACCCAACATTCATCGCTGTTTTTAAACAATTGGAAATAAGTGAATCGGCACAAACTCCTCCATTTTGTGGGCAGAATATTAACCTTAAAAGCACAAACTCTTCAAAAATACAGTGCATCATCCCAGCACATTTCCAGCATTCTATTATTTGGGAAAGGCTAATTTTGAGCTTGTGAATCCTATGCAAGTGGATATACTTCTAACAATAAATAAGCAAAATCCTGCATTCAATTTTGTGTATTAGGTTTTATTTTGTAAATGCATTTATTAATCTTTTGAAAAGCATTTATAAATCTTAGTTGAATTTAATTTCAGCATTTACTAATACATCATTAAAATTGATAGTTTTATGGGTTAATATTACTTAAAGGGTTAGTTCACCCAAAAATGAAAATTCTGTCATTAATTTACTCACCCTCATGTCGTTCCAGACCTTCGTTCATCTTCGGAACACAAATTAAGATATTTTTGATGAATTCTGAGAGCTCTCTGACCCTCCCATCGATAGCAATGTAATTACCACGATCAAGGTCCAGAAACGTAGCAAGGAGATCGGTAAAATAATCCATGTGACATCAGGGGATTAACCGTCATTTTACGAGCGACGAGAAAAAAAATAACGACTTTATTCAACAATTTGTCGTCTCCGCATCACCCTGGCGCCATTTTGAAGAGTGTCCACTGAACGCAAACAGCGTATGCTGTTTTGTCAGCTGCGTCACGTGTACGGTTTTTTTTGTTCAATCAAAGCGTAAACAACGTACAAAACGTATCCGCGTGACGCAGCTGACACAAAACGGCATACGCTTTTTGCGTTCAGTGGGTATTCTCCAAAATGGCACCAGTGTCACACAGAAGAGACAAATTGTTGAATAAAGTCGTTATTTTTGTTTACTTTGCGTACAAAAATATTCTCGTAGTTTCGTAAAAATTAGGGTTGAACCCCTGATGTCACATGGATTATTTTACCGATCTCCTTGCTACGCTTCTGGACCTTGATCGTGGTAATTACATCGCTATCTATGGGAGGGTCAGAGAGCTCTCAGTATTCATCAAAATATTCTTTTTGTGTCCGAAGATGACGAAGTCTCCGGTTTAGAACGACATGAGGGTGAGTAAATAATTACAGATTTTTCATTTTTGGGTGAACTAACCCTTTAATGGACCTGACCTAAAATGAACTAAAAGTAAACCGTTTTTATTATCTAACATCAACAAAGATGAATAAATACTGTCCGTAACAAATGTATTTCTCATTGACAGTTAATGCAATAACAAAAGTTAAGTAATGGAACCTTATTGTAAAGTGTTATCATTTCATTTTGATTTAATGAAATGTCGTCCTCAGCTTCATTGGCACAGGAATCCAGTACTGCTTCACGCGTAACCTACATATCTACTCGCCACACTTCTACTTCAGCTATTTTCTGCGTGTGCTGACTGGAGCTCTGGCCTGCATCTTCTTGTGTGTTTCTGTGGACCGCTTTGGCCGCAGGGGGATGCTGCTGCTGGCAGCCATTGTCACGGGTCTGTCTTCACTGCTGCTGCTGGCCCTCACGCAATGTAAGCTCCTCTTCAAGCGTGGCACAAAGACATGTGCTGTTCCAGAAGTTAGGTGGTGAAACTAGACTGCCTTTATAACTCAAAATCAAAGAAACTATGGCATGCATGCTTTCTTGAAAAGGCAATCACAGAATGCATCACAACAAGCTCAGTGAAAATGTGGAAAGCCTTTGGATCTGTCCTATGATTTTTGGTTGGTTTTGGTTTTACTGACTCTGTCTCTACCGTCTTCTTTCAGACCTGCATGGAGGGCTTGTTCTGGTTCTGTCTGTAGTGGGTCTCCTCTCATCTCAGGCTTTGGCCATGCTCAGTGTGTTCTTTGGCAGTGAAGTCATGCCAACTGTTGTCCGGTAATCTCCACCTCCACTCTATAAAACAGTTACTACATACATCTGTGGCACGTTACACAAAGCTAGTTGAACAAACTCTTGAGTTTCACAGTAGGTCTGTGAAACCAAAAAATCCAACCCGACTGAGATCAGGTTTGCAACGCTCGCTATAAACGTTCTCTGTCAAGTTTTTTTCAATTGAATTAATTACATGGGTTCAAAAAGAGCTTAAAAGAACACGTGAAAGTTTGGCCATTTTAAAAGCTTTATATATTCTAAAGCTTGTATTAATGTATGTATTATTTATAAATTCATTTAAATTAAGTTGAATATTAATTGTCAAAACATAATAGCTTAAATGTAATGCGTTAATGATATAATGTATATAATTTTGTTTTGCTTTGCAGTCTCTTAGTCTCAGGTTTAGTGCAAGTTACCATGATGATAAACAATCAAATAAAAATCCAACTTCTCGAACTCGAAAATCCAGAGTTTGCTTAAACTAAACTCAAACCTACCTGGGTAGACACTGAAACCTGGTTTGTGAGGTTTCATAAAATAAAAACGGCAACAAGAAAATGTGTATTTATTTATTAATTCTTCCGCCAAGCAATGTAGTTCTCAAGCAGTGTTTAGCAGAATGGTTTTCAAGCCACAGAAGTGTAGTAATACTGCAGTAATACTAATATAATGAGGTCACAGCCAGGGATTGCATAAGGAGTGTTTTACAACAGCTTTGAATGCAGCTTAGCAGATCATATTAAGGACCGGAACTATCTGATGTATAAAAATGATTTTGGCGTTTAAACTCCATACTGGTTTCGAAAAGGGTAAGAGGTGTCAAGGGGGGGTAGGGGGTCCTGGGTGTGCCAAGGTCACGCGCATGTGAAACGTCGCTAGTAACAAAAAAAACACACTATCAAACAAATATGACAAAACAAATACACAGACTTACGAGAGATTCGCAATGTCACAAATAGTAAACAAAAAATTGGGTAATCAAAAGAACTGATTAAGATTTTTTGTTTGTTTGCTTTTGAAAATATTATGCTCACCAGGGCTGCATTTATTTGATCAAATTACAGTAAAAACAGTAATATTGTGAAATATTATTACATTATATTATAACTGTTTTTTATTTTAGAATATTTAAAAATGTAGTTCATTCCTGTGATGGCAAAGCTAAATATTCATAAGCCATACTCCAGGCTTCAGTGTCACACGATCCTTCAGAAACCATTCTAATTGATTTGGTGCTCAAGAGACATTTCTTATTATCAATGTTGAACACTGTTTTTGCTGCTTAATATTGTTTGTGGAAACTTGACACAGCACTATTGAAATGATTAGGTAAGATTTTAAAAAAAGAAAAGAAAAAAGAAATTAATTCTTTTATTCTGCAAGGAAATATTAAATTGATCAAAAGTGAAATGTATGATGTTACAAAAGGCTTCTATGTCAAATAAACGTTCTTTTTAACTTTCATCAAAGAATCCTGAAAAAAAATTTATCACATTCGGCAAAATATTGAGCAGCAAAAACTGTTTTTAACATTGATAATAATGAGAAGCATCACTAATAATGAAAGGTTATTAAGTAATTAACATCAAAATTGAGCACTAAGTCAGCATATTGGAATGATTTCTGAAGGATCATGCGACGCTGAAAACTGAAGTAAAGTCTGCTGAAAATCCACTTCAACATCACAAGAAAAAATAACATTTTAAAATGTTCAAATTTAAAAAAAAAAAAAACTTTTAAAATGTAATAATATTTCAAAATATTACTGTTTTACTGTATGTTTGATCAAATAAATGAAGAAAAACATTTTAAAAACCATAATTATTCCATGTTGAGTGTTGTTAACTGTGTCTCTCTCAGCGGTGGTACATTGGGTCTGATCATGGCCGCAGGCTGTGTGGGAATGGCTGCTTCCTCTCTAATGGAGCTGCAGAATAACGGCGGCTATTTCCTGCATCACGTGATCTTTGCCTCCTTCGCCGTTCTCTCAGTCCTGTGCATCATGCTGCTGCCAGAAAGCAAACACAAGCCACTGCCAGACTCGCTTAAAGATGGAGAGCGGCAACGGCGTCCTCCTCTCTTCCTCTCACGCATGAACCTTGACAACCCACCCTTACTGCGCACGCAGCCACACAGCTCCGAGTACAACCGGGACAATTACTCCCGCCTCGTCACTGCCACCAAAAAGATGCTCGCCAAAGATGCTCTGCCATACAAGATCTCCATTTCGCCACAAGCGCCTCTACTGGCCAGTAATGGCACTGCTCCAGACGCCAATGACGACTCGTCCTAGCATTTCACCAAAGCTGTTTTTGACACGAAGGACCTCATCTCATAGCATGGCCAATTTGGCCACTGCGTCTTTTCCCAGGGAAGACGTCGTCTTGGTGTTTAAAATGTGCAGTATGTTGAGTATTTAGTTGATGAATGGTAAAGTTTTCAGTTTGCTGTGACTTTGTACGTTGATTTTGTATTGAGACTCTGTCCATAGTTTATAAGCTACCATGTCTCTCCTTTATGTTTGAATGGAGTTTAAGATTTAGCATCGTGTCCACTAATAGTCACCTGAGAGCCATCGCCTGTCCACTTAGCGGGTGCATCTCATGTCTCTCATTAGTGTAGTCCTGTGACTAAAGCATAAAAGCTTACTTAACTTCACTGAGGGGTTCTAAAACATTCACTCAATATCATAGTTTTATTTGGAACGAATGGCTCTCGATGACGTCAGAATCGCTAGGGAAAAGTCGACTCTTTATAATGTTGGAGTGTGATTTGTTTTCTGTGGAATGGTAGCTCATCTCAATTTCTCCTTGTGGAGATTTGTCACATCACATTCCTATCTTTCTGCTGTTTTGTCTACGTGTCCCGTTGTGTTTTTTCGTGTGTCAAGCAGAGCTAGAACTGAACCAAACCTGACAAGGCGAGGGAACTGTTTTTGTCATTGTGTTTGCTTTGCCATTTCTATTACATGTTTGAAATGGAAATAAACTGTTTACTGTGCCAAGCTGAAGTAGTGCTCCTTGTGTGTCTGATCCTGAAGCTAATATTTAACAAGTGAGCAAATTTAGACACTGGGTGTACCAGAGGGCTGCCGCATTTGCGTGCTTTGTGTTTGCTGTTTAATAATAGAAATGAAAGGTCTGACAGTGTGGTTGTGAATGCTTTGTCACGTGCAGTTCTTACTTGTATGAAGTGTTTACCACCACATTTCTCTTCTTTGGCAGAGATGTGGGAATTCATTCAGTGCAACCTTCATACTGCATTATAGATATTTTCTAGCTGTATAGTGTATTGGGTGTGCATTATGGCAGTGGTTCCTAAACTTTTTTTTTTTCGTCAGCCGAACCCCGTTACATGTCAGATATGTAATGCTTACCCCTGAGTTAATATTTAAATAATTTCACTATTAATTTAATGATGTTCACAGTTGTCTGTTATCAGTTAGGGGTCACAATAACATGCCTGTAAAAATAAAATACAAATATTTCATCTTTTTATTTTTTTAGTGTTTAGGTGTTTTGTTTTCAATGTTTTAATTTTAAAAGTTTTTAAGCAGCCCCTTACAGGTTCTTCACAAACCTCAGTTTGAGAAACCCTGATTATAAAGTAGCAACAACTTTGAATAAAGAATGGCATATTTTTTCTTTCTTTTGATATTATATATCAATATAATATATAGCTGATGAACAAGAGTGATAAATCAAAAGTAATCTAAAAGTCAGAATACATTACTTAAAATTAAATTATTATTTTAATAATGTTTTCATCATGCAATCAGTAATGGACTACAATTTGCATTGCTGTTTGGATCTTTAAGATCTTATGTTTCTTTTTTCTTTTTGTGTGTTTGTGTGTGTTGTGTGTGTGTTTGTGTTGTGTGTGTGTGTTGGTGTGTGTGTGTGTTAGTTACAGTTGTATGTTATATGGTAAAGTGTCATTTAATGACAGCTGCTTCTCACTTTCTCCAAATGATGGCAGCAGTGAGAGGTGTCCATGTTTACACCTCTCCTCTCTTTAAATGGATGTCTAAGTATCATGTTTAAGCAAGGCCTGAAGAAAAAGGTTTATATTTTCAGTTAGCCAATCAATTTTTATTCCAATTTTAAAGCTTGGCCACCACAAAATCAGTCTTTGAGATCATTCTGAGGTTTAATACAGATTTAAAATCATAAGATATAGTTTAATAGCTATAATACCGTTTTTGAAATCAAATCGTTGCATAGCAAATATGTCAGGAAACACTGGTATCGAACAATGTTTTGGAAAAAACAGTTATTCTTAAAAAATAAAGCATATACATAAAACCAAATAGGAAATAAAACAGTTATCGAATAAGCATGTGTCCTATTCTCTGTCCTAAACTCCTGAGACATTGGTGTCTCATATTATAGAGCAGTCAATGCAAAATATTCAGATGTAACCCCTTCGTAATCATTAACATTTTCATAGTAACTGATAAGTACATTTATTTGTAATCTAATGTTGGCATGTAATAAAATGATATACGTAACGGAGTTTCTCCCAACACTCCTCACACACACCACCAATATCGTAATAATGTATATACTGTTATATAAAAGACATTACAACCCATAATGAAATAATTATTCGTTTTCTAATTTATTCCCTCATAAACAAAACAATAAGATTGAAGAAATAATTGAATTTTGTTGTCCAAATCACCATATTTGAATAATTTCTGATCATGTCTAATCATTCTTTAAAGATTTAGATCTTTTCAATTGTTATAATATTTCAAAATATTACTGTTTTAACTGTTTTGTCGTTATGTACTCGAGCTTCCAAAACCACCAAGTGTCCAGGAGCTCGCTGATGCACTGATCAGTTCCAACTGCCATCTCATCAGAGACATGATGCAGACAGGCTCATTAGGAGCCATACACACTACTGACTTACATTATGAGTTACCGTGATGAAATTCATACATGTTGGATCAGTCTGTAATTTCTTTCTTTATTTTTACTTTGATTTTTGGTGTGAATTTGACTCCAGCCTTTAATGGGTTGATGATTTTGGATTCCATTGACCATTGTCACATCACTTTATTCTCAACAAATTACACGTTGTAGTGAAGATTTTCAACTTGAATATTTTGTTCATCAAGATCTAATGTGTGATTGAAATATTCCCTTAATTTTCCATACAAACATAAACACAACAGTGGCGAGGCCAGAATTTTTCAAGTGAGTGGACCTTGGTGAAATATGGTGGACCTCAGTGCCTTTGGCTTTTGGCTGAAAATATATGCCTAAATCGAAAATAAAAATATGACTAGAAAATGTGATGTTAAGCATAGTATATAACAGATAGACTGGTCATATATCATCGTTTCGGGATTGTTTCAGGACATCAAACAATACCAAATGCATGCGAACAGTATAGGCTATACATGCGACTTTTGGGCTGCGTTTTGGTTTGTAGCTTCACCAAATAATAGCAAACCATAGTAGATTGACAGCTCTTGCATTTACCATTTGCCATAGAATAGCCTAGAAGCGCACAACTGGAAGACTGACACTCATCCACCGGGATCTTATTCATTCTTTACAAGGGTTGTGTGATATTGACAATGATATCTCGATATTTTCTGGGATTTTATCAATAACAATTAGATAGTAACTAGACGAATTTTTTTTTTTTTAAAAAAAACAAAAAAAAAATTTTGCTGAGTGTGCTTACCGTGACGCTGACTCGTAAAGTTTTTGTTATTCTTCATATTCTGTGTGGTGATCAGTTCAAAGCAGTGATAGAAATTAATATTTTCCAAAAAGTTTAAATTGATTTTTACCCTTTTATGGGCATTTTTTTTTACCTTTATAAAACCATTTTTTCTAAAAGTGTGCATCATCTTTTGAGTCAAATTTAATTTTTCAGCTTGACAAAATTCATCTTTGCAATGCTGAGGAAACAGAGAAGCTGCATCTGAATTGGCATTTAGATGTATTTACACACTGTCTAATGCAGCTCAGAGGGACATGGAGTACCCGCAGTTACAAATGCATAAATAATGTTTTGATATTTTAAACATTAAATTTTGAATACTGATATTTGAAATAATAAAAAAAAATGAAAAGATACTTTGTGAAATTAAAACCGCCAGTAGGTGGTAGCAAGTCACTGTTAAGAAGTGAGTCATTGCGACTGAACCGAATCATTTTAAATGGTTGATTCATTCAGGAACAAAACGCCGTTGTGTTGCTCAGAGACACAAAACAGTGCAGTGGCTGTGTTTGGAATAATTTTTGTTGTCGAAATAGAGCAAAAACAGACAATATGCTGTCTAAAACGTAAGTATCTTAATTAACTTGTTTATTGAACTGTTGTATAAAATCTATTCACAAATCACATTTGTAATCATGCTGATTATTGGAGAAAAAAACAGCACTCTTCGTGTGATATTAACTATATGAAATTATATAAATTTGTCCTGCCCCCATATGTTGAATTTTGTGATCATTCTAAATGCATTTTAATATTGAATCACGCAGTGAAAGAACGCACTCTAACTGCATCACGCCACCTGTCCTACTCACATCATGTTTTGCGTGCACTCGTAGGTGAGTTTTTTTTTGCAGAATGTCAATCGATTATGTCAAATCACACAACCTTAAAACAATTACGATATATATCGCACACCCCTATTATTATATCTTTACATAAATATATTGAGTGGACAAGCTGTCAGAGTGGGCCAGTGCCACCCTGGCCCTTATGTAGCCTGGCCACTGAAACACAATGCTTCAGT
This sequence comes from Sinocyclocheilus anophthalmus, assembly GCA_018155175.1. Lineage (NCBI taxonomy): Eukaryota > Metazoa > Chordata > Actinopteri > Cypriniformes > Cyprinidae > Sinocyclocheilus > Sinocyclocheilus anophthalmus. The sequence continues at coordinate 38,333 of JADLZN010004718.1, forward strand.
GCACTCACACTTAAAAATGTACAGTATTGTTTCACTATTCTGACCAATTATTTGCCCTATTTTATGAAGGTAGTGACTAGCGAGCTCAGGCATTTCTTGCCAACTTGACTATCTAGAGTAGACTATCTTGTCATGTGATATCATAAACATGACATAATTAAAGACATGTGATTTGTCCGCCCTAGTGCCGGGGGTTTCCCCTCATAAGCGATTTTCCACTGGCGACCATGTGACGCGTGGCGTCATGGATGAAGTCACGCCCAATGCGGAAGTGAATGCTACCTGAGCAGTCGCCCGAACATTCTAATCGAAACCGACGCTTTCCCAGCGTCTGAAGAGGAACTGACATGTAAATATGATGTTTATTATATGTTGTGTACGGTATTTATGAGATATCCACGACGTTTTGATGATTTGTCAGTATCTGTAGGTTCTTGAAGGTTTTGTTTAGCTTCTCTAGCCGCTAGTCGAGTCGCTTCCTGGTTTGAGCAGGTCGAAAACCTGTTCAAATATCATTTGTACGTTCGTTAGAGATCAGTATAGATCCATATAAGTAATAACAAGTGACTGCTTGTCAGCTTACTCTGTTTCATGTCATTTTACTCTGTTTTGGCTAACTGTTGTGACTATCAGAGTCATCAGTCAGCATATGAAAGAGACTCGAATTAAATAAACAAGTAAGAGGGTAACCAACAAAAAGTGCCAGATTATTACTATATTTTTGAACAAATAACGTTACCATGGTATTTTATGTAGTTATTGGGAGAGCTATGTAGATACCAAGATAAATAAATCATTCAGTACAACAGTATAAGTACAGAACCCGAGTAATTTGATAGTACTATACCATAGTACTGCCACTGTTTTTGACCTAAGGGACTACTGTTGTCATTTACACTGTTTCTTGGGTTCCTGGGTGTTAGATGTAACTAAAGTAGGTTTCTAAAAGCTGACTTGTGCTGTTGTCATCATATGGCAGTGAGTTACTCACCAAACGGGATGCTTGAGCTTTAGCTTTAATTACATGTAAGATACTTGGGCCACTGTTATGGCCTTCGATTTGAGTCTTTTCTGCCCCTTTTACCTGATCTCTGGCTCTTGACATTTCTCCACAGAGCTCCATCATGCTTGGTGGAGGGTTTAAATCCGAGAGACTTCGGGTCAATCTCAGGCTGGTCATAAACCGCCTCAAACTTCTCGAGAAGAAGAAAAGTAAGTTTGGTTGTCTACAAGTTGTCTACATTTTTTTCAAGTTTTGGATGTTCTAATTTAACGGAATTGAACTCGCTTGATCTGAATTAGCTGAATTAGCCCAGAAGGCTCGCAAGGAAATCGCAGACTACTTGGTCGGCCGCAAAGATGAGCGTGCGAGAATCGGTCCGATCACAACCCCCCCCCCCCCCACCCCCCCCCCCCCCCCCCCCCCCCCCCCCCCCCCCTCATCAGGGAGGATTCTTTGGTGGAGGCCATGAGACTCCTGGAGTTATACTGTGATTTGCTGCTCACACGTTTTGGCTTAATACAGTCCATGAAGTGAGTAACATTTTATTTTATTATTCTAAAAGTGATTTTATTTCCATGCTCTTTAATTTTTCTATTCTCTTTTCAGAGAACTGGACCCTGGCCTACAAGAAGCAGTGTCCACTCTCATCTGGGCTGCCCCTCGACTGCAATCAGAAGTGGCAGAACTGAAGATTGTGGGTATCGTTTGTGTCTGTCTTTAATCTATTTCTGGGGTGTAGTTCTACTACTACTATTCATGTCTTTTTTCCTTCCTTTCACAGGTTTCAGATCAGCTGTGTGCCAAATACAGCAAAGAGTATGGAAAGCTATGCAGGACAAATCAGATTGGAACAGTTAATGATAGGGTATGATGAAACATTTGTTTAGAGGTGGTGGTCACAAAATTAAACTCGTAGTACTGTGTGCTTGGGCAAATATTACAATAGCTATTGCTCTTTCATGGATTAGGGCATTTTCAAAGCTCCTTTAAGTAATTATTATGCTAAAATTATTAGATTTTTGGCATGTAACAGCACACCTGATCTACCTCAAATCATACTGCTTGATAAGGAGAAGTATCCCGTTACTTTCTGAAGGCTGGAATAAACTACATGACTTTTGCCAAGATTTTTTGCACCGATTCACTTTTTGGAGGAGTCAGTGCTAGTTGATGAAAATCATAGCTGGTATGCAGATTTTGAGCAGTTGGAGGTAATTTCACTGAAAAATGTGTAGTGTATGATGGGCACAGTTGTTTTTAACAATTTCATCCAGTTTGTAAATATCAAACATTTTTTTACATTTTGTGCCAATTTTAGAACACATTTTGTTTTCATAGCAACGAGGCACATTTCTGTTTGAGTTTTTTTGTGTATGTAAAAAGTCTGGTAATGTGTGATGCTCATTTAGTGTATGACGGCCAGTTTTTCATCTCTAACCAATTCCCAGTGCTTTAAAATCTGTTCAGTTTTCAAAAGTCATGTAGTGTATTCCAACTTACAGGGTTAGTTTCCCCCAAAAAAAAAAAAAAAAAAAAAAAAAACAAAAAAAAAAAAAGGAAAAGAAAAAAAAACAAAAAAAAAAAGAACAAAAAAAAAAAAATTGAAAAATTCTGTCATTAATTACTCACCCTCATGTCGTTTCAAACCCGTAAGACCTTCGTTTATCTTCGGAACACAAACTAAGATATTTTTTGATGGAATCTGAGAGCTGTCTGACCCTCATAGCCCGCAACGCAACTGACAGTGTTTTCCCAAGTCCAGAAACGTATCAAGGGACCTTACATAAGCCTGGTGACATTCAGTGGTTCATCCTTAATTTTATGAAGCTATGAGAATAATTTTTGTGTGCAAAGAAAACAACATAACGACATTTTATTTAACAATTTGTCTCCTCCGCGTCACCCTGTAGAGGCATTTTGGAGAGTATTAGCTGGACGTAAACAGCGTATGCTGTTCGTGGTCAGCTTGTGTCCCGCCAGGATCTGTTATTCCACGTTGTTGTGTTTTATCTGACGAACATCGTACCTTGTGTGCTTACATATGCAAAGGCGCTACAGGGTGACGCGGAGGAGACGAATTGTTTGAATAAAGTCGTTTTTTTTTTCTTTTTTGCGCACAAAAAGTATTCTCTTACCTTCGTAGTTACGGTTGAACCCCTGATGTAACATGGATTATTTTACAGATCTCCTTTGTTACGTTTCTGGACTTGGGAACATTCAGTTGTATTGCTGTCTTTGCAGGGTCAGACAGCTCTCAGATTCCATCAAAAAATCTCTTCAAACAGAATCAGAATCAGAAGAGCTTTATTACCAAGTATGTTTACACACACAAGGAATTTGAATTGACGACAGGAGCTTCCAGTGTAGAAAAAAGTACAAACATAGTGCATACATACATAGTGTAGACCACTAGGAATAACACGTAGGGATGTAATATCACACTAATATAATAGAAAATTTGATCAATGGACTATATAAGAAATAGAAGTATAGAAAAATGTAATTGTTTAGATAAAGTAATATATGTTTAATTAGTGTGCAGATAGATATTTATTTACCAAGTGTGCATGTTAATAAAATATACTATGTTAGTGAAAATGATGGACGATGTATAATTTTGAAAGCTTAATTGTTTAGACTGAGTATAGCCTGTGGGAAAAACTGTTCTTGTGCCTTGCTGTTCTGGTGGTCCGTGCTCTGTAGCGCCGACCAGAAGGCAACAGTT
>JADLZN010004719.1:0-46820 GCA_018155175.1 Sinocyclocheilus anophthalmus
TTTGCCATTTTAACAGCACAAGGACTCAGATGTGATGTGTGTATGCCCAATGGGGTCATGAAACAAGAGTATTGAAGGTCTACTGCATATACTGGAGAACTGACTGAATGGATCCACACAAAACTGTGGTAAGAATCTATACGCTCTAATCAATACAACAATATTGTCAAATAAATCAAATGTATCCTTCCCTCAGATTACATTGTTGAGGTAAAGTCTTGTATTTTGTGTGCAGAGCCTTCAATGCCACATTCATCTTCAGAGTGTCAAGTTTGTAGGTTGGCTGAATCCAATTAGATGGCTCTAAATGGAAAACATGCCAGAACCGTGGCCCAGTAGCTGCTGTGCTCACGTGGGCAATTCAAGTTTGAGTTTGGCTAACATTTTCAATCTCATTCCAATCATCATTTCCTGTCTTTTTAATTACCTGGAGACAGGCTAGAAACCATTCATAGCTCCCTATCAACCACTTAAAATATCTAATCTATCTTCAAATTGCCTAATTTTTAAACAATATGAGGTCTAAATGTGTTACTTTTTTACATTTTAAATTTTTTTGCTTAATCGGAATGGAATAAAACTTGGTGACTAATGCTAATGCGACAAAAGAAAACAATATCCTCAAAATTCAAAATAATAATTAAAAACAATTTTTTTTAATATATCGGTCACTGTTGACCATAAAGGTACCAAATGTGACCCAAAAAATGAAAGGGCTCAGAGTTTAATAATTTTAATGGAAAAATAGCTCATAAAAATTTTATTAAAAAAATTGCATCATAAAATCCCCTCAAAATTTTAAATAATAAAAAAGTTACATACCAAGGCTTTGGTCACTTTTGACAAAGTGACCCAAAAATGAAGAGGCCCAGAGGGTTAGGCTGTTTTAAACATTCTGACAAACCAACCTTTAACATATTTCTTGGGCTCTTTAGTTAATAGTTGACACTAAAATGTCAGTGATTTCTGGACAAAATTTAAATGGAAAACACGGTGGCCAAGTGGGACACTGAGCTGCGGTGCTCATGCAGGTAATTCAAGTTCATTCCCAGCTATTTCCCCATAATCTTCTTGTCTTTCCGCTACTACAGGATCAATAAAAGTGGACAACATACAGAAAGCCTGTCAAGGTCACAGCCTAGTTTGTGAGATATTTAAAACAAAGAAACATGAACACTGACTATGGACCTTGCAACCACTCAGAACACATTTTAACTAGAAACCATTCCATAGCTCCACCACAAGCCCATCAATCAATGACGAACAAATCACATTAAATTTTGTCTTGACATTGTCTATAATAATAGTAGTCTTAAACAAATTGTAAAAAGTATTCATAAGGCATTGATACCTTCAAACTGTTTTAGGAAAATGCTTAAAGGTAGCATTAACTTTAGTGAACAGTTTCTTTGTTTTTAGAAGTGAAAAAACGATTTCATAAAAGGTAACACAATTTTTTTACAGATGGGAAGATGAGGGTCATTTCGGAAAAATGTTCACTTCCTATCCACCATCCACTCCCTAGGGGTCATCGGGTCTAATCTTTAGTGCGATTGGCTGAAATCAAGATGACATCACATCAACTTCCCAAAGTGTAGTACCATACTGAGTTGGAAGGGCATGCGCCTGCAAGGTAGAGTGATTATAGATTAGATTCATATGTGTTTGCTTTACCATAGTTCAATCTGTTCAATCACAGTTCATCTGTTTTTCATTTAAAAAATATAATTAATTAATAAAGTTTGAAATACCTTGAGCATGAGAAGTACTATGAAGGGAATGATTCTCCACACGGAGTCCATGTTAACTCCGAGAGACGAGAACAGGGTTTAACGCACTTATACAAACATATCAATAAAGTCAGAATTGGAGTGGAACTTTGATCTGAAAACTAGAGACAATTACCAGGTGAAGTGACACACGTGGATGGTGTTAGTTACTGGCCTGTCATGTGTATAGTGAAGTGTCTGGATACCGCATGCATCAGCTCTTCTTTATCTTTTTTAGCTCTTCTCTATCTTTATCTTTTTTATCTGTATCCCTCTTTATGTCAACAGTATCAGGAGTTAAATCGGTCAGAATGGTTAGGGTTACAATGTTACAAAAGAGTCAATCATATCATTTGATGAGCAACGAAGCACAAGGTGTAATTTAAACTTAATTAGTCCATACACTGAAATTTTATTAGAAAAGTTTGCCCTTAGGGCAAGTTATTTATTTTTCTTTGGCTCAAGTTAAAAAATATAGATGGGAATCATTACCCTAAATTTTTTTAATTAGATTAATGAAACATTTTTTTCTGGTATTGAGCACAATGTTTGTCTTTAATAGGCTATACTCAAATTGAATATTAGGAATTGTGCTTGAAATGTAAATAAAAATATGTAATGAAAATAATAAATGTATGTAAATGAAGCCATAACAACATGTTTCTGTATTTAAATTTAATATAGTGGAACTGATTTGGTAAACCACAGTTTTTGTTTAAAGTACAAAGGCTTATATGTATAACCTAAGCCCTGAAACATAGGTGAATACAATTATATCATATCAGGGAGATTTCAGATAAGATTAAGATATGATCATGTCATTAACATTAAAGTTCACAGAGAAAGCAAGGTTCAACTGCATGTAGGTGTATCACTTCAGATGCCAGTGCAATATGTAACAAAACCTTACTATTCACTGCATTAAAATGACAATTTGGCAAAAGAGTGTAATTTAAGGCTTTATTGAGAGTGCTTAAAAACTGATTGATTATATTAAACACAGACTTGTCACAGTATGACTGTCAAAATTCTATTTTAAAAATGTTTTAAATGACGTTCTCCACAATGCACACAGTTTTCTCTCTTCAGACTTCAGAATTTGACACCTGTTTCAAGAGATAAAAAATACAATTATCTCATATGATTTCAAAAATGTATAATTTATCAAACAAGTGAGAGGTTTCCTAATTAATTATTGGTAGATCAAAAGGTGTGGTAGTTAAACCAACAAGTACTTAATTATGTGAGTCCTTTTAGTCAATAAGAATAAAACTGCCATATTTACCATAACTGAGCACAGACTTATTAGCCTCAAACCTTTGGTGCAACTGGAACTTCACTGTTTATCAGGCTTGTTAAGTCTTCAAAGAGACACACATAAAAAAAACATTAGACAATAACAGTATAAATGTCTAAGTCAGAATGTTACAGTCAGTGTAATGTACCCTCAAAGTCAACAAAGATAATGAGGTCATCGTTTTTCAGGTAATTCCGTCTGTGTAAGTCGTAGTGTTTTATGAAACTCCTCCATCCCACTGAATCGCCTCGATAACACTGGCAACTTGGGTCAAAGGTCCCAACAGTTCTTGGATTGTCCCATATTAGTTTGTCTCCATTGACTAGGGAAGAGGAAGACAAAAAGAATGTGTTTTTTTGTTTGTTTGTTTTTAACTTTAGTCACACTCACAATACAAATCACCATAACCGCAGCACATACCTGTGCTCATGTCAGTGGTGAGGCTACGAGCAGAGGACATCCTCAGCTTAATGTCTGGATCCTGGTCCATCACCACTATGGTGGCCTGGCGGTTCACAGCAGGCCACTGCATCACAATGTCATTGTCACCACTGGCCAGATGGAAGTACAGACCAGTATAGTGGCCCGTGTAATCAGAGTAACCAGACAGTGGTCGTACTTGAACGCCAAAACCATAACCCTCAGGGCTATAGAAACGAGGGCTGTTCAGCACGGTGTTGTAGTCGGCTGTTTCCAGGATGCTCGAGAAGTTCTGGATGCGCCAGACAGCGGCAGGGCAGTGCGTCTCTGTCAGGCTGATGTCATCGATCAATATGCCTCCTCCAGAGTTAGCGGGGTCTCCTCTTACTCCCTGGAATGCAAAGCGGAACTTTGCTCCTATTTGCATAGGCACATGAGCAATCTTCCATGTTTTGTCTTCATCAGCTGGGGGAGGAAAAACCTTTTGTTATCACCACATTCATTTTATGATAAGCAATTACATAAGGGATCATGTTGTTTTGATTATACGGCTACACAATAAATAAAAGATTAAGAGGACATTGAGCGTTGATTTTAAATTATTTTACAATCTCGCTTGTATCATATCTTAAAGCTTTCCTGCAGTATACACTATTAATAATAAAGGTAACAAAGGAGGGTTTTCACAGCAATGCCAAAGAAGAGCCATTTTTGGTTCCCCAAAGAACCTTTCAGTTCTTAACAGTTCTTAAAATAAAATTGTTATACTATATAGTAAGTGAAAAACAGAAGTTGTAGCTGAGTAGTAAGTCCAAATTCATAGTATTCACTGTGACTTTTTAAAGAATCTTTTTTTCACTATAAAGAACCTGGAAAGGTTCCATGGGTGTTAAAGGTTCTTCATGGAACCACCAATGCTAATAAAGAACCTTTATTTATAAGATTGTAGCTACTATTAGTTAAAACAAAAACAGTACACCCGACCGTGGTGGATTTTCTTTAATTACCGCACGGTTTCCTGTTCCATCATCCGTCTTTTCCCAAATTACTAGCCTGTCCTTTACACTTCCTGTCATTTTGTAGAAAAATTGGAGGCATTGCATCTTCCTCTTTGGATACAGGATGCGGGACTCAAGGAGAGCAGACTGCTCTGCATTTCCAGTGGAGGTGTCAAAGTGCATAGTATATCCTAAATCTAAAAATCACAAGGCAAAAATGTGATTAAATTGGTCAAACTGCAGCCACTTTGAGAAAGGTACTTTTCAGGTGATTGAGATTTGTAACCTCTGCATTGTCCACTGAGTGTATGGTCCTCAGAGCCAGGAGAGCTTTTAAGATGCACCCAATCAGCATCGTCAGTGGAACTCTGTATCATCCCACAAATGTTTATGTTTTCAAAAGTACATTGGTCCAGCAGGGTAAGAGAAGAGGCTGAAGCAAATAAATAATAATTAAACAAATAGTGCTTATAAATAATTATATTATGTTTCATATATTTACATCACTATATATATATCTATATATAATATATATATATATTCCCTACAGCAGTTGTACATTCGCTCAGTCTACGATATCCATCCACTAAAGTCCAGGATTGCCTATGATGTTTTAAGAACTTGGGATGTTGGTGGTGATGGTAGGAATACTGGGGTCTTTGTTGAAAGCAAATGGACGATAATGCATGACAGATTCATAGTCATATGGAGTATTTAGATCTGTGACAAAACTATCATCATATTTGTTGAAGTTATGCTCCATGCCTAGAAAACAAAATATTATGTGATGTATAAAAGGCACATGCAAAATTGTAAGATTAAGTAATGAATATTAAACAAACTAACCTTCAGTGACCTGATCTAGCCAGATCTTCACATAGTCATCTCGGTCCTGGCGAGACTGTGTATGGTAAAAGCCCAGGGCATGCAGCAGTTCATGCTCAATCACAGCCTTATGATCACAGCCAGGCCCCAGAGAAAGCACCTGCCCATTCTGTAGATCTCCAACATACGACCAGCACCTGCCAGCAATTGCAAGTCCTGTCAGTGTGATTTGTTTATAATATAAGACTTTATATGTTTTCTGATGGCTGAATCACCTAAAAAGCACCATTATTTGTTAGTCCATGTGTTTATTTAGCAGAGCTTTATTATTATCATCATGTACACACTTATTGTCAGGCCCAGATGAACTGATTTTGGGGCAAAATTCTGTGTGAACCTGCTTATGCTCAACATTTATATGCTGGTGTTATAACAGAAATCGTTTCCAATGGTTGGCTTCACACATACCCGTCTCTCTTCTCAAATTTGATGTATGTCTTCTCGCCCTCATAGGGTTTGAAATCAACACAGGACTTTAGACGGTACATTTCAAACGCCTGATAAACAGCACCTTTTGCATTAAGGTCTGTGTAAAAAGAAAATAATTTATCCATGAAGAAAATCACCATAACAAAAATACAAATTTGTCAGTTTTCGTTTTTGTACTTGATTTGGTAAGCAATTGAAAAATCACCTACCCAGGCTGTCAGACAGAATGTATGGAATAGGGAACTTCCATCTGTATGTTTTGTCAATAAGACCAACGCGACCAGGCTGTAAAGAGATATAGATTTTAATAGACTTTTTCAAAATCAACAATAGATACTGATACATATAATTAAGAGGATTTTAGCACATGCAAAAAATTTTTTTAAATAAATATAACATTGATTATGCACTTACAGGTATGGCAATGTCTCCCTCAATCAGCTGGGTTTTTGCTCCTGACAAACAAGTTAAAAGTTAAATTTGAATGATGTTGTAATGAAGTTGCTCAACAATTTGTAGATTAATCCAAACTTAAAGAATTTCTTTGAATATACAGTAGCATTAAAATGAAATTTGTTGTGTTTGTTGTGCAATGTAATGTATATAAAAGTTGATATAGATTACCAAGATTGATGAAAGGGTTAAAATTGGGTTCATCTTCAACCTCTGTAGAAAAAAAACAGTGTTATATAACTATTTAGATAAGTTGAATAAAAATGTATTATTTACAATCATTAATTAAAATCATAAGGCTTACCATGAATATGAGTTGAAACTGGAATCTGAAAGTCACGGAAGGAATAGGGTTAAATGCATTTAGAGGTAGCGGTCAATAGGGGCCAAAGCCTGTGTAAGTATCATCAAGGTTAAATTATAAATACAGAAAATCATTCACTCACTGCATGAAGGACCGCAGCCAGCACTGTAAAGATGAGCAGCCTTGGTAAAAGCATCCTGACAATATGTGGGGTATAAGAAATTGTCATGGCTTAAATTATATAAAGAGAACTTTAACCTTTGACCATGTTTATTGGAGCAATGACTTGAAATGTCTCACTACTGACAGTATTGTTATAACCCAAGGAACACGTGTCTCCCAGTGTTAGCAAATGATGTGCAGTTTACAAAGCTTATGCAACTCAGTGCAGCCTAAGATGCTGAAAATCAGCTCAAACAATCCATATTTTAGTAGGCCTAAATGTTTCTGTAGCCTACTGAAGGAAAACAAAAAGAACTGGGCTATTTATAAAGTACAGAAAACAGAAACCCAGATAAAATCAAGATGATAGCCAAATAAGTGCTAAAATTGTGGTAAAACTTTGGCAAGACAACGCTGTTAAAAGCAAAATGGGTTTATTAAAATGCATTCAATTAACACATGATGTAAGCTATAAAGTAGTTTCATACATGGAGCTGTATGTGTGTCTTTTGATTCATCAAAAACGACTCGAATCTTTTGAATCAGTTTAAGATTCGAACAAAGAGCTAAAAAAAAGAGTCGTTCACAACCTTTATTCAAAACTTTAAAGTTGGTCAACAAAGGTACTAACAGCCTTTACATTATCAGAATTCTTTGGAACAATTTCTTTCATCGTTCTGCACGAAACTGACTGAAACGATATGACTGCTTTTGACTCTGCCAGTGGATCCCCGTTCGTGAAAATCTTTCGCGTTTGTTTAATTAGTTCGTTAATTCGAGATTTCCAATGTTTACTTCACTGGTTCGAATCTTGTTCAGACTCTGGACAAGATTCTTAACTCTGAATTGATTTGTTCATTGAAGGGGCGTGTTCTTTTAGTCAGTCCAACGAATGAAATGCTGCTCAATGCAGCCCGTTCTCGAATGCTATTGGCTCGCGTTGCAGTCTGTCATTAAAGGCAAGAAAGCAGGGGAGTGTTTTCAATATGAATCATTCTTTCGACGAATCATTCACTCAGATTTGTTTAAAAGACTCCCCCCCCCCCAAATCACACGGATCCAAATTCAGCAGGACCTTTGACTTTGACTGTGAGACAGAGGTGTCTCGCGGTCAGGATGAGGCTCCGCCTGCTCAGCGGGGACTTCAGCTGAGACTCGATGTAAGTTAGCCCTAACGTCGATGTGTTATATCGGCAGACTCGTTCAGCAGACTCTGGTCAAGAGGATATATGAATGGTCCATTAACGTCGGGTAAGTCATAAGAAATTATTTTTAAAAGCTGTTCGACACCTTGCCATAGCAGTGGCTTGTATAGTAATAGTAAACAAGCTGGTCTTTGTCACTGGTTTCGCTATTGACAGCCACTTCCTATCTTGTCACTGATTTTCATAAGGTTTTTGCATATTTTTCTATTGTTTCTATATCTTATTGTATTTATGTAAACCATAACAGTGTGGTCATTCATTATTACACTGACAAACACAGTGAGCTCACATGAGCTACTTCTCTAATAAGCAGTATCCATATGACTAATAAACCAAAATGTTGTTATTAACAAGCACTGAGTTAACGAAAAGTTGTCAGGCACCAAGAGGTGTGTCAGCTGAGAGAGTCAACTAGCTTGTTTAAAAATGTCATGTCATGCTCTGTCATGAACTATTGTGACCGTGTGGATATATTGTTTTTCAGGTTTAACGTTTATTCCTAAGTGGAACTGGTTGGCTGTTTTCACAATGGGTAATTCAAGCGGGCACAACAACACTCTGAGTATCCCGCCAGGAAAAGGACCTCACCGAGTGGGATGCACAGACCTGATGGTGGGCCACACAGTCCATGTAAGTGTGCACTTGAATTCTGTGTACTTGAATTGTCTTTGTGTCATCAGCAGGTTTAAAACATGTATGTATATTTCATCAAGGGCACGTTCTTGAGACTCTACTATCCGTGCCAAGCATCTGAGAATCCTCAGCTGCCAGATTGGGTCCCGTGCAGGGAGTATTTCAATGGCCTCGCAGACTTTATGAAGATGAACAGAGCACTGAGTGAAAGAATTTTTAACTACCTCTTTGGTAAGCATTTTTGGCTATTGAGTGCTGTGCCCTTTGAAAATGTCAGCGAACCATGCCACTTCCTCTGTCACTTTGAGATGTGGTTAAAACATCGCCGCTGTTGTCATGCTATGGACATTTATGTATGTTTGTTTGCATTAGGGTCTTGTAAAATCCCAGCAGCCTGGAATGCGTCGTTTAAACCAGATGGGAAATATCCTGTTATTATTTTCTCTCATGGACTGGGAGCTTTCAGGTGTGTTTGATTTAAAGATTCAGGAGCAAGCATGATGTCAATCCTTGATTCAATGTTTTACAGTGCCACTGTGTTTTTGTGTGTTGTATTTTCAGGACATTGTATTCAGCCATATGTGTTGAACTGGCTTCACAGGGCTTCATTGTTGCAGCTGTGGAGCACAGGTGCTTGCTTTCAGTTGGAATTTATTAGCTGCAAAAGCTTCTTTTTTTTCTTTGCAACTGGACCAGTACGTTGAGATAAGAGATAGCCGCTTACCACAAACTGACACGATTGTTGTACAATTGCTGTTCAGTAACTCTCCTTGCCCTGCACCAGTGAAAGTTTTTGTATGTTGTAATAGTCAAAGTGTGTGATAAGAATGCAAACAATGGTATAAACTACGTCATCACATTCTTAAGTGTTTACCGGTGGACTGACACATAACACAGGACAGCATGGTTGGTGAAACACAGCCTTTCAGGTTAAAAATCTAGGGTCTGAATTCAACTAGCGTTAAATATTAAAGGGGTCATGAACTGCCTTTTTTACTTATTTTGTACTGTTCTCAGAGGTCCACTTATAATGTTATCAAGATTATTGCATAAAAATGCATCATAATTTAGAAGTAATATGCTATTTCTGCCTGTTTTGACCCTCTCATCAGAACGCTCTGTTTGAAAAGGCATGGTAGATTGTAAACCTGAAAGTTAAAAACACCTACTGATATGATTGACTAACAGTTTTGTAACGCTGCTGTGATTACGGTTACAAAACGCACAAACTATTAGTATATCCACACTCTGTAATAACAGACAAAGCAATAGTGACCACATAATAAAACAGTTACTTACAGCTGTGTGGTGCGACATTACTGTCGGATCCAATATAGTCGCACAGCATTGTCTTTTACTTTTCAATATTTCTGAAAATATTGCGTCAAAATGTGCCTTGTTTGTAAATGTCTGTGAAAAGGGTCCATTAACTAGAAATTAGATTTTGCTTCTATAAAACATTAAATATCCTCACTCTTGTTAAAAATCTCAAGATCACTTATGGTTATGTGTTGCATTTTGCCTGGTGTATTTTTCTTTCACTAAAATGTAAACTTTTTAATTTCAGGGATGAATCTGCTTCTGCAACTTTCTACTTCAGAGAACATGCTGAGCCAGGAACAAAAAAGCATCCATCATGTGGCATAGCCAAGCCTGTGTCTGATAATCTGGAGGAGGTTTGGATGTACTACAGGGCGTTGAAACCAGGCGAGATTGAGTTTCCTCTAAGAAACAAGCAGGTGAGAACATCACCTTTCTTGTTACTCATCTGATAACCAAAATATCAGATATGCTAGTCAGTCACATTAGAATTTGCAGGCACTTTTGTGATATTTGCAGCCAAAAATGTTTGTTGCGTTGTTTTGCATGGAAAACCCACCAATAATCATCATGCTTTTATAGTGTTAGTGACAGTACATTTTTTGTGCATAATTCCTGAAATGAATTGTGGTCCATTGAAGGAACTGTCTGTGTTCCATGCAAATGAATGAATTTTTTTACGTCTCAGGTAAAGCAAAGAGCAGATGAATGCATCAGAGCCTTGGATATTCTCTTTGACATCAATTCAGGAAAGTCTGTGGAGAACGTCTTACAGTGTGACTTTGATTTGTCAACAATGGAGGTGAATATTACAGTTCGTTTAAACTCAAGAGTTTAGTTCAAATTGAGAACTGCTCAATCATATTCTGCAATTCCGGAGTGCTGATGACAATGAGCCTTCTTGCATTTCAGAACTCCATGGACTTGTGTAGAATAGCGATTATGGGACATTCCTTTGGAGGCGCGACGGTGATCGAATGTTTGTGCAAGGACGTCAAATTCAAGTAAGTTTTGAGCTGACTAGAATGTCCCAGACCCGTACATATCATAACAGGCAATATGTCACAAGATCTTGTGGGTAGATAATAAACATTTATCTGGCTGTCTGAGAAACGATGTTCTCAGTTTGTGCAGTTGGCCTTTATTTTATTTTTCACACTGGTGTCTGTGAAAACCTCTGCAAGTTTCCTGTTTTTCTTTTTTAGATGCATCTTCATACATGCTGTCATGCTACTTGAAATCTTGTCATGCACTCTTAATGGCATCACAGAGAGAATAATTTCATAAAAAAACATTAGCATTAAATTCAGAGGTGATTTTTCAGGAACAAATTAAACTAGCCAATAAAGACACATTTACTTGGTAAACTAATTACAGTAGCATGTTGGTAGCTCCATGAAGAAATTCAAAAACAAAATATTCATCCTGGCATCAATGTTGATTCCTAGGTGTGGTGTGGCACTGGACACCTGGATGTTTCCTCTGGACGAGGAGATCTTCCCTGGAGTGAAGCAGCCAATCTTTTTTATTAACTCTGAAAAATTCCAGTGGATTGGGAATATCATCCGTATGAAGAAGCTGGACTCTGCCATCTTTCCTAGAAAAATGATAACCATCAAGTCAGTAATTAAATTTTTTTTTTTTCAAGTCAAGTTGTAATTCAGTCTGAAAAATGTGCTTCATTTAATTGTACTATGTTTTGGCAGAGGGACAGTCCATCAGAGCTTCCCAGATTTCACATTTCTTACTGGGAACTGGATTGGAAGGCTCATGAAACTAAAAGGAGAGATTGATCCACACATAGCCTTGGATCTTTCCAACAAAGCAACTTTGGCTTTTCTTCAACGCCACTTAAGTGAGTTATTTACCTTTTTGGGTTTGTGTGCCTCAGCTCACTTTCTAAAAACATTTTTTTTTTGTATTACACTACATATTAAAAAGTTTTGGGGTCAGTAAGTTTATTTAATGTTTATTCAGGCAATGATGCTCAATTCATCAAATGTTCAATACAGTTAAGATGTTACAGAAAATTCTATTTTAAAAAATGCTGTTCTTTTGAACTCAAATCAAAGAATCCTAAAAAAAAATCAGGTTCCTCCCCACAAAAATATTCGGCAACTGTTTTCAACATACACTGATAAGAATTAATGTTTCTTGAGCACCATATCAGCATATTAGAGTGATTTCTGAAGGATCATGTGACCCTGAAGACTAGTAATGGCTGCTGAAAATTCTATAGAAATAGAAGTTATTTAAAATTGTCTTAAAATTTCACAATATTACCGTTTTACTGTTTTGATCAAATCAATGCAGTCTTGTTAAACTTGACTTTCCCCCCCAAAAAATTACATCTGTAGTGTTTGTAATACTGTAAACTTGTTTGCAATATCTAACGTTTCTCTTTATTTTCCAGATATGGACAGAGACTTCAATCAGTGGAATGCTTTAATTGATGGAAAAGATGTCAACTTGATTCCAGGAACCAATATTACTATCCCACAGTCATCTATTTAGTTGAGTAACATGTATACAATGTATATGGATGTGTATCCGTACAATGATTTTGTAATCTTGCACATGTAACAAATAAGAGTCAGAAGGTTACACCTTTGAGAAAGGGCCAATATATCATTATGCAAAATCTGTTTTTGAAATTTCATAAAAGACAGTTTTGACTGCTGTGTATGAGTACGATTGAATTTGCACTATGGATTAGATGGTGATCTGATGTAAATCACATTTCGGGTTTTTTTTTATTTTTTTTTTTAAAGACGGCAAAACTACTCTATACAGGATGACTTATGAAAGGTACCGTTGCAATAGTGCAATCGACTTTAACTTTTTTAAACACTTCACCGTCCTTATTGTGTGCCTTCATGTTTTTAGTTATATAAAGTGGGTTTTTATATCAATGCAATGTGTTCAATGAATTCTGTGACTGATGTTACAAGGGGTCTGTTGACAACCATTTGAAAATATGAAATACCATACTGTGAAATATCGTTGGCATAGCTTGCTTGATTCACCCTAATGATTAACACCTAGAAAGTAACCTCATAGTTCTCTCTGGATCTAAAACCTGTGATTTCCTGATTTGTAAGTCAATATAATCAGATTTTACACTACTAATTTGTCAGTAAAAAAAAAAAAAAACTTATCACATGGGATTTCAATATTTCTATGGTTTCCAGCAAAGCCATAAAAATGCACAAGTTCTTTATATGTATATGGGATTTTGTTTATTAAACAATCTCACCTTTGGTATTTGTTTTTCTTTTTCCCCACATACAAAGTCTGAATAACATACTATTAAGAAATGTTCATACAAGTGCTACACAAAAGGTGCATATTTTTTAAAGAAAAATTCAACGAGTTTCCACAAAATGCAGCAAATTGCTTTTTCACCACAAATGTAAACATTTAAGAGCATTTGAACAAACAACAAAATCCCTGGATGAAGTATAATTTAGAAACATTGTTTCAAAATGTAAGGAATACAATGAAAGGCTGTGTAATAACAGAAACACAAACAAAACAGCCTTCATCTGCAATGAGGAAGAATTTTGGAGGAAACAAAATTACAGCTCCACTATGAATAAGCGGAAGCGCTTATTGTTGCTATTATACGGTTTATGGTTTTAGGCAGACAAAACAATTTAATACCATCAAGCTGCTGGCAATTTTAATGATTAACCAAAAAAAAAACCCGCACATTACATAAGTACCTTGCCTCTTTGGATACATCAACCATCTTTTTGGTTGATGTAGGTTTACAATGTTTACATTAGTCAAACTTCTGTTTTTCATTTTCACTCTCCGGCTCATATACTTCTGCCTGCGATTCTTGCAAAACACCAACAAAAATGACATCGTCAGATGCGTCCTCGACCTTCAGGGTCAGATGAGTGACGTGTAAATCCTCTGCATTGGTGAAATCAGATGCATCTGACTTTTCTTGTACGCCTGTGAAGCACACTGCTGCATTAGTTCTCACTTCAAACAGAACTCTCCAACGATTTTTTTTTTTCAAATAAAAACAGTGGGAATGTTCATGCTTTTTCAATTTATATTCACACTTAAATGACTTGCATGACGATTCTTCAGCATCAGTATGGATTTCCGCAGTAATTATATCTCCCTGAAGCTGAAGTATTCAAAGTCAGACAATAAATACCAATAAACACCTCACATGTTTTTGGTTAATGAATAGAGTAATTTAACAGGAAGCTGATAATACCGTGCAATCAGATGCAGTGTCAGATTCTGTTCCATCACTGGTAAGAACAGTAAGATCTTCAGGTATATCTAATAAAAATCAATAAATACAATTAATAGATGCTAAACATCCATTCTATATTTGTTAAAATTGAAAGACTCATTTGAACATGGAATGCAAACATGACATACTATTAAACTCCTCAAGCAAGTCATCCGTTTCAAGCTCAGTCTCACACACATCCTGTATTTGCAAAAACATGATATGAGGAATATATTTTCAGCCACTGGGTGGTGTAGGTCTTTAACAAGATAAAGGAGAGAAAAGAAAAAACACCTTATCATGAGGAGCCACATCCAGGAAATCCATCAGTAAATCCACTCCAGTACTCATCTTGGCAGCATCTTCTAAACAGTCATATTTTACAAATTACAATAAAATAGCACAATCAACTACTCTTTCATGAAGTTCATATCTCCATAAAGTATGAAGGGTAACCTCTTTCCTCTCCAGCTGAAGTATTTAAATCCTCTTGGGGCTCCTTGCTTTCTACCTGTTCAGGCTGGAGTGCAAATAAATTGAAGATGAGTGGATTAAAAAGATTTAAGTAGGTTTAAACCTCAACAGTCTTATGGGTCACATTTGTGTACTTACACCAAGTACTTCAACAAGATCATGCACTTGTGCACCTCCCCCTGACACATCTACAACTAAAACAAAAAACACAGCCCGATCATTTGCATTGAGGTCAAAGATAAAGCAGGACAGATGTTTTTTTTCTCACTTCGGTTTTGTTTGAAAGATCATGTGCGTGCAAACTTGGTTAATGAATGAATAAGTCTAGCCCATCGCACATGTATGCAAAACTTTTCACATGGACTTGATATTTCATTGTCTGAACATAAATATTCATTCAAATGCAGATTCAATAGACTGAAGATCATTTAATGCAAACAGACATTATACAGTACATTAATAGTGTACAATGCACTATTTGTAATTGAGGTCCCAATACTTTTTAATAAGTAGGTAAATCAAGTGAGCTCAACCTCCCCCCCCACCCCCCCCTACCCTCAGAATTTTCAACCAAAACAGTGGAGCAGGATACACACCCCGTGGCTTGAGGCTGCAAGTGAACACATGTTGAGATACTGCGATCAGATTACTATCGGCCAACTGTATTTGCTTTTGATTGGTACAAAGGCATCACACTGTACCTGGTCTGCAAGTTCAACACCTGGACCCATTTGGTCAATGCGTGTTTCTTCACCTTGACATATAAAAAAAAAATGCAATTTTGAACAACTTTGCACTTATGACTTATACTACTTTGCCACCAATTAATAACACCATAGTATATTTTCATGTGTATACATTTTTTCCTCTGCCTTAGCATTACATGATGCAGTAATTTTGCAAATGTATAAAAACACTTACCATTTGGTTCTTCAGACTCTGAAGTGACAACAGTTCTATATTCTGTATCTTCCACCTGGTATAATAATTGGTAGAATCGGTTGTTACAGTACATGTTCTATTCTCAACTGCTGTAAACATTCTATGTAGCACAGTTAAACACCCATTTACCTTTGAAGGACTATTCTTCAATGCAGTATGTTTCTCCCTGTTTACTTCATCTACAAAACATTTTATGTTTAAGGATCTTAAATGGTTTATTTCAGGTGAAAAAAATTATCAGAAATGAAGGAAAGAGAATAAAAAAATAATTCTAAGGCATTATAGTATTGTATTTTTTCTTAAAATATAACAAAGTACAAAACTTACCACTTCGAACTGCAGCTTCAATGCATGAAGTCTGCAATTAAAACACTAGATGAGTAAAAAATGCTTTCTGATTATAAACACAAAAATAGACTCCAGCATTCCACACCTGCAATGGCTCGTCTGGCAGAATTTCAAAGATATTGAGAGGATCTACTACCACCTCAAAATCATGTTCCACAAGCAACACCTGAGAGAAAAAAAACAAGTCTGAAGATGAATCTTAAGTTAGACAAAACAAAACCACAAAAACAACAAAGGCAGCTCTTTATAAAAAGTGTGAATGAGAAGAGAAATAAATACTCACCAATGCAGCATCTTCAGAAATTTTCAAAATTCGTGCTCTGCACCAATTTCTTCTTACATGAGTCCTTATCACACATTCTGACCCAACAGGCTTCTTTTCTGTGGCTCGCCTTAAATAGCCCAAGTCTTTAAAAAATAAAAATAAATTATTAAAAGGAAAGAAGGCCACTTGCATACAGTGGATATTGTATCTCTAAAAGATTCACATTCAAGCTTACCTGATTTAATTATCTCAAATGATGGTGACTCTGGTCCCTCAACAATGCATAATTGAGAATCTGTATTATTCATAAAGAAGCTATCTATATTCTCTGAGGAAATAGTAGATGTAGCTCCCTCAGAGTGCTGTTGCAAAACTACAGGAAGGGGTGCTGGGTCTGTCTCTTTAGCAGAAGTATGCTGGTTTGTTGTGTCTGATGGACTTGTGAAAGCTGAAACTGGTTCATCTCCCATGGCACATATGGTTTCAAGGTCCTCTTGTGCATCAGAGGGCACTATACTCACTGTATCAGGTGAGGCAACATTTACAGTAATCATCTTGAATGGGTCATCCTGTGCTTCATTTCCAACTTTTGTACTTGTCAGTAAATCAAGCTGCTTTTGATCAGAATGTTGCATTTCGAGAACTGATGTGCAGGTTTCATTATCAACATAGTCAGTGTCTGAATCATGGATAACTACGGAGTCAATATTAACTTCAGCAGCCACAGAGACAACGGTGGGCACCAGTTTTGCTCCACTTAAGAGTTCAACAGATGGTGTTTCAGGACTTTGACTTTTCCAATAGCTTCTCATGGTATCATTGATGACAGCACCATTGCAATCCAGCTTGACGAAGTGTGGCATTTCAGAGTTCCCCATTTTCTCAACCGTGATATTTAAAAGCTTGTCATTAACTAGCTCAAAGAACACATCATCTGCCTCTTCAGCCCAGAAACCCTTGGAAAGATCAAAACCTTCAAGCTGGCAGTCGAATGCCTGAGGGGGCACATCTGATAGCTTGGGTGGAAGCGCCTTAACATCACCGATATTGACTTTTGTCTCATTTCCATAGTCTACAAAGGTAATGGAGAGAGTGTCAAGGTCCCTAGATGTAACTTTAGCTCGATACCACAAATTATCTTCAGTGAAAAGGGCAATGCAAGCACTTCCAACTGGCAGAGACTCCTCACTCAAAGTTTTTTCTGATGCATTACCAGCATTCTGTAATGCATCTGAAAACTCTTGAAGTTTGTCCGTTGCCACATACTGGCACCAGAAGAGCTGAGGGCCCCTGATGAATGAGGTGTATCCAGTGATTATTTGACCAGCTGATATGTCAGGGTTCTTGTAATGGGTACATACTTTAATATCAGATGTCTGCTTGACACCTGGGGTCGTAAGCTCAGCTGCTGGTGTAGCATCATCCCTGCAGGTGGATCCGAGCACTACACCATTAACATCAAGTTTCACTTCCCAAATGGTCCCTGACATTTTCACAAATGTGCACATGACCTTTTCAATGTTTTGTTCAATTACTTGTTTGAAGTTGGGTGCAAGTTCTTGGTCTCCACTCTCAACATTCAGTTTATGTACAGAGCAGTGGATGCTGTACCTAGGAAACGAAGCAAATGATTGATCAAGACAACATATTTTTGAGGCAGAAATTGTAGCCGTGTTTCCAAAGTCAACAAATTCGACGTTGACTGTGTCACCAACATTTTTTCTTACTGCTGCACGGTACCAAGAGTTATCTTCAGAAAACATTGCACAAACCAATTCTCCCTCATGAATATCACTGGGATCAATGTTTGCGCACCTTGATTGGTCAGCATTCAACTTCTCCACAAGCGAATAAATGTCATCCTCATCAGCTGCAAACTGAACAAAGAAGCTGCAAGGGCTATTGCAATGAGAAATTAATACCTCAGCTTCTAGACCTGGTTTTATTACTTTCACTGGGAGTGCTGATTCGTTAAGAAGAGCCTCGGACTTGGGTTTAACACCATCAGTTTCGTCAGATGTACAAGGGTGACACACATCAGTTCTATCATTGGACTTTCTTTGTGGTTCATGTTGTTTCTGGGAATTATGCAATGTCTCAAAATCTCTTCTTGTTTCAGGTCTACCATCTGTATGGAATGCCCACTTCCTCCGTGGCTGTTTTGATTCAACATCACCTTCTTGTGCTGCATAACTGTCCCGGGATTGCAGAACTTGATGACCGAAATCTCGATTTAGACCACTGGAACGTTCCTTCATATGGGTTGCCCCAGTTTGTGCACTTCTGTTCTTTGAACTATATCCTTTGAATGCACTTGGTTCATTTCTATGGATTTCATTGTGAAACTTCTGTCTGATCAATGCATTCACTTGAGTTTTTCCCTCATAAAGTTCCACCAAAAGCTTTCCTCCTGGGTCTTTTGCCACGATCAAAGCAGTGAAACAATGACTGTCCGCAAAATTCCGAAACCAATTTTCAACTTCACATGGCACATCTTCAGGCATATCTGAGAGCCCACATTCAATTGCCTGCACTGGGATGGACATAATTTCTCCTGCTTCAATTGGAACCGGCAGCAAGTCTGATTTATCTACTTCCAATGCGTCACCGTAATCCACAAAATTGACCACAACTGATGGTTTTGTAGACTTTATTTGGCCTCTGTACCAAAGTCCATCCGTGTATTTTGCAAAGCAAACTGTTCCAAAAGTCTGATGACACTTTGTTTCCTCTAGCTGACGGCATAGGAAGTTGACCTTGTTTGAAAGTTTCGCAATCTCCTCCGAATTCCTGGCAAGATGGCAAAAGAAATTAGTGACACTTTTCACACAGGTGATACTCACTTCCTCTTCACATCCAGTCTTGACCCCATGTGTGGAATAATAGTAGGTGTCCAGCCGAAAGGGTGGAAGAGGAGCCTTCTTAGAGGGTGCACGGTCAGCTAGACGTCTTTGGACAAGGAGATTGCAAATGCTTTGGAATGGGGTCTCCAAGTCCACCACATTGAACACAACTTTCTGGGAGTCATACATTACAGCAAATATGGTGCATTTTAAGGGCACATTCATAGACGCTGCTGTGTCAACAAACTCTTGAAACTGCAATGTGGCTTCAGGGCTCCAGTCTAAAGCTGAGTGGGAAACTGGTTGGATCAGGTTATACAAACTGCATCGAAAGGCTTGTCCTTTCATTTTCAAGAATGCTGGAGTGATCTTTCGAAGATCTTCAACAGCAACCTTCTTTGTCTGTCCATAGTCAATGAACAAGACATCAACATGAGGCGTTTGGTGCTTTTGAATGACCAAGGCTCTGTACCATATCCCAGTTTCAGGATGACGGGCAACACAAGCTGCTTCACATGCTTGAAATTCACTATGAGCATAGAAACGCTGAATGTCTTGCATTAGAACTTCTAAACATGCTGCATTTCTGGCTTTTTGACACCAAAAGTCATTTGGACTCTCAATGTAGGATACAGTCACCTCCAGTGAACTTCCAATGGGAAACAAGTATTCCTTGAAAGCAGATGCACTGTCTGTTATGGCAGAAGAACTGGAAGGCATTTGATGCCGAGCTCCTGTCAAAAATACACCAGATGTGTGTGTGGTTTTTAAACCACAAGATCTTGTGGTAGAATTATCCACAAAGCTTTTTTTACTGTCTGCGAAATCTGCATTGCACAGCAACTGGATCACATTATTTTCTCCATCTAAACTCGGATCCACTAACTGGACCATGTGAGTGTCTTGATGCTTGTCTTGTATGTGCAAATCAAGTACTCGGTCTTCAACGAGTTTCGAAAAGAACAATGTAGCCCTCTCGTCCCAATGTTTCAGTCTGGATTTAATGCCATAGAGGGAGCACTTTACTGCCACAGCAGGCAACTGCTGAAATCTCAGAGGCAACTGTCTGAGGTTGAAACAATCAACAAGTTCTGTGTTGCCATAGTCAAGGAAGTAAACTTCTGCTTTCTTGTCAATAACCTTATAGATAGATGCTCTATAGAACACACCATCCTGGGCTTTAGCTGCACAGAGGAGACCAACAACAGGCTTTCTTATCAATCCTTCAGTGCTTGTTGGATCACTGTACAGATTTCCAAGTCCATTCATTAGCTGATTGAATTCATCGGCGTATCGCTGAGTTTGAATCCAAAACTTTCCAGGGCTCTCAACATGCTGTACAACTGCCACATGTGAAGTGTTATGTGTGAGACTTTCTGTGAAAAAGACTGGCTTGTTCCCTTTAAGGTCAGAGTAGGTTTCATCAATGTGTGTGGCCTTGGTTGTCTCCAAAATCTTGCTCTTTTGAGATAATGGGCTCTTTTGAACAGCAAAGTCCGTAAGGGTCATATCAGAGTCCAGTGAACATTTCTGCTTCAGTTCAAACAATTTGTTGATGTTTGTGTTCTCCTCTCCGTAAAACGTGACATAGTGGACACCTTCAGAAAGGCTTTGATACTGAAACTTGGCGATAACGGTGCGGTTGAGCAGGAGAGATTTCAGGTAATCGATTTGTGAAGCGGTCCAGCCAATACCTCTGTCGGCTATTCCATGAAGGGAGCACACATACGTTACGACAGGCATCCTGAAGAATTCAGGGGCAAGTGGTCTGACATTCTCAACTTTTACAAATCGTTTCTTCCCATAATCCACCTGCAAAATTTCAACCACATTGTTGGCAGACATGACCTGCTGCAGCACAGAACGATACCACTTGCCGTCACTTCCTCTTGATGCACACGGGCTGCCTAGATTCTCAAGTCTTGCAAAGTTACATCCAACTCTTCCCTCGTAATGCCGAGTTATCTGTTCAGTTAATTTTTTCAGCTCCTGAGAGAAAACCTTAAGCTGACAGAATATTCTAAATGGACTCGTTACTTCAGTGACCACAACAGTCTCAACAGTATCGGGCTGCAGCTCTGGATACATGTAGGCCTGCTGCTTCTCTATTTGCTCAATGATCTCAATTGGTTTGGTCCTAATGGAAGAAATTCTCTGAGGTTCTCCAGTTCCACTTTTGGCCTGCAAAGATCTGGCAACAAACTCCTTGAACTGATCACTGTACAACTTCTTTGCGAAGCCCATTTCAAACATCTGTCTGGACAGACATGGAATGTCAAGTAGGAATGTTCGATGAGGCACAAGAACATCTTGAACAGTGGCATTGACTCTTCGACCACAGAAGGACTTCATGAACTCTAAGGCCATTGCTGACCATTTGTTTTCAGGAGACAGTGGTAGGAGATTGGCAAGAACACAGAATTCAACTTCAGGGGGAAGATAGAAAAAGTCACTTTTGCCCCATGCTAAAGTGTTTACAGTGGCACGCAGCGTTCTGCCTTCATCAATTAAAAACACGCTGTACTCGTCAGTATCTCTGGACACTATACGGGCTCTGTACCATGTTTCATACACTCGTACGAGGCACAAGTCACCAGGGTTTCCATCCGATTCACAAAAACCCTCTCTGGGGTACTGAATCTCTTTTTTCAGCTGCTGATATGCACATTTTTGGTCTTGATCAAAATTCCCCCAAAACTCTACCAGAACGCATGCCAGGTTTAAGTTTACTCTGGTAATGAGTACGGGTACATTTGAACCCGTTGATGGGAGTCCTGGAATAGAACACATGGTGGCTCCTTCCGTGAATCAATCACTGCTTCACTCCAGTGTCTAGGTGTATCTAGAAAAAGAGAGGGGGGGCCTAATTTTCACACTAGGCACTAGACAAGAAATATCTAAAAATATAAGACAACTAATGTCAAGATTTCAGCCTACAATTTATATGTATAAAAGTAAGCATGTTTTTCAAGGTTGCATTAAATATAACATTAAGGGACAGGAAACGATGCGCTATGAAAAAAACACAGTATAAAATTACCCAAGTGTAATTAGACATTAGAAAGTGTGTTGGAAGGAGTCTGCCAACTGATAAACTTGAGTTTAAAGGCAACAGCTGCAGTCTCTGATTGCCAACACATTAAATTCACATATAGGATCATTAACTGATATACACTTACAAAAAAAAGAGCATTATACAGTTACTCTAATTATGGATTGTCTTACATGTCAAATACACTGGTCCATAAATTTAAAACGGTACAGTAACCTTCAACTTCATATTTAGCGTCAGCTGCGTCAGTTTTGACAACCTTTGAAAATTCCTGAAAATGACATTAGATGAGGTCGCGTCAGTAAAGCGTCGGGTCTGTCAGGATGCAGCACAGCGTGAATAAAACGCAGCAAGTAACGTTAACTGGATTTTGGCTCTTGCGCAAAGAAACTTCTACATTCAATGTTCAGCTTACTCCCTCAAAAAGTCAAGTAAATTCCATTTAATAAACTCAATAATAAACCACTCAGTTTCAAAGTTGTGACTTTCCTTTAGCAGTTTGCGAACACTTAAAACGGGACAAAATCATTTATGTCGATCATTTGAATCAACACACAGATAGATAAAGCCTAAATGAAACAAACCTTCATGACAAACACTCACCACTTCAGGGTATATTCCGCTTTTATTTCAGTGTGGACCAACGACATCTTGGCTTCTTGTGTGGGATCAAGGAGGATTAATTTAACGGCTAAGAACCGAACAATGGATTTTCACCCCGTGATACTTATTAGTTTTAACTAACAGCTAAATTTCAGTTACACGAAAATCGGGGGAAACGAACTACTTCTATATCCGATAATTTAACGAAGAAATTAGGAGATACTAACTAGATGCCACGAATGTTGCTTTCGCGCCTCGTTCTCGCGCATTCACCTGATTGGCTCATTTAAGGTCAGACGGAAGTTCATTAAAAGATGGAGGCAACAATATTTAACAAAGTTAAAATCCTAATTCAACAAAAGCTATTTAATTATTAATGTAGTGTATTACTATAAAGATTAAGACTGTAATGAAATTAATTTCAGGTTAATGTTTTTTTTTTTTAAATGCGGTTTCTGAAAATGCAAATACAGAAAAAATAAGTATATAGTATATAAAAAATAAGTATCTTTTTAAAAAGTTATATACAGTATATGAACTTATATGCAATATTTTATTGTACCAATGAAATGGATCCAAAATATTTAACACCTCGAATCATTGTTCATATGAATTTTAATTTGTAAAAAAATTATAACTAATGTGTACTAGTTTACATGTATAATACAAATGTGCAAATAAGACACCAGGCAGATATGTTAAAAAAGAAAAACACTGATTTTAATAAAACAAATGCTGATGAACAAATGCCACTTTATTCAATATTAACAGAAAACGAATTGAAAAAGACATTAGGTCAATATATAACAAGACTTCAGGCCAAGTAATGAACGCTGTCCAACTTCAACAGGTACAATTGTTGTTGGGTAAAAATCATTACTTAAAGGGGTAAAGTGAGAAGGATATGGGTGCAAGAAAGAATAGAACAACAGAAAAAAAAAATGTTGACTATTTCGGTGGGTCTGTGTTTATCCCGTACTTCTCTTTGAGAAGTTTCAGCTGCTCCTCCTTTTTCTTTGTGTCCATTTTTTGGAAAGCCTTGGGGGGGGAAAATTAGAGTTAACAGAGTTTTGTATCACACTCGATAAAATTACTTTGAAGTAACTTGCCCCCCCCAAAATGAATAGTTGGGACATAGTAACTACCCATTTATATTATTTAAAATTAATAATAAAAACAAAATATATATAAATAATATATAGAATATCTTATATATATATATATAATATACAGTGGGTACGGAAAGTATCCAGACCCCCTTAAATTTTTCACTCTTTTATATTGCAGCCATTTGCTAAAATCATTTACGTTAATTTTTTTTCCTCATTAATGTAAACACAGCACCCCATATTGACAGAAAAACACAGAATCGTTGACATTTTGCGATTTATTAAAAAAGAAAAATGAAATATCAGATGGTCCTAAGTATTAAGACCCTTTGCTGTGACAATCATATATTTAACTCAGGTGCTGTCCAGTTCTTCTGATCATCCTTGAGATGGTTCTCTTTAGTCTTTCCCCCCCTTTTTTTTTTTTGTTGTTTTTTTTTTTTTTTTTGTTTTTTTTGTTTCTTTTTTTTTGGCGCCCTGCATGGTTGTTCCCCCTTCATTTGGTCCCGCGGGCGGTGATGCCTACTGATTGGACTTGATTATGAATGCCACACACCTGTCTATATAAGACCTACAGCTCACAGTGCATGTCCCCGCGGGTCAATGAGAATCATTGAGGTCACACACAAGGAACTGCCGAACGAGCTCTCAGAGACAGAATTGTGGCAAGGACCTACAGATATGGCCAAGGTTACAATTAAAGAAAGTTTCTGCTGATTAAGGTTCCAAGAGCACATTGCCTCTCCATAAATCCTAAATGGAAGAGTTTGGGATGAACCTGCCTAGAGTGGCCGTCGGCCAACACTGCGGCTATGGGGGGAAGCGCCTTGGGAGTGGAAATGTGTAAAGAAGACCCAACGATCACTGTCGTGGCTGAGCTCCAGAGAGCAGCGGGAGGATGGGACGAGAAAGTTGTAGAAGTAAACATCACTGCAGCCGCCACAGTCGGGGCTTTATGGCGAGTGGCCCGAACGGAAGCCTCTCCTCAGTGCATAAGACACATGAAAGTTTGACTAAAAACCCCTGCAAGGACTCCAAGATGGTGAGAAATAAGATTCTCTGGTCTGATGAGAACTTTTTGGCCGTAATTCTAAGCGGTATGTGTGGAGAAACCAGGCACTGCTCATCACCTGTCCAAAACAGTCCCAACAGTGGAGATGGTGGTGGCAGCATCATGCTGTGGGGGTGTTTTTTCAGCTGCAGGGACAGGACGATGGTTGCAATCGAGGGAAGAGAAGTGCGGCACAATTACAGGGATTATCCGGACGAAATCTTATCTATGTGCTCAGGACTCGACTGGGCCGAAGGTTTACTCCTTCTCAACCAAGACAATGACCCTAAGCATCCCAGCTAAATAACTTCATAAAGCAACTCTGTGAGTTCTGAATGGCCCATAGCGCAGAGCCCTGACTTAACCCATTGAGAATTCTCTGTGAGAGCTCCTCTACAAATGGATTGTCCACCAACGTTTTGTGTTAATCCAACCTGACAGTATGGAGAGGTGTTGTTTTGTGTGATATAGAGGAATGGCAGAATGATCCCCAAATCCACGGTGTGAAAAACGTGTGCATCTTTGATGGGGTTCTATTGTTTTTTAATTTTAGAGTTACACCAGTAGGTGGCGACAGCTGATTGTCATTTATGAATGAACCATTGAATCAACTAATTAGTTCAAAAACACAGACTCAATTCAGAAACGAAACAATGAGTTTTTGAGAGAGTCACTGAATTATTCACTCAATCCATTTATTCAAAAATACTGATTCATTCACAAACCCCTGTGTATTGCTAGATTGGATTATATTTTAGGGTTCTAAGTAAATTATTTGATATACCGTATTTATTTATTTACCTATTTAGAAACAACTCAGCCGCAGCCGACAAGGATCATGGTCAAAATGTGACAGGTAAGTAGGACCATTATATGACTTTACATGTTACGCAAATATTAATTTCAATAAATGCTGTTCTGTCAATATTCAATAATCGATCCTCGAAAAAAAAATTACATCGCTTTCCACAAGATCCAAACTAGCTAAATGCACATGTTGTCAACGTGATATTGTTCTAAGCAGCAAATGGGCCAATTCTTCGACTGATTTCTGAAGGATCACGTGACTGCGTAAAGATTGATTATGACCATCAGATTTGATCCTGAAGCTCCCTTTTGATAACAGGAAGAGTAAAGTCCATTTAAAAAAGGATTATCATTAGAAAACAAGTTTGTTTGATGTTATGTGTGTTTTCATATTTCGCAATATCACAGTTTTTAGTCTATATTGTGATCAAATAAATGCAGCCTTGGTGAAAATTTTAGAGAGGTGAATTCTATTCTCATAAAAGTACAAGGATAAGATAGTTTTCTTACCAGACACCACACTTAAAGTATTGTATTGGAGTCATATACAACAGAATCTGTAGATCTTAGCTTGTCATTTGAGGTCCTAAGTATTCTAATTGATGCTATAATAGTTCAAGCGTTAGTCACCCAAAAATGAAATTCTGTCATTAATTACTCACCTCATGTCATTCCAAATACGCAAGACCTTTGTTCATCTTCAGAACAAAAATTAGTGCGCATGACGTAATCGGCGTAATCGAGTGTTTGCGCTTAAGGTAAAGAGTGCGTATGCATTGTGATACTCTCAATAAATGGCGGAAGATTCAGTAGTCGGAGGAGAAGAATTGTTCGATAAAGGCGTTATTTTTGGTTTCTTTGCACAAAAAAAGTATTCTCGTAGCTTCGCAAAACTGAGGTTGAGCCACTGATGTCACATGGAGTGTTTTACCGATGTCCTTGCTATGTTCCTGGTCCTGGGAACATTTCAGTTGTGTTGCTTTCTATGGGAGGGTCAGAGAGCTCTGTAGGATATCAGACCGAATCAGACAGTCTAAGATTTGGTCAAAACATGGCTGAAACCTGAGGAGCCCAAAATTGCACAAGAGGCCCAAGACAACAGGATGTCTTAAATCAGACCCTAGCCAGTCTGAAGCAAGCCTAACAAACTCTTTCACAGAACAGCTTTCAACAATAACACAAAAGAACACTTATTGACAATTCCAAGGAGATTGACAATTTTGGGCAAGTTATCAAGAATAATGGTCAAAAGAGATGCACAGCGTGACCGTTACATGGAAACATGTGATAGTGATCACAAGCTTCGGATTGACTGTTATCCACTAGGAGACAGTATTTCAGACTGAAATGTCTTACAGACATTTTTAACCCTTGTTCTTCACACACCGCATCCTTACGTGCCACAGGGGCACGCACTGCATTTCATGTAACTATGTCATTCTACCTGACCTAAACGGACTTGTTGTGAGCAAACTATCATTGCTATGCAATAACATCTCCATATTAGTATGTAACCCACATGTGATAATGTAGTCCCCTCTACTCCTATTCGTGAATATGATTTTTAATCCCTATGAATGGTATAGGATATACTCCGTTTGGCTGTGTGAGTTTGAGGAATTCGTGCTGAACGTTTATTCTAAAAACTTCGTTGTGCCTGTCTCATATTCCTGTCTCGAAATCATGTCCACAACTGTATACTCTGCAGAGCGGGAACGACCGCAGGACTCTCCGTGCCGTGGCTCCCGAGACGAACAGTTGATTTGATGAGCGGGGGAGGACCAATATACCCGACTTCACCACGGCTATGATCACTCTAGGCCTTTGACTTTATTTCTTATACACTACGATCCCTACCTACACTCCCCTTCTGCCCATCGTACAGTACTGTACATACCAAAAAAATGGCTATGAATATCTGCCAAAATTGTAATTTTAATAGTTTAGTCCTTCTTTACTTTTTTACATTTTATATTTTATTATCTGTGCTTTTGGTTCTGTTCACATGTCATGTCTGGTACACTGTGGACGCTTTCGTTGTGTGCCGACCCCCCCGATTCATTCGGTATGTGTAACCTATTCCTGGCCTACTACAGTCTTCTGATTCTGCTCTGCTTGAACTATACAACACCCCGGCCAAACGGAATCTACTGTGCCAACACGGCCCCCGCGGGGGTGTGTTAGCCGCTCCGGTTATAAGTGATTGACCGAGACCCGCGGGCCGTTATCGAGGAGTCAGTCGTACATGGCGTTGCTTTTTGCGTTCGCTTTTCGCTTCTCGATTCTACGTCAGGCTTTTTAGTATAGTTTTGCCATGCCGGTTTTTCGTTATGCTCTAGCCATGACCGCTTCCTGACGCCCGCTTTGTTCTTTGTTTTATTGTGTTGTTCTCGGTGTTCTGGAATTCGCCAGGTCTTCTTTTTAACACGCAACATAGATGTAGAACGCCTCCTGGTGTGTGTTTCTCTAATCTTTGTACATTCCCGTATTACCCGTCCCTAGGCGTTATTTCTTAGTTTCTTTCTTGTCCCCTTGAGCGTTCGTGGTTGCCGTTCCCCGTTTGCCTCGCCCGCCGCCTTCGCAACGCGTGCGTCTCACCTCTCAATGCCAGACCACCGTCCCGCGCGCCAGCACGCCCCCCCTCCACTAACCGGTCCCGCGACTCTCTGCCCGCCCCTCACGTGACACAACCCAACCCCCACCCCCCCCCCAAAAAACCCACAAAAAAAAACAACACAAAAATACCACACCCCAACAAAAACAAAAAAAAAAAAAAAAAAAAAAAACCCCACAAAAAAAAAAAAAAAAAATGAGGGACACCCTTTCGGCAACCAGGACAAAGGAAGGGACCCCGTCACACAGGAACCCAAGTCCTCCGCAGCTCCTCGACTGAATATGGTGCATTTTCCACACACCTTTTAACCTAATGGAGAAACCATGCATGGCGGACGGGTCAACTACGTGATGATGGTTGTGGATCATGCAATGCACCACTATATTGCTGACTAACGGGATTGCAATATTCGTTTCATCTTCTCTAAATACTTTATGCTCATTGTGTCAATCTTGTCTGCAACTTGTGTGTGCATGCGGGTGTGGGAAGTCTAAGTCTTAGCTTAACCCCTATAGCCTTTTCTTATTGAATCAGAGGAATTGGAGTTCTGGTGATTTTGGTCTGTAGTTGGGAAGTTATTGTCTTTCATGAGTGCAACGGTTGTTTACCTAGTACTATTATGTATCCTTTCACTAATTTGGATCTCTATCCAGCCGCTATTGCTGTCACGGCTCGTCATGGAATCGTTGGCTGTCTCCGTGATCCCGCCGTTCAAACTAGGATGTCTGTTCCTCTCTTGCTATTACCCTGTGGAGCGTCCCCCGAGCGAGAGTACAACTATTAATCTGTTCCCCTTGATGTTGTCATTTACGTACTCGTCTCAAGATTCCATCAACATATCTAAATTCTGTTTCACCAGATGACCGAAGGTCTTAAGGTTTTGCCAGAGACATGCGTAATTCATGCACGAGCTCCGTTCATTATGGCTGAACACCCCTTTACGCTGCATTGTTGCTCACTAAAAACACCCGCTTTTTGGCGAATGGCTGAACTGATGCAGCCCAAACCTTTCTCTGCACAGTATACGTCATGGGAAATGTCTCAAGGAATTC
Source organism: Sinocyclocheilus anophthalmus (assembly GCA_018155175.1). Taxonomy (NCBI): domain Eukaryota; kingdom Metazoa; phylum Chordata; class Actinopteri; order Cypriniformes; family Cyprinidae; genus Sinocyclocheilus; species Sinocyclocheilus anophthalmus. Next base: position 29,294 of record JADLZN010004719.1, read on the forward strand.
TCCACCTATTCCTCTCACGTAGGACATAATTCTTATAAGCCCGTTATCATTAGGACGCCAGCCTGGTGTAGCTATAGCCCTTGATGGAGAGAGTTTTCACTCCTTGATCTTGAGCCATTTGTCCCACGAAGTTCACACACGGCCATCTTTGCTCCCCGATTCTCTCACTGCTCTTTGATTGGTGCTTCTCTGTTGTGTTGCTTTCCCATTGTGATCTCGTGCCACATTTGAATGCCGACTTTGGTGTTTATCAGGGCAGCTATGTTTGCATGTGGCCTGAAAATCGGCTCCTTTCTCAAACTGCATTGATGTGCCCGTCACGCCCAGTGGCGCGCGCCACCTGAGATCGCAGCAACACAAGTTCCTCGAGTTGTGCATTTTAGTCATCGCGTCTGTCCCTGTTATTCTTCCCTTTCTTGATTCATCCTTGATGAACAGGGTGCCGGGGCAGGAATGTCTTGATAGCACGACCAGGCTGAGATTCGTGTTCATGTTTGTATAGGTATCTTGGGACAGTTAACATGATCTCTCATTTTCCCAGATGGTTATCATCTCAATTCAGTGGGTATGTTAGTAATGTTTACTGTTTGGATCTACCGCGCTTTTTTCATGGCTGACTTAGACCCCTAATGTCAGTCTTGTGTGCTTTGTATCGTTGTTTTTCCCGGGACGGCCACTAGATTTACTCGTCACGCCTGTAGCCCTCCACCTGGTCTAGGTACGTTCCGTGAGATGAACCCAAGGTGCGGATTGTATTGACATGTCTTATGTGTGTATACGTTGCTGTTTGCTACCCGCCGGTGTGTTGTCTCAGTCCGTTAGCCCATGCTTCACGACCAACCTCCGTTTCCCTTGAGGTTTTATTCTTTGGATACTAATGACAGATGTGCTGCGGAGTGGGCCAAACGCCACTGTCAAAAGATAATTGTATTTAATTAAGCTTAAGGCAAGACACAACAGGAAAAGAAAAACTTTTTTTTTTCATGCATTTGTTTAGACTATTTGGCTCTTCACTTGTGGATAGAAAACATCCAAAGTATACTTTTAAGTGTTCATTTTATCGCACTTTATCTGTTTGCATCTGTTCAAATATCATTTGCCTGATTTTATATGACATTTTATTCCTAAAAACATAAAACGAAATGGCAAATTCCCCTCTATTGGACATCTTATATGTCAACAAAATGTACAAAATAACTTGGCTTTATCCAATGTTCTGATTTCTGTTTTGAAAATGTATAAAAAAAATAGTGCATATCTAATACATCATTTGCATATTCAAACATAATGAAAACTTTTAATACAAAAAATGTGTGCAATTCATAAATGTAACAAAACAAATAGGAAGGATGGTGATATCTATAAGTTCCTTTTTGTCCGCTATTCATCTGTGGTGTCTCACCTTAAAATGAGAAACAAGCATGGCCGTGGGAACTAGGGGTGCTGAAGCATCCCCCTGCCACAGGGCCTGGTCTGACATTTTCCTTGTGCCCCTCGATCATCCCCAAGATACTTAATTTTTGTGATAGTTTTGTGATTAATTATTTATTAAACTGACCAGAAATATAGCCTAGTGCGGTTGTATTTCACTTGCGCGCCTTGCGTCCCTACTTCTCCCCCTCACCCTCGCAGAATTTCATGTGAAATGATATTACCGTAATTGTCCATTCCACTTGATACAAACCATTCAAGTCCTGTCATTTTAAGAGGCCATTTTCTCGCTCTCAGACGGCCTCCGGCAAATTACATAACGCACAGCTCTTGAATGCGCTCTAGTCTCTGGGTCAAAGCGCTCAAACCCTTACATTATCAAATAATATCACTGAATTCAGTCTAGCGTGAGTGTAACTTAAGCACTCTAAAAAAGCTATAAGTTATAATCAGTGATGTTGTCTGCAGTGTATGATGAATTAGTCTCTTATTTACATCGCATGTACATCTACACTTTGTTGTTTCTGAGAGAATTCACCAAAAGTGCACTGACCGAAACTTTTGCTTATCAGCGTTGATAATATTTAGTAAAATCCCCTTAAATAATAGAAATATTAAAGAAAAAATTATTGAACTAAAATCACAAAAACACAAATATACAGTATATTGGTTCACATATAACTGTCTTCATTCATTTGTATGTTAATTTTGTTGAGTTTGGGCGTTTAATGTTTAGGATTTGGTGTCAAAAATCCCAACCACATGGCCAGCCCTGCAACATCAAGCCCCGCCCCCAGATAAAATATGTTCCCACGGCTATGGAAACAAGTCACTTTGCAGGCATTTGCAAAATATAATGCCATAATTGAAAGATATGAAGTCACAATTATGAGAAATAAAGTTGTAAACTGCCACAGTTGAAAACACTGCTAGAGTTTAAAGTCCCAGTGGAGATTCTTGTAACATTGTGAGACTTACTGAATCATGTAAACAAAAAATTTTTAAAACGTGAGTGTAATTTTTCTGCAAGGAAATTATCCAGTAATTTTACAGACATTTCCATTAACCCTAAAACACAACATGAGTGCCCAACCTTAATTTCTAAAATTTACAGGGTTAAGAAATATTAATCATGTAGTTATTATATAGTTTGTGTTAATTAATGTAGGTAACTAATCTTAACAAATGAAACTGTAAAGTTAAATGAAACCATAAATTGTTAAATAGTTTGCGATGTATACTCTCAGTAGTGAGGAAAACGTAACATTTCAAACTAGCTTCTATCAGTCTGAAGGATTGGGATTCATTACTATGAAGTGTTTGCTGCTTAATTTTTTAATAGAGCACTAATATTGACCTCTGGAAATTAAAAATAAACATAGAACCATCTGAAAAGAGACTGCTAATTATTATGACATTGAAGTATGCTTTTACACTTAGGTGTAGAAACTATCTGAAAAGTGTGAAAGGCATATGAAGTTTGCTTCCTGTCAGCGGCTCCATTCCAGGTACAGCTTTGGTCATGAATATTATTTGACATTCAACTTGAACTGATTTCCTGAAAGGTGAATGTTGGTAAAAGCGTCTAAACCATTATCACATGTGCTTTCACCACTGCCAAAGGCAACCGGGTGACAAGGTCTGCGGCTTAACTTTTAAATGTCTTTTATGTGTCGCTACCATTATAGTTCTTTCCACTGCAGCCAAGCAAAACAATATATTAAAATTCAATGCTTGACATTATCTTTGAAAAGTGAGCTGGAATTTAGTCATTTTTATAAGGGGAACATCAGGCATATCAGGCTAGATGTGTGTGTGTGGTTTTATATCTATGTATATATTCTTATTATATATATTATATATATTGTATATCGAAAACTTTGAGGCTATACTTTTTTTAACTTCAAAAGCAAAACCTCTAAGTCTGTTCACAAGCTGCACGTGATAAACAGCTGCTTTGTCATTGATTAACAAGATGATTTGCAAGTTTTGTTTCCTACAATGGACTGTAGGTAAATATCCAACTCATCCATCCAGTGCTCTATTTGTTTTCTGTCTAGTAAAATATCTTGTTACTAGTCCCGTGTGAGAATATCCTACTGCAAATGATTCCGTGCGTTTGATGTGAACTGTACGAAATGAATCAAACTGAAACATTTTTGACCTTTTGTCAACCCGTTTGAACGATTGAACAAAGAGTGGTGATTTCACGATATGTGGTCCCATCTAGTTCTGAGTTCTAACAGATGATAGAAATGACAGACTGATGCTGATTGATTGCTGAAATATTATCAGAGAAATTGATTTTCAGGTCAGTGTATTGTACGAAAATCCCATTGACACACAACGATTTATCAGTGATATTACTGAGACTCGTGCCCCAAAAAGGGTCTCACGCTTTTATCTAGTCTATTTAAGCAGCTTCAAGTCAATGAGAAATGTTATACTTCAGCTCTCCGTCAAACGAAACACGCCGCTAATCGCTTGTTCATATATGCCTTTCATTAAAAGCTAAAGTATTCAGCCTTGGACTGCGTTTGCATGCACTCTACATGTATGCTGCCATATGACTCATCAAGTGCTGTTTGATGCTTCCGACTTGATTTTGCGGCACATGGATTTTGCTCATTTCGACTTCCTGCGTGCTGCATCTGCTTGTAATGCCCTCTGGGAATACAGCTGGGCTGTGGCCTACATGAAACAATACTATGAAAAGCAGCAAGGAAATATTCTAAACGCCTGGCTAGTTGCATTCTTCTATTTATTTTAGGAGCCAGTTGCAATTTCATGTTTGCTTCCTTTCTATTTAGACTAATTGCATAATCACCAATCATGCACAGCATGTAATCGGTGTGCTTTCGTAAACAGCACTCGGTAGGTAAATGAGAGGCTCGTCATCTAAGCAATCAGCGCCCTCAGAAATACTCATGTGTTTCTTATGTATGAGACACCTGGGATGTCGAATGCAGTTGTTGTACTGCAAATTCGCTCTCAACAGGAAGATGTGGACAAGACAGTCGATGATTCAGAGTTGTCTCAGCTCCCCGGATCCCTTGGCTGGCTGACTCTTCTCTCTTCCCTCTCTGGGTTGGCGCCTCTTTTCGTCGTCCGCAGCGTCAGATACGTTTGACATCTAGCATTTTCTGGCAGCACAGCACGATGCTCCATCCCGGCCTTGTGCTGTAACGCGGTGGCAGCGTGCATGCACCCAACGCTGTCTTGGCGCACCCACGTCACAAAACAATGACAGCATGTGGTCTTATTCAACAGTCTCCTGAGGGGGAACGAAAGCTACAATTATATCGCTATATCTTGAATATCAATTTGCATGATACACTATCTATGTCGAAGACCTGATAAAAAGGCCTTATTGCATTGCATGAAGACGCGCTGTTTTTGGACGATGGCTTTCATACTTGCACTGATGATGCAACTTCCTGGTTTCGAGCCAGCTAGGAGACTTGCGGTTCAACAGCCTCTGTGGGCATTGCGTTTCAGGCACCACGATGCCTTGCTGATCAATGATGGGGGGGTTTAATCGAAGATGCACAATGTTTATCTAAGCATAGGTGCAGGTTCATCGATTGGTGATATCGCTCACATGCTCTGTGTCCTTTGATCACTGACTCTCTTCACTGTAGAGAGAGAGAGAGCTATCGAGAGCCTGTGAAATCAAACCCGGACTTTTCTGTCTTTTGGTTCATGTCGGCTTTGAGGTTATCCGTACAATATATGCTTTCGGCTAATGGGCCACGCCCTAAAAATGACCTTGCAAAATGGTTTTTATAGGGTTGTGAAACAACAGGGGTAAAACAATATAAAGGGGGTCATATGATGCGATTTTCAATTTTTCTTTTCTCTTTGGTGTGTTACAAGCTCTTGGTGCTTAAAGAAGATATGTAAAGTTGCAAGACTAAAGTCTCAAATCCAAAGAGATATTCTTTATAAAATTTAAGAGTCAACCACGCCTACCTAAAACGGCTCGTTTCTAACACGCCCCCACATGTCTACGTCACGATTTGGGAAGATTTGCATAACAAATGTTCACTCAAAGAAAGAAGGCATAACTTTTATACTCGCTGTAGTATTGTTGTTGCCGCAGCCGGAATGTCGTGAAGACTCTGTGTGTTTCGTTGTGAAAGCTAAACTTCTTTGTTTGGTCTTCCAAAAGTGGATGATATCTGCTTCGTCATGCCTGAAGCTGATCTGTGCTGGTCGCTGATTAAATACATCGCTGTATTTAGCAAACACTGTCCAGAACAGCGCTATGAACCAATATTTTCAATTTGTCGGCTCAGTAGCCGCATTTTTCTGAGGACTGTTTTCCTGAATCCTGGTAGAGTACTCTTCAATTGCCACTGATGAGTCAAATGAGTTTTTGAGGGTGGTTAAGTAGCGCATTTGTTTGTTTGTCACTTTTCTGAGCACAAACTGCAGCCATGTGTTTCCGGATTTTTTAAAAAGAGTCGTATAATCTTATAATAATCCCGAATTAATTGTCCTCACTGCGATTCTCCCCGATGTGAGGGTCTCGGCCTTCCGGTTTAGCAAGGTTCGGGTCGTGGCTTGCAACCGTGTCTGCCTACTTCGGGTCTGGAGGCGTGCGTGGCGAGGCCCAGCCGGACCGGCCGGCCGGACAACCGCTGGGTGTCGGACGACACGCAGGGTATCGCCCTAAGAGTGGGCACAGCTCCCGCACCGTGTGCCGCTCCTGGCAGCACGTTTGGGACGGATCCGTACCCGCGTGAGGGTATTCGTGCCAACTCACAGCACTGGAGAGCTGGCCAATCGAGCACACCTCAACACCTCACTGTCGACGACTTACATGTACAAATCGACGAGTCTTTCAGAAACGCGGGCTTGAGGAGAAACAAAAACGTACCGAATTCTTGGAAAATAAGCTTTGTTTTAACCTTAACCGCTACCGCATTTCATTTCATTACACCAAATACACCAAAAAATGTTCTTTTTAGCAACATCATATAACCCCTTAAAGGCAAACAATTTGACATGCATACGGTCATTAGCTATAAATAAGAGATATAAATCTATTTTTTTAAAGAGAGTAGAAAACCTTCGTAATATCTTTCAACTGGATATGCAACACCAAGGGGTCAATGCTTGGCATGTTAATCCTGAAGTATAATTTGGCTTTTAGGCTTATGCAAATGCTTTTTTATACTCTACCAGACATTAGAAGGCTGTAGCTGGGCGACAATGTTTCACGTTTTCATGTTAAATTTAAATAACTGTTTTCTTTATTCAAAGTTGATTTATACAAGTACATGGAAATTATCCTATGCTTTGTTAATCCTAAAGCAATGAAAACATTCCTATATTCATCCTATGTGTCCTCTTAAGGTGAAAAAAAAACATGATTTTAAACCATGGTAACCGCAAATTAACCATGGTTTTTGCTACACTAAACATATTTTAACCATGGTATTTGTAGTAAACCTTAAAACAAAAAGTGTTTTGTATGAGTATTCTTTCATTCTTCCTTCTTTCTTTTTTTTTTTATAACATGAATTTCCGATCTGAATCAAATGATTCGTGAACCTGCTCCGAGATCTAAATCAAATGATTCGCAATCCACTTTCCAAAGTCCCCATCTAAATCAAATGAGTCGTGATACGTGCCCCTAAGTCTTGATCTGAATCAAATGATTCGTGTGACACTGTCAGTACTACTATTGGCTTAGCTCACTAGTTTTATGACATTAACTTAAATAAGCAAAATAAGTATGATGTTTAGACTACAAATAAAATATCCATATTTCCAAAGATAACATATAACACAAATCTACGAATATATTCAGGTGAGGTAACTGGCTGCTAACTAGTGAAACGCTCCATTAATATGACAAGCTGCACCTCAAAATGCATGTTAGATAGAAACATTGTGCATTATGATCGAGTTTGTAGCTTGATACACTATATTTATAGTTTGACCACTGCAATTCAATTGATAACAGTCGAATAGGAAATAAGTTGCAAGCATCCAGTCATCTCATACCATTGAAGTGATTGTTCAATTTATTAGTATACATTGTAATAAATGTTTGAGAAATAGTTGTTGTTATACAATTGTATCTGATGTCTATATAGAGTGATAGTCAATGTAAAACGTTTTCTAGCGTATTTACTTAAACTTCTCAGGTACTATCAATGGTATGACCTATTTCAGATGTGCCCGAAATTACAACAACAATGGTTACATACATATATTTGATCAATTGTTTGATCACAATTATTGCTAGGAACAATTTAGTCACTGGATATTGTATATAAATCAACTAGTCAGTGAAGTCAGTGTTTTTCTGTTGTCATGTTGTAATGTTGCTGTACCCCAATACAGTAGACTGTAGTGCTAGAAATGCAAAGGCCATTTGATCCCTGAAAGGCCTGAATTGAAATGTATACCTTGAAAGCAATGCAAGCCAGTAATTTACAATCATGATTTGTTTGGATTTATGCACTAAAAATCCACCACGAACCTTTTAAAGCTATCTTATATATACTGTATGTAGTCTTTTAAAACAAATATCTGATCTCAGCTGAACAGTTACAGTATGTCTCTTTTTCACTCAGGACACTTCACTCCTCACATATGAATCCTTCCTTTACACTTCCTTTACTTCAGTTTAGTTCCCGAGGGACTTGTAATTGCGTCTCAGATCAACAGTACAAGCAGACAAGACTTATGCATTATTCATCTGCATTCCCTTTGCTGTAGTTCAAACTAGAGGTCATCGTCTAGCAGTGGACGGGGTGATGTTACACTAGCCCTCTGGAAATAAACTCCTACTGTGGTGGGAAGGAGAACCATAAAACTTTATTTGTATTTACAAGAACCACCATGTGGTTTAGGTACCTTACAAGGTGTTTTCTGTCCAGCTCTCTCTCTCTCTCTCTGGCAACCTTCATAATCTCCCCACCTTGACACAACTGCAGGAACTCTCCCTACATCATTTGATTTGCTGAAAGGTATAGAGTGCTCAATACTCCGCATGCTCACCCTAACCACCTTAAAAGTCCAATTAACGGACAGAGAGCAACTCCATTTTCCTCCTCTTCTGAATAATAATTTGATCATTGCCATTCTAAGTTGGGTAGTGAAGCATGGATATTATTCAGTACAAACAGATTAGTGGTGTTTACAAATCTGTTGGGCCTTCTCCATTAAACGCACCAAGAAGAAGTGGTTTTATTTGGTCTTTTCAGTTTTTGCTATCTTTTTTTACAATACGTACACACATACATACATATATATAGATATATATATACAGAGTATATATTTCCAGATCCTTATAATTTAGAGAAGGGGGTTTCAAACTTTTGGGTCATAAAGGGATGCAAGCAATATTAATATATTAATATCCACATCAATGTTCAAAAGTTTGGGGTCCGTAAATTCAGGATTAGGTTTTTTTTTTTTGATCAGCATTTTTTTCATCAGAATCAAATAAAACGGGCTAATATTGTGAAATATTAGTTACAATTTACAATACTGTTTTCCTGCTTGATATGTTTTCACATGTATTTTAATTCCTTCGTCCTTCAGCATTATACTTCAGTGCCCATGATCCCCTACTTAGTTGAACCTTAATATCATGTGAAAACATTGGTGCTTAAATAATTTTTTGTGGCTTCTTTGATGCATGCAACTGGGACAATCTCTATAATCGAACATTTATTTGTAAACTCTGTATCACAGGTTCATTAGCAAACTGCCTCTTAGAGTCTGCGGCCAATGTTGGGCTGAGTCAATTTTCAATCATAGGTCCATACTAGAGAGTGCAGTGCAATAGCGGCATGTCTATACAGATGCTGACTATCTGACCGGCAGCTGGCTGATTCTCTGCTTGAACATAAACAACAAACCTATTTCCTGATAATAACAAGCCATTATCTACTTTGGTGATATAGCGGCAGATCGGATTTTTAAATTATTATCTTGCCCTTGCGTCAAAATGTAAGAATCAGCTACTTCAACATATCTTAGCTTGGCCTTTAAATAATTCTTTAAGGACGGTATCCACTATTGCAACGTCAGACTGCCGCTCATTGAGTCTGGGGCGCTTCTCCCCCACTTGGTCTCTCCAAACATCAGTTATTACAAGTTTGACTAATATTCATTCTCACAGCCGGCCTTTCTGTGCATCTGCACTGAGTCACGAACACAGTGTTAATGTAGCAAAATCTAAACCTGAAAGATCATCTCGGTCTCCTAATCGAATCAGATGGGATGTCGCGCCGCCCGTAGTACAGGGCCTACCCATCTGCGTCCGGCGTGGGGGAGCCCACCCTCACCCAGGCCCCTGCCAGGTCAGTCTTACAGAAGGGTCGTGAGCGATGTGCCACGGTGGCCTCGATACGGGCCCTGGCAGGCGCCCGAACGCTGCACTCACGCAGAGCGGCGCTCGATAGCGCAGGCCGTGCATAGACAGGTGGCCGAGCAGGTTTCTTTGCAACCTCAAAACACGCATCACTTGTATTATTTCTGAAATAGGACAGTGCTCATTTCAAGGGCAGTCAATGCTGGGACGTAACACGCTGTGGCAGTAAAGCACCAGCCCTGCGATTTATCAGTCTGGCTAAATTAAGGAGATTGCAAAATGTGGTTCCATGTATGAATATGAACAAATGTGGCTTTTAATGTGATTGCCGGAGGCGGTTGTGCCATCTGTCAAGGTTAGGGCTGGTTGCGGTCAGGGAGTGGTTTCATAGCCGTCTTAAGTGTGCGACAACAGTACATGTGGATGCTTTGAAATGGCACCTGTTAAAATTAATGAGCCAGCTCTCCTCCCTTAATATGCATGAGATACTTCTGAAGACATGATGGCACCGCCGCGTCGGATTACAAGACGCACGCTCTCACGTCTGATACAGAATGCGGTAATTTACTCTGGCAAGTTGGTAGAATCATTCATAAGCCACTCGGTTAACACATAAACGAATTTGTCAGAACAGACAAATAATCTCGCATCGGCTTCTGCCGATTTGTCACACGGCATCAGCGACACGCGCTCCCTCTGATCATTTTGAGCATGGATGAGAACCAGAGGATGTGCTCTTTCACTCCAGAGACAGGTGGATTTATCATCCCCATAACAAATGCTAGACACATAATTCCCTTAAAACTGAAGCCAGATGGAGGAAGGAATCATAATAGCAAATCGACTCGGCGCCGTTTCTGCAGCAAGGTGTTCCTTCTAAAGATGCAGCAGCGAGGGTTGAAAAATCTCTGACAGTTTTCAGAATTGGTATGTGTGACCTGCGAACATTGGCTGTCTAGCGTGTCCTTGCTCCTGGACGTGCGATCCCGAGCACAGGTGTGCCCATTCAGCATGAATGATCAGCATTATGTGCCATGCTGTTGTATACAGAGACGGAATGTGTTTCCCAGTTGCTAAAATTGGTCTGTTTTAATATGATCAGGATAGACAGAAAGTGAGGGAACCTCAGTCACACTTGAGCAAAATGACATCTCCGTTTCCCTGATGGATAGATATTTTCTGCTCATTTTCAATGGATATAAATATGTACACTTAAAAATAAAGGTTGTTATTGGCATTGCTCAGATCCCATACCCCGGGGTCAGTAAGACGCTGACGGTTTTTCCCTATCCTCCATGGAACGGCGTCCCCGCCATGCCTTCCAGCTACTCACTACTAAGCGGCTCGCCTTTGGCCTCCTCCTTCCCGTGAGGTTGCATAGGACGGGTTTTTTGGACACTTTATTTGTTTACAGAAATATCTAATGCAACAGTTTTGTGCCTGCAAAATTATACTCACCTCAGGCCATTCGAGATAAGATGAGTTTTGTTTCTTTCTTTCATCTCGAACAGCGATTTGGCGATAAATCTTTTATGCATTGCTAAATCATTGCTCACACTCAATGGATCCCAGCAGTAAAGGGTCCGTGCCTCAGAATGAGAGTCCAAACAGCTGATAAAAACACCACAATAATCCACACCCGACGCCCAGCTCCCATCAGAGTCAACCGTCTCGAAAGCAAAAGTTGTCATGTTTTTTGTAAGAAACAATCCACCGTCTACCTGTTTCTCCTAGTCCGGATTATAATACTGACCTCCTCTTCCCAGTCGATAAAACTCTTGTGAATCAGTAGACTATGCACAGACAAACACATGAGAAAGTTTACAATAGAAACCCGTCAAAACACGCATCTAAACAAATATGTCGCCTGTATTTTGATTGTAGAGGACAACATGATGGCTTTCTTCACTGAGGTAAGCAGTATTATGGAATATCTTGGACTGTAATCGCTTATGTTCGCCAGAAGCTGACCACTTTACCAGATAAAACGTTTTTCATGATCCAAATTCGTTTGTATAAACATTATACATTAATTGATGGCCGAGTGTGTCGTGATTACGCCAACCTTGTCGCTTTGTCCTAGAATGGTAACCTTCAGAGAAGCTTTTTCGTAAACACGAATACGTACCTTGATACGTTACTTGACACAATTCCATGTGAAGTCCCTGAGTTGTGCTATCCAAGATTTTGCTAGTTGCACCCTGTGTTTTTTTTTTGTTCCCCGGAACGCGGCACGTACAGACTGTTACATTTTAGTGCCGTTGGCTTTTGGGTGTCGCAGTTCTGACTTGAAATGTCCGTTGAGTGGCACCATAAGTCTAATGCTCCGTGACGTTTTAAAATAACATACCATCTGCACTACACCTAAACCGAGAGGTATCACGCAAATCACGGGCTGCCCTAGGAGAGCTGCAGCTTTCCCTACAAGCAGCTTCAGATCCACCCGTAATCAAACACACCGGAACAAGCCTAACAATGTCTTCAGTCTTACTAAGCTATAGGAGGAGGTTAGTTTTGTTTCAGGGTCGGGAGCTGAACTCTGGGCAGGACTGCAACTCTCTGAGCTAACCGTCGACCACATTGGCCCCTACCCCTGATCCTAAACCTAGCTACCCCGAACAGTATGAAACAAAAACAAAGGATGTAAAAGTGCATCGCAAGCAGCGTTTTAGCTTGTTTTTTTCGACCTCTCAGCTTTCACTCTTTCATCGTGCGTTATGTTTTTGTGACAGGGATGTCGTACCAATGATTTCCGGCTCCTAATTGGCTTCCCTGCAAAAACATTATATCATGGTAATCATAACTGTGTACGAAAACTATTACATGGGGTCACTGTTTTACCGCCTCTGGTGTTCATTTCTGTTGGAAACTGCAGTGATATGTATTTATTGGTACGTATTTCGCGTCTCGCTAAAAAACGCCACCAGAGGTACCTTTGGTCAGAGACGTGTGGATTACTTGTGGGTTATTGTGATGTTTTTTCAGCTTTTTGGACTCTCATTCTGACGGCACCCATCCACTGCAGAGGATCCATTGGTGAGAGGATTGTCACTCTACATTTCTCCAAATCTGTTAAAGAAACAAAAACTCATCTACATCTTGGATTGCCTGAGAGTGAGTACATTTTCAGCAACTTTATTGGGTAACTTTCCTTTAAGAGTATATGTCAGTCTGACACCAGCTGAATAGAATAGCATACCGCCAAAGGTCAGTAAGTCACATCACTCTCTTCACATTATTTACCAGTTTCATTTATCAGCTGTAAATGCAAGCAGAAGATGTTTTATTGTGAATTTCTATTGCTGCTGAACCACATGTATAGAGATGATTACCAGCAAGCTGTTTCATCAAGGGAGAGATAATATGAGCACGCTACATTGAACTTATGAGTTTGTGCAGCCTTTGTGTCTCCTACTAAAAAAGCTTCTCGTTTACAATGAAGCATACAACACATTTTCATCTTTTCATTTCATTTCATTCCTTTCCAGAGGAAACACATCCTTGATTACACTGAGAATATTCCCCATGTTTGCTACGTAAATCTGTACTGGGCCGTGTAAGGCTCAGGACCGTCGTAAGTCAGTTTGATTAAGTCATAGTGATGTGCTGGCCGCTACAGAAGCCCACTTTTCATTTAGGAAGAGGGGTGGGCTTGGGCTTTCGGAAAAGCCTTAACAATATTCACAAAACAGCAGCCTGACTAATTCAACAGTAATAGTAGATACTAAATAGTACAATATCTGCATTGATACATGCGTACAGAATTTATAAGCATTGTGTTTTCATTAACAAACATAAATAAAAATCAATAAGACCATTGACATGGCTGATAATGAAGATATATTTATATTGAGATGTAGAGAATATGTATTCAGATTTGCATTTATATATTTAGGAAATATTCTGAATTATAACTTTACTTACTCAAGATTTATAAATATACATTCCGATCTTGTTTATTCAGAATTATAACTATATATTTGCATTCACGTATTCAAAAATTATAACTATATATTCAGATTTACTTCTGTATATTCAGACTTATAACTATATATTCATATTTGAGATATATTCATTTACATACTGTATAATATACTCGACGTTTGTATCTATATATTCAGACACTTACTGTAATAGTTCGCAAGGTATTTCCAAGAGGTTATAACTACAGTAACGCTTAATTTACATTTTTACTGTTTACTGTAGACAGGTATTACATAATAACACAATAATTAAAATACATACCCAGCTTAACACTACACTAAGTAGCATATTCAGACATCCAGCACAGTTCTAGACATTACAGTCTGATTGTGTACTCTGAGATATTCGACTTATACCAATAGTCAATATTTACTTCTAGATATTTCGGTTACATTTGTATTTTAAGAATTTGTATTTTTATATTCAAACTTATTTACATTCCAGTTTTCCATTTAAATATAGATATTTAATATATACTCTATTTCATATATTCATCGTGTGGTGGGTGTCTTTACAATATAGATGCTAATGGTCACGGGTGTCGTGTGACGCAGGTACGCTATTGAAGACGTCGATTTTTCAATTGGGTAAAAAAAAACGTAATCATACTGTATGCCCTGGCCCAGTTACATTACATAAGGAGACATTTCCAAAGAAATACAGTATGTGTTGTGGTACTCCATGGCCCGTGATTGGAAATACTGATCTAGATTTCAGTCAGCTCGTTCACCTCCCACGTGAGTGGAGATATGAATGAAGTAAGAGTCTTTCTGTGCCTGAACAATAAGGACTTCTGTTTCAGTTTTAATTCACCTGCATCTTTTCTTTTCTTTTATGGGTTTCTTGTCACATGACAACATGACTTCCAGCATTGAACTAAGGAAAATTATATGGGTTCATTACATATAGGCTAATATTGTTTGAGGAAATGTATTTATTTATTTAAAATATACGTGCCACCATGAAGTTTAGGCTATGGTTTTCATATTAATAATAATAAATCATAATTTCATAATAACACTTAGAAATACAGTATAAGGCAAACGCACACACATATTATTTCTGATAACAATAATAATGATTTTATTTATTTATTTACATATTTACCCATATACAACTGCAGCACAGCTTTGATATTTAGGCTAGTTTTAGAATTTTTTTGCATTATAGTAAGCAAACTATTTTTCTTCTCTCCTTTACTCAGTAAGTGCGTGGGAGGACAAGTCATGTTCATATACAAGGTAGGGAGGGACGTGTTGGGATAGAGAGGGGGAATGAGGGATGCTCAGGGGGATCTCTGATAGATAAGGCACGGATTGTGAGCAGCTCAGCTGGTCAGATCTGCTCTCTGAGCTCTGAGCTGGGCATTAGCCGATCCACTCTGTGCTGCCGTGATGGATGGATGCTCTTAGAACGGACAAGGACCGGGGAAAGAGAGGCAGAGCGAGAGAGCATCAGAGATGGTGGGAGGGTTATTAAAGAGAAGGAGGGAGTGATATAAATCGAAAGGGGTGAGAAAGAAATTAATGATGGGGGGAGAGACAGAGTGAGAGATTCACGAGGAACAGAAGGCAGTGATGGGAGAGTCTCTCATCTGTAAATGAGATTATCCCTGATGGCCATTTTCTCCCCCAGTTCGCTCATTCTTCTTTCCCTCACAAACCTCAATGCTCTGCCGGACGCAGGTCTCAATACCGGGCTCCGCAAGTGCTGACAGTGAAAAACGGAGACACTGGAGGGAGTCGGGCCTCGGAAGGCTCTTCGTATTTTCCCCTCTCTCACGCAGTCACTTCACGCCACTTGGCCCTGAAACCTTCAAAACAAGGGAGGCCTGAGAGGGCTTGTGTGGTGCACAGTGGCAGGCGCCAGCGGCTGGGTCGTGTGGGGGGGGTTAAGAGGAAAAGTAATACATCAAAAGGTAAAATGTGCGAACAGGCAAGTTTGACAGTCCCGTACACACGCAGCTTCTAGATTGGGTCAATCTACTCACTTTCACTCCCTGCTACTGTCTGGTATACCTGGAGGTTGTCAACTGCGCGGATAAATTGCCAGTGTGCGCCCTGATCTTTGCGGGCAATAGTTATACTCCTGTTGTCAATAGTCAAGGGCACTCATCTCTTTGCGAAGCGCCGCGGGCATCTGGGGAACTGAAACCAGCACTCCTTTCTTTCTCGTTTCACACAAATGCAACTTGCACCATCTTGCAAAGAAAATCACCTTCAGTATTAATATTAGTGTAATATTGTGTGACGTTCATGTCATTGTTTAGCTGATTGTTTTGTTCATTGTGAATTTTTTTTCTTATAGGAAACTACTAATAAAATGATTCAAAGTTTTATACTAAATAAACATTTTAAAATAATTTTAACCTATCAGTTTCATGAATTTGATTAATTAATTAATGTTTTTGTTAGTTGAGTATCTGTGCAATATGCAAAATAATTATCGATCACCAGAACATTTGAAGGTTTTGTCAGTTACTGAGCATTTCATGATATGTATATATGAGTTATTTATAGAGTTTTCTCTTGCGAAATTACTGTACATTATGACTACTGTCCCTGGAATCCAATCCTGTGATATTTTGTGTCCAATTATTTACTTACTTGTTAAGTAGTAAGTTGGCTGTAGTAAGAGTAGTAAGATATCATTGTATATACCAAGAAATACTGTACTAATAAGAAGAATATTAAAACAATTAACATACATAATTACAAAAAACGGCCAAAAAGCACCATGGTACAGTATGATCATGATTTATGCATATGTTTTACTGTAGTCCCATTTGAAATACCTTGTAGTGCCACATACATGATATGAATATGGTAATAATTATTCAATAACATGGTATCAAATATCAAAGTACCATCTGATACCTTTACTGTATCAAGGCACTGCTCTTTTTTTATGTGTACTGGCTCATGTTCCTATCCATTATTTCTTTTTTTCTTTGACATAGCTTTACAATTTTTACCGTCTGCTCTGATGGTATTAAATAGCGTCAGAGCCTCCTGCTTTCTACACTGAGTGGCGGCTTGGATTGGTTTATTCCTCTTAGAATGGATGACACCCATTTCAATGGGATTTGCTTTAAATAACAGGCTAAAGGTAAAAGCTCTTCGGCTTTAGCATGGGATACGTCGAACAGGCACACATTTCTGTCTGATCTGAGCAGTGTCAGTGAGAGCTGTCAGATTTAAATTAAAATATGTTGAGGTGTTACCACACCAGAACAGAACCCTTCTATTGTCTTATAAAAGACACGCACGCACATACACAACACACACAATAGCTCCACAGAACATTATAGCCCCAAACCATAGGTTACTCCTTTTAGTGGATTGGGTTGCTTTGGCATAAGGTGAAGCAATACCTTCAGTATTCAGGTTACAACTCTGAACGAAAAGAATAAGCCTATTAAATGTGCATCAGTTTTGTGGCCGGCTTTAAGTGCTTTTGTGGACCAAGCGAATGGAACAGAAATGTTCCTTTTCAATTGTAGAGATTCTCTGTCAACTCACAACAATCTCTATCGATAAACCTGTTTTGTCTTTTCAGTGGCTCATACGAGCTTTCAAATGTATTGTGAGACTTGAAAGCTCAAGAGGTGGAGAGTTTCTTCTACGCACACCTGCTGAAAAATACAGCTTTGGTAAAAAAAAAAGGTGAAAGTCCAGACTGTGTACAGACTGTGAAGCACTCAAGCTGTAATAAAATGTGTTTAAATACATATTCAGGGGTGTCAAGCACTTTTATGAAGATGCTTGAGAAACA
>JADLZN010004720.1:0-15000 GCA_018155175.1 Sinocyclocheilus anophthalmus
AATTGTTAGATATAAACTTGCAATTGTAATAAAATAGTCTTTTTTTTTCCCCTCAATTGGACTTTATAACTTGCAATTGCTTGGTGTTGTTGTTATTCAGCGGTGGAAACGTGCTTCCGTGCATTGGTTTAATCACATCTGATGTTCATATACTGTGTCAGTGTTTGTGTGACGATCTGCATAGTTTCAGTTTCTGACTTTGCTTTCTGTGTGTGTTTGCAGGTCTTCAGACTGTGAATGTGGATGAAAATTAAGTCTCTCTTCATACTTGTTGGAATAAAAACATAGAAGGATTTTGTTGTGGCTGATTTATTTCTTGTCAGATGAGTTTTGTGGCACGTGTGCGCATCGAGATCAGACGGTAGAGAATAAAATCAGCAGTACAGCATTCAGAAGATCTGTGCAGCAGATAACTCATTTAAAGCTGTGAGCATTCAGGAAGGCTGGAGGTGTGATTGTACAGGATTTCACACGATCTGATCTAATGCCACACGAGTGTCTGACCGTCACTGGACGCTTGATTCTCACACACTGGCAGCTTTCAACTTAAACATGACAGAATTAAACAATTAAACGTGGTCCCTTTGGATTTCACAGAGTGTCCGTGAAGCTGACTGATAATTAAACACAAGGTTTGTTCACACACTAGTAACAGAGTCATCAGAAAGTGTCGGTATCTAGCACAAATCCGGCTTTACTTTGCGTATTTTAAATAACATGCTGCAAAAACGCTGTTCTCAGTATTTCTGTCTCGGTGCAAATAACATTCTTGATTCAAGATTTACTGGAGATACATAAATGAATATAAAATATCAAATTTAAGCGAGTTTTTGCTTGAGATGAAAAAAAGAACATTGCCAGTTAAGTTAGAAAAATCAGATTTATTCAAAGGGAGAAGAATGTTATTTTTATTAGGCGACTGGCAGATATTTCTTCAGGTTTGAAGCATATTATAAGGAAGCCTGTTTCCACCACGGAATAAAAAAGGTAATTATTTCTTAATTATTGATTATTGTTTAATCCGGATTGTCAGCTATAAACTTGCAACTACGAATTTGAGGAAAAAAATACTTTTCTAACAATTGTGAGTATTAAGAATTCTGAGGGAAAAAAGTAACGACTTAAAACATTTTTAGCAAGTGGCAGAAATGGGCTTCTATAATTTTGATTATTTTTCAGATAACGAGTTCATATGTTTATTTTACTTCTCCAGTAAATGCATCTTGATTTAAGAAAGTTTAGATATTTGTACTGGAAAACAAAGACAAAGAAAAAAGCTATGAGTATCTCAAACACCAGAGAGAACAGACATTATTATTATTATTGAGCGGTGACTGTAATCTGATCAGTTTCAGTAAATGGATGTAGACTGATTGGAGCTGCAGTCATCAGTGTTTCTGAATGTAGGATCCTTCCTCCCAGAGGAGCCCCGGCGGAGGAAGAGGAGGAGAAGCTTCATCAGACGCTGATCTCTTGTGTTGTTCTGCAGTGAAGATGTACGAGAGCATGACTCTGGAGGAGCTGCAGGAGGACGAAGACGAGCTCGGTGAGGAAGATGAGCTGGCCATAGAGATGTTCCAGGGAGAGACGACCAGTAACATTGCGCTTCTGCCTCAGTATTTTGAGTGTGTGAGTAAGTTAGAATATAGAAACAGAAATGAGGAAGACGAACATAGTTTCATTTCCACTAAACACTTTTTATTCTCTCTTGACTGTCTGAAACTAATCATTTAGAAATGAAGCACAATCATATGATTCACTGATTCTGAATCCAGTATACAGTACATATTTCAAACTCTGGCAATTCAATATTTCACTGTTTTAGTAGCAAAAATCTTCACATAGTGTATAATTCAATATAACACTCATAATCATGCTGTTATTGTGAATATCAGTCATGTGACCATCACATGTGGCCTCCACATTTAAATTTTTTCTATATTGAAATTTTTTTTCATGTTATAGTTAGATCTTTCTTATCATTATTTGTTTTGTGTAAAGAGCTTTGATATAAATATTGTATATAACAATTACGTGTTGTATAAATATTATGCAAACCCAGTCATGCCATTAAACAACTTTTAATTCAGTCAATATCAATTGTCAATTCAATTTAAAGTAGTTTCTTCTCCTTCTCTTTTTCTCTAGACTCCACCCTCCGCTTCAGCCCCTCCCCATTTCCCAGCAGCCCGTTTGGCTCCGCCCCAGCGTCGCCGCAGCCTGACACGTTTCCTAGCAACAGCCTAGCGAATCAGCTGCAGCCGCCTCCGTTACCGCAGAAGAAGCTGGTGAACCGCACCATCTCGGCTCCGAGCGAGTCGGGCGTCAAACCCCTGACCCGCCCGCGCCTGCCCTTCAGCGGCTCCGAGACCAACGTCAGCCGCCCCAGCGCCGCCCCGCTCAGCCCGGTGGACCCGCGGCCGCTGTACTCGTCCAGCGAGTCTCTGGAGCGCCGCGCGCCTCGTCTGGGGAACGTGACGTCCTGCTCGTCGCCGCAGCTCAACACACCGGCCGCTGGATCCACGCTGCAGCTGCACGCGCTGCTCAGGAACATGGACAGCCGCGAGGGCATCTACTCGAAGCTGGGCGGCCTGTACGCGGAGTCGCTGCGGCGTCTGGCGCTCAAGTGTGAGGAGCATTTCACCAGCGGCCAGAGGAACACGCTGAGATTCGACGAGAGCAACTGGTCACTCTTCAAACTGACCTGTAACAAACCCTGCTGCGTGTCCGGAGACGCCGTGTATTACTCAGCCTCCTGCGCGTCAGACACACGCAACACATACGCCGTCAAGGTGAGAGGACACACACGACTGGTCAGAATGGTGGAATAATTACGATTTTATGTTTTTGAAACCTTCCCACCATTCCCACAGTTGTGCTGCCCAATATCTTTGTGGAAACCGTGATGCACTACCATTCAAACATTACGAAACAAAAAAAAATTTTTATTCATTAAATTGATGAAAAGTGACAGTAAAGACATTTATAATGTAACGCAAATTATTTCAATTTCAAATAAATGCTGTTCTTTTGAACTTTCTGTTCATCTGTGAATCCTGAAAAATAAAATGTATCACAGTTCCAGAAAAATATTGTGCAGCACGACTGTTTTCAACATTGATAATAATCAGAAATGTTTCTTGAGCAGCAAATCAACATATTAAAATGATTTCTGAAGAATCATTTGACACAGAAGACTGGTTATGAGCTGAAAATACAGCCTGCGCATCACAGAAATACATTACAGTTTAACAGATATTCACATAGAAAACAGCTGTTTGACATTAGAATAATATTTCAATTTTTTTTTACTGTATTTTTAATCAAATAAATGCAGCCCTGGTGAGCAGAAGAAGCTCCTTCAAAAACATGAACAAATCTGGTAACACTTCAAGCTTTTATTTATAAAGGTATTCATAATGTATGTTGTCATGCAACTTAAATTAAAATGCATTGTAAAATTAGTTTTTTTAGAGGTCACACAGACAAATAGTTTGTCACCACACACCGCGCCAGAGAAGGACAATAAGTCATTTTTCAGCTAAAGTCCGTTCATTGATGATTCAGTTCTCTTCCAGTAGTGTTTGTGCAATCAGTCAAGCGTCCCTAACTAAGCAAGCCAAAGGCGACATTATAAGGTGCATTACAAGACAAGTAATTATTGCATTAAAATACAATTATGCGTTATAAATGTTAAATATTAAAATATGCATGTCACTTTTCAAACAAAGTGTCACCAAAATCTTTCTGTAAAGTTGCTTTGAAACAATGTATTGTGAATTGAGTTTATCATTGCATTGATATTTATCGTTGTAACATGCCTGTTTTCTCTGTGTGTTGGTCAGATCTGTAAAGGCCAGGCACCGGACAGTAAGCAGGTTCATCTGTACGGTCTGTCGGTGCAGCAGAACGTCCCGCCTCACTTCAGCCTGCAGCAGGACTGCGGTCACTTCATCGCGTGCGTGCCGCGGAGCATGCTACCCAGCGAGGAGAGCGGCCCGGCCGAGCAGGAGCGCGTGGTGGTCATCACACGGGACGTCCCGCACCAGAGCGTGGCGGATTTCGTCCACGAGTGGGAGTCGTTCCACCGCGCGCAGCCAGAGGTTTACGAGCGCCGCGTGTGTTTCCTGCTGCTGCAGCTGTGCGCGGGACTGGAGCACCTCAAAGCGCACGGGGTCACGCACCGCGACCTCTGCATGGAGAACCTGCTGCTGGTGCATCACCGATGCTCCGACCCGCAGCAGCACAGCCTCCCGCGCCTCCTCATCAGCAGCTTCAGCAAAGCAAAACGCCGCAATGCGGACGAGGATGCAGTTTGCACCGACCCGCATCTGAAGCGGGATCACGCCCGCCTCGCGCCCGAAATCGTCTCGGCCGCGCAGTACCGCAAATTTGACGAGTTTCAAACTGGCATCCTGGTCTACGAGCTCCTGCACCGCCGCAACCCGTTCGAGGCCACGCCCGCCAAATGCGACTACAGATGCGACGAGCTGCCGCCCATCCCCGGCGCGTCCATCTACTCGTCCGGCCTGCAGAGACTCGCGCACCTGCTGCTGGAGCCCGACCCCGGACGCCGCATCCACATCCAGGACGCCCGGTGCATCCTGCAGGCGCTGCTGTGGGGCCCGCGGCGGGATCTGCTGGAGTGCGGTGGTGCGCGGAGGCTGGAGCCGAGGCACGACGGCCTGCTGAACTGGCTGGACGTGAAGCGCGCGCTGCTGATGATGAAGTTCGCCGAGCGCTCGCTGGAGCCGGAGAGGAACGCCGAGCTGGAGGACTGGCTCTGCTGTCAGTATTTCTCCAGCGCAAACCCCAAATCACTGTGTCAGACCGCAGAGCTGCTCTACAACCTGCGCTTCACGCACTGAATGACGGCCGTTAATGCGCCTCGTGAGATCAGACGTGTCGAAACACTGTGTGTCCTTCACTGGAATCAAACACCAGCAGCCGGACACTCGTGTTTTAACATTCCACCGTTTCATTTCACCTTTTCTAATGTATTTCTGGCTGGTTTTATCACTTGCTTTCAGAGTGAATCTCACCATGTCTGAAATATGCAGATCACGTTTCACTCAAAATTTAAAAGGGAATATATATATATATACACACACACTACTGTTCAAAAAGTTGGGAGCAGAATGATTTTTAATGTTTTTACAGGAGTGTGTTCTGCTCATCAAGGCTGCATTTATTTGATCAAAAATACAGGAAAAAATTTAATATTGTGACCTGTTGTTATGATATAAAATAAAGTTTTTCTATTTTAATATGCTTTAAAATTGAATTTATTTCTGTGATGCAAAGCTGTATTTCCAGCATCTTCAGAGTCACATGATCTTCAGAAATCATAATAATATGCTGATTTATCATCAGAGCGGGAAACTGTGCTGCTTCATATTTGTTTGGAAGCCGTGATGCTTTTTTCAGGATTCTTTGATGAATAAAAAGTTAAAAAGAACAGCATTTATTTAAAATAGAAATCTTTTCTAACAATATTCACTACCGTTCATAAGTTTGGGGTCAGTACATTTTTATTATTTATTTTTTTAAAGAAATTAAAACTTTTATTCGGCGAGGACAGCCCCCAGCCCCCCCCCCCCGTTAAATTGATAAGAAGCGACAGCAAAGATTTATATTGTTGGAAAAGATTCATATTTTGAATGAAGCCGCCCGTTCTATTTTTAAACTGTTTATGTCATCACAAGAATCCTGACCAACAGTATTCAGTCCAAAAATTATATGTGCGGCAGCACCAACATGGATAATAATATAATAATATAAATCAGCATAATTAGGGAATGATTTCGAAGATCATGCTGATCTTATACTGGAGTAAAGATGATGAGAAATTCCGCTGCGCCTCAAGCATAAAATTCTATGTGAGCTTAACGGATATTAAAATAGAAAAGCCATTATTGTTAGATTCTTATAACATTTTGCCTATGTTTATTTTGGCGTGGCCTTTCTGTATTTTGATCAAATAACATGCCACGACCTTGTACGCTCGAGAGATGTTACATCTTGCATCATGAATTCCGGATTAGACCGAATATAACCATTTTTTGATGTTTGACAATGTCTCACTGCTCAAACCTTTGAGCGGTAGTGTATATATGCACATGAAATGTAATATTTATATAATGAATCTCAATCTCAAATGGGTGTAATATTT
Organism: Sinocyclocheilus anophthalmus; assembly: GCA_018155175.1. NCBI lineage: Eukaryota > Metazoa > Chordata > Actinopteri > Cypriniformes > Cyprinidae > Sinocyclocheilus > Sinocyclocheilus anophthalmus. Next base: position 6,173 of record JADLZN010004720.1, read on the forward strand.
ATCATTATTTTTCTTTGCATGATTTAAGAAGTTTTGCATGAGTATTTTCATGACAATTTCTTAATACAGTAATGATAATCATGTTGTTTGGACAGTATTTTATTATTTTTACTTCAAATCAAAACAAAAGAAGCAGCACAACATAGTGATGTGCTCTTGTGTAAGTGTACTTTTTTATTTTTTTTTGGTTGTGGGAAAATGTATATATATATATATATATAAAATAGGATATAACACAGTCTTGTTTCCTTCAGTAGAAAACCGAATCTTTGGTTCTGCAGGTGAAGTGTGATCTGAGAACACAGTATTAGATCTCGAGTTCTTTCGAACACTGTGTGATGGACGTATGCTGTACGTCTGTCCTGAAGACACATTTATAATAACCGACCCTGTAGATTCGTCGGGAACATCCGTCCCAGGCGAACACGGGACTGATTAAACTTCCCGTTGTGATGAGAAGCCACTCCGGGTTGCAATATTTATAGCTTCGTGCTTCTGCTGGACACGGCGCGTCAAAATGGACGTACTGGTTTTTTTTTGACTTGATCATTTCGAGTGCCTTTGGTGATTTTATATTTTGATTAGGGTGAAGCCGATTGTAAATATTGGTGCTAATGGAGATGAAACTCGTGAGTGGGAATGTCACAGAAGATGCTCAGGTGAACCGAAATGTTTTTTTTTTTGTACATATTGTGAAGCGGTCTTAACGCTGGCACATTCTGGTATTTATATGATTTAACACTCATTTTGATTTTGCTCTGATGGTTTTTATTGCATTGCGCCAGACAGAAACGCGCATGCTTCAGTCTTCAGAAACTCTTAAACTGTTTAAATCAAAAAGACAATCGTGCACAAAAGCAACACATGCATATATTTTGTAAACGTCCTGTACTAATTTCTATACTGTGTGTCCGACTTGGCAGCATACAATAAAGTCTCAATATTTTCACATATTACTGAGTGTCTTGTGTATCTGACGTGAATAAGGCTTTTTGAAAGAAGAGTCACCTAAAAATGAACCCCCCCCCCCCCAAATCTGCACTCCGGCATACGGATGTAGTGAGTTGGTGTTTCTTCACAAGATTGGGAGAAAATGCTCGAACTGCATCCGTGTCTCAGAATGGACGGACACCTGGGTGCGTCAGAATGAGAGTCCAAACAGATGATAAAAACACAATAATCCACAGCCTCCTCAGTTCCCACATCAGTTCACACATCTGGTAGCAACCGCCACTTATTAATCTTTACCCCCCCTCCCCATCCCTTTAGCCTGACAACACACACATCATGCAGTAAGTTGTGGGGGTTTACTGAATATTCTACATGTAGCCATAATCACATCAATAACAATCTTTTTCTTCCTTTTATCAGGAAAAAGTGCATTCGCGTTGTCTTCACAATCAAAATCAGCCACATATGGGTTTAGAGTGTTAAACACGATTGATCTTTGCAGATTTCTCTCCTGATTCACACCAGAACACTTCTTCACTGGAGGAAGAGTTATTATGGATTATGGACAAATGAAAAACGTCTTATTGCTGGATTAGTTTCAGCTTTTGTCTCCTCCAGATGTTAACTGATGGACTGGAGTGCTGTGGATTATTGTGATGTTTTATCAGCTGTTTGGACTCTAATTTCTGACCGCACCCATTCACTGCAGAGCATCAGCTGAGACATGATGCAATGCGAGATTTCTACAAATCATTTTTTTTTTTAGATATCACTAGTAAATTTTTAAAGGTCGTTTAATATAATTTCAGACAGCGATGAACTCGTTTTTTAAGGCGAAGTAGGTGGAGATATTGCTGATATTGAGTGTTAGGGCCACTCAGCATTAAATGATTGGGATGATGATCTGTGACGTGGGATTTGACGGACTTTTTTTTTGTCAGGTGAACATGGGTCAAAGTACCATGAACGCAATTGAGGCTTCACTGATAACATATATGTCAAAGTCGCTCATTACAAAGTCAATCTGACACTCCTGATCGTAGGCTGTTGGCTCACGTTTTTTCACTCCCCGGCTACAATTTGGATCCTGGGAGGGGAATATCTGGCTGGATTCCCCAAATCTGCCCCGTGATTCAAGAACACAAACACCACACACTTCACTCCACTCTCTTCACCACACACACTCACAAACTCTTCACTCCCACCGCTTTCTCTCTCTCTCTCACACACACCCACTCTCTTTCACACACTCTCTCTCACTCACACGCGCACACACACACACTTTCGCTCTCTCACACACACCACACTCACAAACTCTCACGCACAACGCTCTTCGCTTTCGCGCATTTTCAACACACACTCTCTGTTACACAATCGCGCCGCCACTCATACCACGCGCACACACCCCACGCACAAAACGCACCACTTTTATACGCTTCATCTAACACTAACTACGCAATGTATCACACGCAAAAGAAACGGATCACGCACACGCTCTCTCTCGAGACAAATCCCGAATTTAATAGCGCGTCTGCTCCCCCCCCCGAACACAGAGTAGGGCGCGCAAGACACGCAGTCACACATCAAAGGGCTCGCACACAGCACACACTTACCCCTCCCCCCCCAGCATAAACCTATTGACTTTGAGCCCCCCCCATAAGCAAACAGGTAAGAGCGTAGAGGCCGAACATCCCCCAGATTCACCCCCGCGATCCCCCCCTCTCGCGTTAGCCACACTAACACTTTACAGACAAACTGCTCTCGCGCTCAACACTTCACGCTCCACACCCAAGGAGCTTCCCCCCGACGTTCTTAACTTTTTTTAAACACAGTGTGATCACACACGCGTCGATGCGCTCCGCACACACGGTACTGCCGCTCACCCCTGTCACCAGCCCACACAAATCTGCAGTCTCCACTTACCCACACACACACCCACATCGCGGCTCGCGCTGCACGACACACACACTTCGCTCTCACACCACAACGTATGCTTGTTTTGCTCGCTCACACACACACACGCTCGCGCTCACTCACACACACTCTCGCTCTCACTCACACACACTCTCTCTCTCTCACGCACACACACACGCTCTCTCTCTTCTACACACACCCATCACACAGGCTCTGGCTCGCACACACACACATAACTTCCCCGCTCTCGCTTCACGCACACTCGCCCCTCTCCCACCCACACACACACTCTCTATCTCCGCCCACAACAACTCTCGTCGCTCTCGCTCCTCTCTAACATACACACCACCACCCACTCGTCGCGCTCTCCCCCACACACGCTCTCTCTCCACACACCCATCACTCTCTCTCTCTCTCACCCCCACACATCTCTCTCTCTCACTCACAACACACTCTCTCTCGTCCCACCCCCACCCCCACCCCCCTCTCCTCTCTCTCTCCCCCCCACTTCTCTCTCTCCACCCCCCCCCCCCCCTCTTCTCCTTCCACCCCACCCCTCTCTCACACACACACCCACCCCCCCTCTCTCTCTCTCTCTCTCACACACCCACACACCTTCTCAACCACCACACACTCTCCTCTCTCTTCTCTTCACCACACACACACCCTCTTCTCTCTCCACCCACCCCCCCCACTCTCTTCTCTAACACACACCCACTCTCTCTCTTCTCCCCACCCTCTCGCTCTCTCTCTCTAACACACACCCTCTTCTCTCTCTCCCACCCACACACCTCCTCTTCTCCCACACTCCTATCACACACACCAAACCCACTCGCTCTCCCACACACACTCTTCTCTCCCCTCTCTCACACACACACACACACACCCTCTCTCTCTCTTTCTCTCTCTACCCACACACACCACCACACACACCTTCTCTCTCCCCACACACCACACCCCACTCTCTCTCGTCACACCCCCACCCACCACTCTCTCCTCTCTCACAAACACACACAATATCTCTCTCTCTCTCACACCCACACACCCACCCTCTCTCTTCTTCCCCCCCCCCCCCTCTCTCTCTCTCCCCCCCCCACTCTCTTTACCCCCCCACCCCTCTCTCTCTACCCCACACACTCTCTTTCTCACACACACCCCACTCTCTTCTACCACACCCACACAAACACTCCCACCCACACACACACCTCTCCCTCCTCCTCCTCCTCCTCCTCTCCCCCCCCCCCCCCCCCCCTCTCGTCTCTCACACACACACTCTCTCTTCACCCCCCCCCCCCTCTCTCGCTCTTCTCCACCCCCACACCCCTCTCTCCTCTCTCACACCCACTCGCTCTCTCTCACACACCCCCACCCCCTCCTTCCTCTCCTCTCTTCCCCACACCCACCCTCCTTCCCTCTCTCCCACCCCCCTCTCGCTCTCTCACACCCCCACCCTCCTCTCTCCACCCTCTCTCTCTCTCGTCACACCCCACACACACCTCGTCTCTTCTTTCTCTCACACCCACACCACACACACTCTCTCTCTCTTTCACAAAAAACACACACACCACACACACTCTCTCTCTCTCTCTCACACACACAACACTCTCTCTCTCTCTCTCTCTCAACACACACACACCACACACACCACTCTCTCTCTCTTCTCAAACACACACACCCTCTCTCGCTCACACACACACACACACACCACACACACACTCTCTCTCTCTCGTAGGATACACACACACACACACACGCGTCTAGCCTCTCTCACACACACACATCACCCCCCAAACACACACACACACAACACAAACAAACTTCGACGCACCGCTCTGCTATCGCACACACACACAAACTACACACACAACGACAAACACAAGTAGATTTTGGCACTAGGTGGAACTCGTGTTGCTACGGAACCGCTGCTAATGGAAATGCGTCCCGAGAGTCCCAGAACGACGCCGCGGCCCAAAAGGCCCTTCATTCCCGCCCCCTGGTTGTGTATCCAGCTGCTTTGAGCTCAGCGCTTCCGGCAAGCGACCAGACAATAGAATGCTTAGAAGACGACTAATTAACCGAATGAAAACGGCCGACGGCAGAGCGGATGGTACGCACAGGCGATCAGTGCATCGGACAGAGTCAAAGCTTCGACGCAGAAGCAGACCAAATCAGTAGGCTTTTAAACATTTTTTTTCGTTTTTTGGATTCGATGGTTGTAGATTTTTTTTTGTTTTTTTTTTTGTGAAGCTTTTTTTCTTTGAATGGATATTGTTTTTCAATTGTTTTTGCTGCTCACGAGACAACAGGAAGTGACATCTTGGACCCTGCATGCCTTTTTCAACTGCGCTGCAAAGCGATGTTGTTATATACTTTAACTTCATAATGAATCTTATGATTTTATTTGGTAAATTTCATAAACACATAAGCAAAAGGAGCAACTTTAAACCAGTTGAAGAAACTTTATGGATGAGGTTTTGATTCTATTCAGGATGGATAGGACTAAAAATCTGACAAATAGGATTTTATGTATTTGAATTGCATATAAAATTTGGATTAGAGAGTTTTAACATAATCTAATAAACTTAATATGATGCATATTTTTAAGTCATAGAAAACCTCTCAAAATTGGATTTATTGATGATAAATATAAACCTGGTTATTCTGTATTTAAAACACATTCAGTTTATTGCAGAAATCTGACCCGTTTCGTTTATGCATAACTGACAGATATGCATCACAAGTTTATTAGTTTATGATAAAGCTCTGTAATCCAAATGCATGGAAATTTTGCATGCAATTCAATTTCAAAAACATAAATCTTAAATTTAGGCCTAAATATGTTATTTATAAAAAAAAAATCTAGATACAAAATATGTATTAAAAGAGCTAAAGATATTTAAAAAATTAAACTTTTGAAATGCGCTATTTAGTTATTTATTTACACAATTTTAATTTGCTAAAGAGTTAGATACGGAAAAGTAACAATTAAACCGCTTTGGATTAATATTTTAATTTAGGTAATCTTTTTTTTTTTTTTTTTCATGAAATTAAATGTATTTTTAACAGTAATTACTAAAAAAACGTATTCCAATTTAAAAAATAAAAAGTCAATCTCATTCGATTTTCATAGTTTTTACATGATTTGACTGCATTCTCCAAACTCTCTCATTTATACAAAATATAACTTTGCCATTTTTAACAGAGTTGAGGAATAAAACACAACAGCTCTTCTTCTGAGGACAGACGACATGTTTGTAGTTGAACTCCTTCTACTGATCTCGCCTTTATTTCTAAGAGTGTAGAATAGAAAACTGAAACTGTGAGAATCTGAACAACCTCTAACCTCTCAGAAAGATGAAGAGATGCGTTGTTGAACACCTAAGGCCAACAGTGTTGGGAAAGTACTTTACAGTAATGCATTACAAGGTTGCGGTAATCCATACAAAAAGTAACTAATTACGTAACTTAGTTACTTTTTATGGAAAGTAATGCGTTACGTTACTTTTGCGCTACTTTTTAAATCTGGACAGGGCTTGCTTGTTTGTTTTTAAAATAAAAAAGTTATATTTTTGGCAAATATAAAAGCCTTTCACAGCTAAAGTGAAGTGAATGCGCCTCAGGCTGAAGGGAAAGTACAGTTACATCCGTACAGTAGAATGCAGAAAAAGAAATATCAACACACTTCAGCAGTAAAAAAAGACACACAAATGTTCGTCTAGAGTCATTTGTGCTTATTAGTACGCTTGAACTAGATCATCGAAGCTCAGAAAGATAATAGTGGGATTAAATACTAGGATATTTGTGTTGTTTAAAATTTAATTATTGCAGGTTTGCGTCATATTTTGCGTTATTTTTATTCATTTTGAGGAATACTGAATCTGTGTTTTTGTGAGTGAGATGAATTAATGCATATTCATATTTATTTTAGAGCTACAGTAACATCTTCTGATTTCTGTCACCGTGGCGACACCAGAGCTGTCAATCAATACATGTGAAACAAAGTAACTTGCACTCAGATATTCTCTTGTAAATTAAAAAGTAATGCGTTACTTTACTAGTTACTTGAAAAAGTAATCTGATTACGTAACTCGCGTGACTTGTGATGCGTTACGCCCGACACTGAAGGCCACATATGAGACTCCTGATGGCTATAAACAGCTTCAGATGAACTCCTCTCTGTCTGGTTGTGATGGTGGGCATCTGCTCAGCTCTTCCTTGTGTTTGTGAGGTTGAGGTCATTTACTGGAACTACAGTAACGTGTCGCTGCCTATCAGCCAATTATGGAATTAAATCGGCATCAGCAGTGATGTGTGCTCTTCTCTCTCAGAGCTGAAGCAGTTTGATGTGGATGTGTAACATGGCTCAACATGCCCTGCTCTGGTGTCTGCTCTGGTGTTCATCTCACTCACTGTATAACACAGCTCTGACATCTAGCGCTCACTGAAGACGCTGCAGCCTGACACAGAACTGCGCATGCGCAGTAGACCTTTACGGAAACCGTCGTAGTTGGTGAATGAAAACTATGACAGATATACTTTCATATAAATATATAACCATTTGCTCAAACTTAGCTATGTGTGAACCCTTGTATTTTTTTGTGTGTGTGGTTTTTGTTGTTCTATTAATTATTAAGTAAGCCTTTCTGCAGTGCCTTGCAGCCAATAGCACATTATATATTAATATTAAAACATTAGAATCAACTGCTGTGGTACAATGATCGTACTCCACTCTATTACCGTCTCACATGGTCAGAAACATAGTATAATCAAGTTGCATGTCTAAAAAACCTAGCAGTATTTATTACATTTAATTACAAGTACATTCATTTTTTTTATTAAATTGATGTGAAATTGTTATTTTATTGAATTTAATAAATTATGTATATTCACTAATATATATTTATTGTTTTATTATTATTTACTACAATTAATTAATGCCATGTACTTGCTCTCTGTATATTCTATATATAGAGTTACTATGTGATTAACAATATATCATAATGTAATAATATAGTTACAATCCAAAAATACATTACACAAATTTAATAAATGATTTAATAAAGATTACTATTGGTTCACACACACACACACAGACACACCCCACACACACAGACACACACACACCACACACACACAGACACAGACCACAGACACACACACAGACACCACACACACACTCACACACCCCCACCCCCACACACACACACACAGACACGCACACACACACACACACACACTAGCACACACACACACACACACACTCACTCAATCACTCAATCACTCACACACACACACACTCACACAGGGAGAGAGACACACACACACTCACACACACAGACACACACACAAACAAACAGACACACACCACACACACACACACACACAGAATCACACACACACACACACACAACAGACCACACACACACACACACACACACACCACACACATGACCACAGAAACACACACACACACACACACCACAGGACCAGACACAGACAAGACAAACACACTTCACTCACTCACTCACACACACACAGACACACACCACACACAGACACAGACACAAACAAACATACACACACACAGACACACACACCACACACACAACAAACACACACACACACAAACACAGACACACACAAACACACACACAAACACCAGCCACAGGACACAGGACAACAACACAAGACAAAGGACCCGACACACACACTCACTCACTCACGCACACACACACAGACACACAAAACACACACACACACAGACACAGGGACACACACACACACACACACAATGAAACCGCACAGACACATCACAGAACAGACACACCACACTCATCACGCACTCACTCACTCACTCACTCACACACACACAGAAACACACACACAGACACAGACGCACGCACAGACACACACACACAGACACAGACACACCCACACACAGGACACAAACACAGGACACACAC
>JADLZN010004720.1:17500-210187 GCA_018155175.1 Sinocyclocheilus anophthalmus
ACGACATGATGGGAAGGTGAGACTTCCAGGCCTTTAACAGCCCGTTCACACACCCGACTGCTCTCTGATTTCACACTCGGCGCGATATGACTATATCTTCGATTGCTTAACGCTCTTATTGTGTACATTTCGTTATAAAGTCGCGTCGTTCTGTGCGTTGACGTCGAAGGCCTCGTTTTCGCACGTACGTCACAGAAGCCGTCGTGACGTCACCCGCCTCGGGCCTTTGATCGCGCCGACATGCGTTTAGTTATTCAAATGCGTTTAGTTTTATAGTGTTGTACTGCGTTTTATTTCGTTTTTTTTTTAATTAGATTGGAAATGAGGTTAGATGAGATATTGTGCAACAGCGACGTCTATTGCACATGAATGCTCATTGATGTTTTATGACTTTATTACTCGCGTTTTGTGCTTGATTGCATGTGACCTTGAAAAGAATGTCGTGACATGTTTGTGGTGTTTATTTATTTATTTATGTTGCGATGAGGTAAGAAATAGTCACTGTTCTGTCTCGTCTTCCTGCTTTTCTTGTAATATCTATTGGGACAAAGTGTGAAAAATGACTAAAGTGTATCGATAACCATTATTAAGTGTGCTACAGAATACTGCGTGAGGTTTGTCTGTTTGAGGAAGATATTGTTTACCTTTGAATGTTGTGGACTATAAAAAAGAGATTATTTGGGATTATTATATGCATGCATGCACCGTAAAATCATATTTGGACAATATTTAGTTTCTATTACCAGGGTTAGTATCAAGTCAAACTAACCATACACAAATGTTTTACTAGTTGCCAAGGCAACGTTTTTATTTAGTTTAACTTGATGTAGTGTAAAAACTGAATTAATTAAAAAAAAAATGATATTGGCATTTAACCCCACCCCAAATAAAAATGTCAAAAACACAACAAAATTACTAGCATTTTTACTAAATAAAAATAAAAATACAAAATATAAAAATAAATTCTAATTTACAATATTAACACAAACTATAATAGTTTCTCATTTATATTAAGCGTGTATATATTTTTTAAATGTTAATCTAATTTGCATTTATTTTTGTTTGTTTAGTTAATATTGCTAATATTAGGGAAATGCCTTGTACATAAAAATAAGCAAATTTCAGATTACCCAATGGTTTTTGGGAAGAAAAAAAAACAGCTCTGAAATATAGGTTGTGTCTTCCTGGCAGCTAATGTTTGTAAAAGTGTGTGTGTGTGTGTGTGTGTGTGTGTGTGTTAATTCCTGTTGACGCTCTTAGAGCAGAGTGTGTCACGGCTGATCGACTTCCTCTGCTGTGTGTGTGTCTGTGCTGATGTTGTGTTTCTGTGTTTCTCCTCAGTCTGTCTCTGTGCTGTAGTAGTTCCACTGGTCCAGGGCCTCTGTGGTGTTCCTGATGCCCCTCACCCACCTCTGAAGATCCCAGGTGGGCGAGGGAACGGAGCACGGGATCACACATCCACAGCGGCACCACCGCAGCAGCTGCAGCAGCTGTACTCAGTGAGTATCTACACACTGCACACTACAAGCCATACTGCACGCTACATACTACACTCTACAAGCTACACACTGCATACTACACACTGCACACTACAAGCCATACTGCACGCTACATACTACACTCTACAAGCTACACACTGCATACTACACACTGCACACTACAAGCCATACTGCACGCTACATACTACACTCTACAAGCTACACACTGCATACTACACACTGCACACTACAAGCCATACTGCACGCTACATACTACACTCTACAAGCTACACACTGCATACTACACACTGCACACTACAAGCCATACTGCACGCTACATACTACTCTACAAGCTACACACTGCATACTACATACTGCACACTACATCTACACTATACACACTACATACTACTCTCTACACACTACAAGCCACACTGCTTGCTACATACTACACTCTACAAGCTACATACTACATACTGCACACTACATACCACACTATACACACTACATACTACTCTCTACACACTACAAGCCACACTGCTTGCTACATACTACACTCTACAAGCTACACACTGCATACTACATACTGCACGCTACATACCACACGCTGCATACTGCACACTACACACTATGTACCACACTATACACGCTGCATACTGCACACTACATACTACTCTACACACTACAAGCTACATACTGCACACTACATGCTATATACCACACTATGCATACTGCACACAGCATACTACACTCTACACACTGCATACTACATACTACTATTTACACACTACATTCTACACACTGCACACGACACAGAACGAGCCCTCATTGTCCAGCAGAGTGTCAAATGCTCTTCTCAGAAACATTCACATCTCTGCTAACATCAGTGTGTTTTGTCTTTTAAAATCAAATCTTCAGCACACTGTCAGCAGGACGTGTCATATCCTGTCATGTGATAGGTGTGATTTCAGTGGCCTGTAGCAGCGAGCGTGCGCACACACACACAACTGTGTTTTTCACACACACACACACGCGCGCGCACACACACACACACAACTGTGTTTTTCACACACATGATGAGGTTTGTCTCACACTGCATGGTCAGGTTTACTCTATTAATCTGACCTCATTTCTGTCATCAGAGATTGCTCAGATGGTCAATTGGCTGGAGTGTTTTAGTTCTTGATTTTAATAATAATAATAATAGTACATATTGCGCTTTTCTAAGCAGACTTCGAAACCTGTGTGAACAGAAAACTGGGTTTAATAATAGTAATTTGTGTATTTGAGCTGCTTTTTATTAATAAAATACAATACATATATGTGAAAGTATTAAGTTATATTACTGATCTAATTGTATTATATTTTATAAGTTATTTAAAGTTTTCTATGTATTATTATTTGTTAAGTTGTGTTATTAATTTGTATTATTAGTATTATTAATGTAAAAATCTTTTTATTTAAATTTTTTTTTAAAACACCTTTAATTAACTCGAGGGTGCTTTACAAAGAGGAAAAAAGAAAGCCACTAATGAATAGGACTAAATGATTAGTATAAGCAGCAGAAATACAACGCATCATTCAGGCAAACACACGCAGAACAGAAACGAACACAGATATGAAGTGATGCTCAGGAATATACGTATCCTGCGTCTTGTGTTCCCTAACACACAGTCTCATGATTGGCTGAACGGCAGGGAAGGTTGACTGTGACCGATAGAGCCGCTGGGGGCCCGGTCGCCACGGTACTGCACTTTCAGAGCCGGCCCCCGTTTTCCCGGGGCGGATCAAATGGGAGGCGGTGCACGTGTAGCATGGCACTGAGCCCGTTGGACCTCTGTTCGTGGAGATTCCCTGCGAACCGTTTCCAGAGGGCAGCAAAGAGAGGTGAGCGCCTAGCAACCACCCACGACACCATAGCAACACCCTGACAACCACCCACAACACAACTAGAAGAGGGCCGGGACCTATAGGGGGCCACCACGGGCGGGGGGGGTCCTGGAAATGTTTAGATGAGAGAGAGAAAACATATAAGATAAAATAAATTAAATTTAAAAAATTAAAAATAATTTACGAGCCAAATAATATAATATGATAGAAATAACGTATTACATTGAAAATAAAATCATAAAGTGATATTGAATTAATAATACAAATGGATAAAATTAGTTGAAATAATGAAAAAAAAAAATGACCTAAAAAAATATAATTAGAGAACACATTGCAATATTAGATAATTAAAATCGAAATAGAATATTAGATTAAAATATTTAATATAAGGTAAATAATACATAAAAGCGATAATACTAATATAAAATTTTGAAAAATAAGAATTAAATAAAGACATCAAATGTAATTAATAAAAATATTAGATAAAATAAAAGGGAGACCCTAAAATATTAGATTAAGACATTTAAAATATGATAGAGTATGAGATTAAAATAAATTAAAGATTTAAATTAATAAATACAAATTTGAATAAAAAATAAATACAAATTTGGCATTAAATATAAAATACAAATTAGATTTAAAAATAAATACAATAACTAGAAAAGAAATGTGATTTTTCCAAATAACATTTTACAGGTATTTATAGTTTTAATCACAGTATAATTTTAATGCTTAATTCTTATACATGTTAGGATGGGGCTCCTCCATGGCATCTAGACTCCCGTTCAGCACAAATCTAGCTGATTTATCGCATTAATCCCGAAGCGCTTGTGTGTTTCTGCTGTTTCCAGCTTCGTCTCTCTGCTGGAGTTTGCTGAAGAACATCTGAAAGTCGTCAGTGTGTTCGTCTGCTTCTATAAGAACCGGGACGATCGTGGTACGTCAGACTCTGCTCAGACCTCCGTCTGTCACGCGTGTGCTGCACTGACGTGTGTGTGTGTGTGTGTGTGTGTGTGTTCCTCTTCTAGTGAAACTGGTGCGTACGTTCAGCTTTCTGGGATTTGAGATGGTGAAACCGGGCCACGCTCTGGTCCCCGCTCGACCTGACGTTCTCTTCATGGCCTACAACTTTGACAGGGATTCCTCGGACGAAGATTAGTCTCCTCATTCCTTCATCACACGCGCTCCGTCTACAGGCTTCAGACGGACCCGCGCAGTCGTTGGCGTGCTGTTTGACTCGTTCGTCAAGTGAATCGGTTTGCTTATAATGCTTGTGTTTTTGTTTCTACAATGTTTGATTATATGGAATGTACAAAAGGTCATTTCTGCATTTGATTGGATGTTTATTTCTGCTCTTTAATGGGTTAGTTCAGCCAAAAATGAAAACTGTCATTAATTACTCACCCTCGTGTCGTTCCAAACCCGTAAGACCTGCGTTCATCTTCAGAACACTCTCTGACCCTCCCATAGACAGCAAGGTAACTACCACGATCAAGGTCCAGAAAAGTACCAAGATGATCGACAAAGTAGGCCGTGTGACATCAGCGGTTCAACTGTGAAGCTACGAGAATACTTTGGTTTTTTTTTTGTTTGTTTTTTTTGTGCGCAAAGAAAACAAAAATAACAAATTTATTCAGAATTTTCGCCGGATCTGGGTCAGCGCCGGCACACGCTCGCATCGTGAACCCGCGTCCAAAGTGACGCAGTAGAGACGAAAATGTGGAATGTTGTTTTCTTTGCGCGAAAAATATTCATGATTTTTCCCCCCCCTGATTTTTTACACTTTGTATGAGATATAACCATTTTTACAAAAAGTCATGTATGGAGTACCATTAGTGTCAAAAATTTTTATTTATTTATTTTTTTTGGTAAAATTATCTATGAAGTTATATTAGTGTCAAAAACTTGTATAAAATATATTCCTCCTTTTCCCCATCTCTCTCACACTTTTGGACTGGATTTTTGGGACCGAAGTCTGTTGACGAACCATCGCAGCATAAAAAATGTATCACTTTTTTTTTTTTAAATCTGAGAATGAAAGTTTATGCAATTAAAATGAATGTACTTAGTGTGTTATTTTTTTTTTATTTTTTACATTTTCAGAGTAATATGTATGCTCTTTTGTAAGAAATAAATATGTAGGTTTTATATTTTTTGACTCTTTGATCAATCGTGAGTTATAAATTAAATTCCATTCATTCCATGCTGTCTATGGGAGGGTCAGAGCTCTCAGATTTCATCAGAAATATCTTAAATCGTGTTCCGAAGATGAACGCAGGTCTTACGGGTTTCGAACGACACGATGCGGAGTAATTAATGACAGCATTTTCATTTTCGGCTGAACTAACCCTCTAATGTTGAAGCCCGTGATTGTAGGTTTCTGAGGCGCTCGCCCCAGGTTCAACGTTTACGGTCTGTTTTTACCTCGGAATGCCGTTTGTAGTTTTCCAGACACGTTTTGGAGTGAATCGTGATGAATCTGTAACATGTGATTGATTGATTTCTCTCTGAATGCGCCTCGACTGGTACAAACCTTGATGGGAAACGAAGTCGACGCATCCAAAGCTCTCGGTCTTGATTTTGTATATCAGAAGCGTGTTTAGATTTCGTCGTGTGTGTCGCTGTGCTGTTACTCGCGTTCCTCTCCATCGTTTATTTCTCACATCGTTTGGAGCCTCGTTCTTTTCTGTAGTGGTACATATACAGCTTCTGTGATAATAAAAATATTATTTAAAGACAGACGTGTGTTATGTGCTTTCTTATCCACATGAGATTTATTTTTAATTATTAAAAGGATTCATTTTCTATAATGTCAATGCTCTTGATTTTGATTGGATATTGAGTTTGTTTTTATTTATTTATTCGAATGATGCATTTTAATTTAATCTCTTTCATGTAATTATTTATTATTCTAATAAGTATTGAACTTCATTATTTATTCTGTGTGTATCATCTCTTTAATATGTCTAATGTTATTTATTATTCGTTTATTTTATTAAGAGTAATTAAATTACTATAAACGTCTATTATTTATCAATTTTTTTTATGGATAATCATATTTATTATTTACTACTTATGTTTATTCATTCTCTTAGATAGGTCTTAATGGTATTATATCGTTTATTTTATCATATAATTAAATCTATATAAAATTATTCTTATTTGTATTAATCAATTTTTTAATGTGTTTGTTGTTAATAATTATTATAAATATTTACTGTAATCTCATTATTTATTCTCATTAATTCTTAATGTTGTATATTCAGTTATTTTAAAATCTAAGTAAATCTAGGTAAACTTATGTTATTTAAATGTTTTTGAGCATAGATTAAGTATAGATTCTAATATTATATTGTAATTATTTTATTCCGCTTTATTTTAAGCCGTTCGTCGTACACGACGCCGATAGAATTCCACCAGATTTATTTTTAATATAATATATTATTTTTAATTTAGTAAGCATTTGCTTTATGGAAGCTCACTAAAATTCAGATTAGTCTGAACATACTGTAATTAAACTTATGCAAATTCAGAACATTTAGATGAATTCAAACATTCCGAGTGTTCACTGATGAGCTTTCTATAATGAGATGCTAATTTCCTCCACATATGCACAGAATAATTCCGTTATTATGACAAAAACTAGAACAAAACCCTGGTTCTGAGATCAATGCGGTTTATGAACGTTGATTTTTACTTCCTAAATGATCTCTATTTCTCTTAAATCACCTTTCAGCAGTTCACTCAAACAGCCATAAATCATTTCATAGAACAAATGTAATAATCCCTCTATTAATATGAGCTCACGAAAACCACGCCAACAATAAGAATCCAAAATAAGTCATTATTAATCACATAGGGTATTGGATATTAATAATGTAAAAACGACGAGTATAATTATCCTAATAATTAATATTGTAATAATCATGAAGTAATATGCTACTTGCATAGTAATTAATAAGATTCATTGGAATGCATTTAATTGACTAAATAAATAATTATGATAATAATAAATCGTTTAAAATAGTTTTAGAAAACCCATCAAATACAAACATTACGGTTTTACAAATAATTGCTTAATTTTAAAGCATTCTCTGTCTTTATTTTTATCATAGTCATGTTATTCTTTTTATTATTATTTATTTAATCTAATTATGATAATTCATTATTAGAATGTTTATCTAATTATTTACTTATATAATCCTCTTTTTTTTAAACCTTTTTACAGTTGTTCTCTAATCTTTTTAAACGGATATCTATATGATTTATTTGAATTCGTATTCAGATGTATATGATACATTAATCTCATATTTACAGAATATTTTTAAAGCGTCTCTGTCTCTTTAAAAGCACCGTTCCCCCCGCGTGTTTACATTTCGCGAGATTTCCCCACTCCTCGCGAGACTTGGCGTGACGCGCGTTTCCCCCGCAGAGGAGCACGCACAGACGCCCCCGACGCCCCCCAAACATACGCTCGCTCGCTCTGACGCGCGTCGGTCGGCTGGCGCGGAGCGACGATGTGGATCCAGATCCGGACGATCGACGGCAAAGAGACGCGGACGGTGGAGGACCTGTCGCGCCTCACGAAGATCGAGTGTCTGCGCGTGAAGATCCGCGACATCTTCCAGGTCAGCCCCGAGCAGCAGCGGCTCTTCTACCGCGGGAAGCAGGTGAGACTGAGACTGAGAGAAGCAGGTGAGACTGAGAGAAGCAGGTGAGACTGAGACTGAGGGAAGCAGGTGAGACTGAGACTGAGGGAAGCAGGTGAGACTGACAGCTGGATGCCCCGCGTGCTTCTGACGCGTTCCTGTAAACACGCCTCGCGTGTGTGACCTGCTCGAGTCGCACTAGCGTCGCTCAGACTGCTTAAGTCCAGACTTTTCACGCTTTTAAATGTCACGGACCCCCAAATGTGACCTAAACCCAGTACTGTGAAAAATGTGTATTTAAAAATATGCATTAAAAATCACTTGAAAAATACGTCCCGGAGCTGTTGTATGGAGGGCCGTTTCCGCCACTGGAAAAAAAATTAATAAAAAAGGAAATTTTTTTTATCTCACAATTCGGACTTTATTTTCTCACAATTGCGAGATAAAACAACTCAGATTTTATTTTCTCGCATGTTTGACTATTTCTCGCAATTGCGAGTTCATATCTCACAATTCTGAGAGAAAAAGACAAAAATGCGAGAATTTTTTTTGATTTGTTTTATCTTGCAATTGTGAGAAAATAAAGTGAGAATTTTGAGATAAAATCGCGACTTGCGAGGAAAAAAAAGTTTTGGAAGGGGAAAGCAATAAAATTATAACTTGCGTATTTTTTTTCAGAATGCGGAGAGTTTAGATCTCAATTCTGAGAGGAAAAAAAGGTCAAACATTGCGAGAAAAAAAAATCTGAGTTTTATCTCGCAATTGTGAGAAAAAAGTCAGACTTTTGAGCGTGTATCACTCAATTCTGACTTTATAGCACGCAACTGCGAATTTATGTCTCGCAATTCTGAGAAAATAAAGTCTGAATTTTTAGACATAAAGTTGTAATAACCTTTTTTATTCAGTGGCGGAAACGGACTTCCATACTATTGTTTCTCAGTCGGGCTAAATGTTCCCAAATGTTGTGTGTTCCAGTGAGTGTGTGTGTGTGTGTGTGTGTGTGTGTGAGAGGAGAGTGTGTGTGTGTGTGTGAGATTGAGTGTGAGTGTGTGTGTGTGTGCGAGAGAGAGTGTTTGTGTAGTGAGTGAGTGATCGTGAGTGTGTGGGAGTGGGAGTGTGTGTGTGTGGTTAGAGAGAGTGAGTGTCTGTGGGTGTGTGAGATTGAGGACTGTTGGGAGTGGTGGTGGGTGTGTGTGTGTGTGTGTGTTGTGCGTGTGTGTCGTGAGTGAGTGTGTGAGTGATGGTGAGTGAGTGTGTGGGAGGTGAGGGTGTGTGACACTGTGTTAGAGAGAAGGAGTGTCTGTGTGGTGGGTGTGAGATTGGTGTGTGTGTGTGTGTGTGAGGGAGAGAGAGAGAGAGAGTGTGGGAGTGAGTGTGTGTGTGTGTGTGAAGGGAGTGATGTTGAGGATGTGAGGAGTGAGTGAGTGGGGTGTTGGGTGAGATTGAGGGTTGTGTGGGTGAGTGCTGTGAGTGTGGTGTGTGAGTGGGTGCGTGAGTGAGGTTGGGAGGTGAGTGTGTGTGTGAGTGTGTGAGAGTGCGTGAGTGTGTGGGTGTTGGTGTGAGAGGTGTGTGTGTGTGTGTGTGTGTTGTGTGTGTGGTGTGTGTGTGTGTGTGTGTGAGTGAGTGCGAGTGCGTGTGTGTGTGTGTGAGTGTGTGAGTGTGTGAGTGAGGGAGTGAATGAGTGTGTGTGAGTGAGTGAATGAGTGTGTGAGAGTGAGTGAGTGAGTGTGTGTGTGTGTGTGTGTGTGTGGGAGAGTGTGAGCGTGGTGTGTGTGGTTGTGTTGTGTGTGTGTGTGTGATTGTGACTTGTGAGTGAGAGTCTGTGTGTGTGTGAGAGTGTGTGTGTTTGTGAGAGTGTGTGTGTGTGTGTGTGACGGATGGTGTGTGGTGTGTGTGGTGTGTGTAGTGGAAGGAGTGAGTGGTGTGAGTGTGTGAGGTGTGTGTGTGAGTGTGTGAGTGAGTGTGTGGTGTGTGAGTGTGAGTGTGTGTGAGGTGGAGAGTGTATGTGAGTTGTGTGTGTGTGTGTGGTGAGGTGTGTGTGTGTGGTGTGTGCTCCTGTGTGTGTGTGTGTGTGTGTGTGTGTGTTGTGTGTGTGTGTGTGAGTGAGAGGTGTGTGTGAGTGAATGAGTGAGTGTGTTTGTGTGAGTGAGTGAGTGAGCGAGGGAGTGGTGAGGTGTGAGGTGTGTGTGTGTGGGTGAGTGTGTGGGTGTGGGTGTGTGGGTGGGTGTGTGTGAGAGTGTGAGAGTGGGTTGTGGTGTGGGTGTGTGTGTGTGTTGTGTGTGAGTGAGTGTCTGTGTGTGTGTGAGATTGCGGGTGTAAGGGTGTTGTGTGGGGGTGGCCTGTGTGTGTGGTGTGAGAGTGTGGTGTGTGGGTGTGTGTGTGTGTGCGTGTGTGGGTGGTGTGAGTGATCGTGTGGAGAGTGGGGGTGTGAGTGTGGAGAGTGACGGGAGTGACATGTGTGTGTGTGTGGTGCTGTGTGTGTGTGTGTGTGTTGAGAGTGTGAGTGTGTGTGTGGTGTGTTGTGTGTGTGTGAGTGAGTGAGTGAGGGTCTGTGTGTGAGTGAGATTACGTGTGTGAAGTGGTTGTGTGTGTGTGTGTGTGTGTTCGGGTGTGTGTGTGTGTGTGTAGTGTGTGGTGTGTGGTGTGTGTGTGTGTGGTGTGTGTATGTGTGTGTGTGTGTGTGTGTGTGTGTGAGTGTGTGTGGTGTGTGAGTGTGTGTGTGTGTGTGTGTGTGTGTCAAGTCAAGTCACTTTTATTTATATAGCACTTTTAACAATTCAGATTGTGTCAAAGCAACTGAACAGCATTAATTAGGAAAATAGTGTCAATAATGCAAAATGACAATAGTAAACACTCATTTTTCAGTTAAAGACAGTTCATCATTGAATTCAGTGATGTCAACATCCAGCTCAGTTCAGTTTAAATAGTATCTTTACAATCATTTGCAATCAAGTCAACGATATCGCTGGAAATGAAGTGTTTGTGTGCGAACATCCAGACAAAGCAAGCATCACGCGTCATATTTTGTTTTCCTAAAGAGCTTCTTGGCTCTCTGTAAGGCTAATGTTGCTAAAGCTACCATCGTCTCTGCCTGTTTTCACAGATGCTGCCTTCACGTGCTACCAGAATGATCGTAAATAGGAATGTTGTCGTTAAAAATTGCATTTGGAAGCAATGTGAAGTCGACGGCTTGAATGTGTCGAGCTCATGATGTGATGGCACGCGAAGGCACCATGAGACCAGCTATGTCCCCGCTATCTCCCCTTCTGTGCAATTCATAAACGCGCGTTTGCTGCACAGTACAGTCAGATTGTGTGATATTGTCCTGTTTTGCCAGAGCATGAGCTCTTGAAACTCCGCCTTCTTCTGAAAAGGGAGGCGGAGCACCAGGTCATTTGCATTTAAAGGGACAAACACAAAAACGGCACGTTTAGGCTCATACCCTAAAAGTGGCAATTTCAACAAGCTATAAAAATGTATCTGTGGGGTATTTTGAGATAAAACTCACAGACACCACTCTTGGGGACACAGAAGACTATCTTAAATCTGTAAAGAGGAACATAATAGGTCACATTTAAGAAATCCTACAAACAGTGTTTTTTTTGTAACATTAATCTACTATTAAATTCTCTAATAGTATATGGTTCTAAAATTATGTACTATAATTTTTTTGTTAATATTTGACATAGTTTCTGTTTTCATTTTCATTTGACATTTTTAGTAATTTTGTGTCTTTTTTAGTAAAAAAAAAATTTATATAGTTTTTCTTAAGTTTTTCGTTTTATTTTATTTCGTTTTATTTATATTAGTACTTCAACTTAAACTAACAACATTTTTTTAAGTTAATTTAATTTTAATTTTAATTAAAGTTTAAAGTGTGTTGTGGTTTTTGCCTTTAGTTATAATTTTTTTAAATGTTTAGAGAGTTTTTATTGCTAGAAATTAAGGAAATTACCAAATAGTGTTCTTTTAGTATATAGTTTTAGTATATAGGTATGACATTATGTGCTAATATTTTAGTTAATATTTTGATAAATTATTTTGTTTTTCTTTAATTTTAAAGTTTAATATGTATGATTGTTTTAGTTACTTAATTTATTTAGTTTTATTTATATAGACTTAAACTAAACTAAGTTTATTTTTAATTTTCTTTTTAATTTTAAAGGTTTAGTAATTTTGTTGTGTGCTTTTGTTAATTAATTAATTTTTAAAAATGATTTTTATTAGATAAATGGCTCAGATTCTCAGATTGAATTTATGTCATTTAATTTATATTAAATTAATTTTATTGCAAGAAAATTAAGGAATCCCACTAACAGTGTTATTTCATTCAGTATCATTAATATACTATTAAATACTAGAATAGAAAATTCCATACTATAATATTTTAGCTAATATTTTGTATTTATTAAATTTAAATTTTAGTTTTTTTTTAGATTTAGTGTTATTGTCTTTTTATATATATATATATAGTTTTAAGTTTGAGTTATATTAGTACTTCAACTTTAAACAAAATATTTTGGTCATTTGATTTCAGTTAATAAAGTAAAAGTTTGTATTGAATTAAAAAAAAAAAAAATTTGCTTATGGTTTGTTGATTCTTTATCGGTGCTTTCCTGCAACGTCGATAGCAGACTCTCGATTCGTATTAGTTTGTTTGCGAAGGAAATGAGATCGGGAGAATTTTTCGTAAATATTGCTACTCTGAACGGGGTTTGTTTAAAGATCTTTCGCGGCGATGTCGTCTATGGCTAGCTGTCCCTGGGCTGGCAGTGTGATGGGTCGATCTTGAAATGCGTCTGGATTTGATTGGGTTCAGCACTGCAGAAGATATTAAGAGTTGCTTTCAGAGATTGTGTCTTTAACACGAGTGTATTTTGTCTCGCTGCTGAAGTCTAAACGAGTGAAAAAACTATTGTCACCTCTCTATAGTCTTCCTGGAATCTGCCGTGTGCCTTGTGTATGTGATTAAACGTTTGTTAAACAGATCTTGTTCCGAGCTCTTTGAAAGAAAAACACCTGCGGATGTCACGAGTTAGTGCTGTCTTCTATTACTTTCCTGAGAAAAAAATTATTTAAACATCTCTATTATATATAAATATTAGACATTTGTTTGTACTTTATCGTTGATATGTGTCATTAAAAGTGCTATAATTAAAATATTACACATTTGTATTTCTCGTTTCTAATCATTTCTATTGAATTTTTCATAATTAAATTTTTTTTAATCTATGGTTTGTATGCAGTGCCACACTTGTTTTTAATTGCTGTTGACATTAATTATTAAAAGACCAATATAAAAAAAAGACAAATCAACTTTTTTAATACATATTAATCTGTTCATACTAACTAATAATAAATTTAAAAAACTACTCTATATATTTTTTTAAGATTTTTACTGGAACCAAGACAAAGATACGGATGATAATTTTATATTTCTGTTTTGCATTAATTTTATGTTTTGTGTGGTGCTGTGTAGATAATATATTTATATATATATAGTTTTTAGTAGATAAATGTATTTTGAATGCATTCATGTTTATTTATCCTCAGACCTTTTGTTGCACTAGAAAAATGCGGAAGATCAATGCAACAGTGTTAATTAGTATTGTTACACATACTATATAGTAATAATGATTATAAAAGCTTATAATTATGAACAATAACAGGTTATTTATACATAGCAACTCTCGTGGCTGTCATCTATGTTTTACTGGGTAAGACACAAGAACAAAAAAAACCTGAATACTGTCACCTATAAATAAGTCGAGACAGGGGAGATGTGCACGCTGGCATATATCAGAAAAGCGACAGATCTGCAGCCGCAACACCGACACGTGTATTGTTCTCATGCGGAGGTGGTTTTGTTTAGTGTGTGTGTGATTCATCGATGTGCATGTAAGCCGTGTTTTGTCATGATCTGGTTTTCTGTGAGGAAGTTTCTGGAGCGTGGGTTCAGTCTGAGGTCTGATTGTGACACACATTCACACAAAACCATGTCAGATCTGGCTCATTATTTCCACCGTTTATACACTACTCATTAGCGATGTGTGTGATGATATTAAATTGATGCATGCATTGGTTTATTAATGTCGAATCACTGGAATAAACGTCTGGCAGCACTAATAAAACACGACATCACTTATAAAAGCTTTAATTGGTTCTGACTGTGTGTGTAAATGCAACAAGAGAGGATATTTAGAAAAGCAGCTTTACTGTGTAATGCACGTGTGTGTCTGTGTGTGTGTGTGTATACGTGTGTGAGAGAGTGTGTGAGTGTGTGTGAGGTGGTGAGTGAAGTGAACGTGAGTGAGTGTGTAGAGTGTGTGTGTGTGTGTTGTGTGTGTGTGTGTGTGTGAGTGTGAGTGTGTGTGTGTGTGTGTGTTAGAGTGTGTGTGCGTGAGTGTGTGTGTGTGTGTGTTAGAGTGTGGTGTGAGTGAGTATCGTGAGTATGTGTGTGTGATGTAGTGTAAGTCGGCCTAACGTGAGTGCTGAGGAGTTGGGGTGATAGTGGGCGGTGTGTGAGAGTTGTGCGGTGTGAGATGATTCTATAGTGGTCGAGACGACGTTGCACCAAGTGTGTAGCACAGCGAGCGAGTGTTAGTTTGTGTGATGTGTGGTGAGTGAGTGTGCGAGTTGTGTGTGCGTTATGAGCGGAGTGTGTGTGTGAGTGTGTGATTGTGTGTGTGTGTGTGTGTGTGTGTGTGTGTGTGTGTGTGTGAAAGAGTGTGTGTGTGTGTGCGTGTGAGTGAGTGTGCGAGTGTGTGTGTGTTAGAGGTGTGTGGGTGTGTCGTGTGTGTGCGCGTGAGGATGGTGCGACGTGTGGGTGGGGCAGTTTGAGTTGTGCTGTGCGAGTGTGTGCGTGCGTCGTGATTGTGAGAGTGCGAAAGTTCTTGAAGTAGCTGTGTGTGTGTGTGCGGATGGAGTGAAGTGTGTGAGTGAGGGTGGATGTGCGTGCGTTGAGTGTATTGCGTGTGGTGTGTGAGTGAGTGAGGAGAGTGCTGTGACGTGACCCGTGGGTGTGTGTGTGGTGTTTTTCTGGGCCTGTGTCGGGTGTCTGTGCGCCACGAGCGACTCGAGTGACTTTTCCCCGGTTTAATTTGACGAAGTGCTGGTAATAAACAGGGAGAGGTTTTACCGCAGTATCGCCAGTAAACAGACTTTGATTTGTAAGTTGGTTTGTTTGTGTTCGATCTGAACGTGACCTACTTTCTTCCTTCAATCCTGCGCCGGCGGGAGGAGGGGGGGGGGGCGGGAGGGGGAGTGGGGGCGGCGGATCTCCTCACATATCCCAGAATTCCACGCTGCGCTCTGCAGTGGCGTACATTCCCCTGCTCGGCTAGTTTGATTTTCCATCTTTGTTGGAAGGAAAAGCACACGTGTGTGTTTACTCTCACACATGCAGTTTTGCAACTCAAGAATGCACAAACAGAGTGTCAAATGCACAACACACACACACACACACACACAGCGAATCTCGGCTGTATTTGAAGTTGTGAAGTGCTCCGGTGAGTTACATAACCATCATGCCTTTTTACTGCGCTCAAGATGGCGCGGCGTCAGCCAGACCAGAGCTGCAAATGAAGGATCTTCAGAGCGGCAGAGCGCTGTCGATAAGAGCTCGCTTCATACGCTTTCATGAAAGTTCAGGCCGTTTGTGTTTGTCCTGCGTGTGTGTGTGTGAGGAATGGACGGCTGGTGGTGTGTAGAGAGCAGAGCATTGTCATTCTCTGTGTGTGTGTGTGTGTGTGCGGGCATGCACTCACGCACGCTCGCTCACACAAACACACACACACACACACACACACACGCACACAAACACACACTCACACACGCACACGCACTCTCACACACACATACTGACACACACACTCTCACACACACACACACACGCACACTCACTCTCACACACGCACACTCACTCTCACACACACATACTCACCACACACACTCTCACACACACACACTCACTCACAGACACACGCATGCACACAAACACTCACCACACACACACACACACACACACACACACACACACTGGTACAGTAATTGTTATGTTAGTGTTGTTGGTGTGAATGGGCTTTAACTGTAATTCAGAACTCTGGAATAGCTCGCTCTGATTGGTCAGTCAGTAATGTACAGTACAGTGGGGTTTAACTTTGTAAAGCAGGTTTACAGGCGTCTGTGAAGCAGGGCGAGTGATTTCAGGGAAACACACGTGAGTAATGGAAGCGTGTGAGTTTGGAGATGTTGGAGGTGTGGTGTCGGATTATTTTGCTCTCTGACTGTTGTGAGTGAATTATCTGGAATCTGGACTGGAAAGCAAACATGAGTAATTTTCCATCAGGCCTCTCTCATTCCCAACTTCAGCTGAATTCCGCGGGTAGAGACAGTCTTTCTTTTTCATGATAATGTCAGCGCTTTTAGGATTAACACTGTTGTGCTCCTGTGTTTTGGGAGGTTTGGGTGAATCTGTCACCCCAAAGAGAACAGCAGAAGAAATTAGATTTTGCAGAAAGAAAATGAAGCCTGTTTTAGGACCACAATGAGTTTTTGCAGGATTTTCATCACAATTAAACACATTTACCTGCAAATTCTCATATAGCCTGAGTTGGACGTGTTCAGTTTTCTCCTTAAAACACATTGAAAGGTGATTTGTTTTCAGCCTGTTTGTGTCTTTCTTGTGAAATCTTGTTGTGAATTTTTTTGTTGTTGTTGTGTTTTTCATTAAAAATAATAGTGAACCACAAACTAAGCATTGGTTTTAATAATAAGGGTGATCTTTTATTTATTTGCATTACAACACATGGTTATATAAAGCTGCACACGTAACGTGTTGAAAACAAATCTATATCCCAAGAATCGATTTATGCCATTCTCATTACTAAACACTATTTGTAGCCTTTTGTAACAATAATCTTTGTGCTTTGTTACTTTTGATATGAAACAAAGTCTCGGCTTTCAAATTCGGTCCGTTTTATTATAAAATACAATCAGTAAATGTGGTTTTGCTGCTCTTTAATGTGTGCTGTAGTCCTCTTTACTACTAGTTATAGCACCAAATAAACACGAACGAACATCAGAAGAATCAGAACAACTCACCGAAATCAATCCAGAATCATGGAATCCATCAATCAGTGTTCCAACCATGGAAAGACATCAGTAAAACAGCTTGAGATCAATAATGTCACATAACGGCACGTTTACCTCATTCAATGACCATAAACTTCATAGTCAGCTAGAAAAATAACTCCATATATTTTTACTGAACCTGTTCTTCAATATTTAACATGTTTGAATAAAACAATTTATGACATCCACTGTTTAAATGTTTATATTTCAACAAACTGGAGTAGAAACATGATTATATCATTAAAAGTTATTATAATGCATTTTTATTATATAATAATTTATTATAAAATTACCTTATGTGCAATTTAAATGTTTACAAATCACTTTATACGGTAATGTACCGAGGACGGGTTTATTTTATTTATTTAAATCTGACATTGCGATAGGTTTTTGCTATATATACTATATATATATATATTTTGCGGAAAAAATAAAAATACAGGAAGTTTCACCAGATGAATCGAATAACTCTATTTGTAATCATTTGACATTTTACTCTAAAGATAGTTTTTTAAAAAACTTCAGTGACAGGGTTTATTGTGTAGTTTACAGCATTAGTTGATATAGATTGATGTGTATATTGATGATATATTATAATATATTGAATATAAATAAGATGAATGATATTGAATCAAGATAAAGCATAAGGTCATTGTACTGTTTTATTGTTGTAAGAATAAAAATGAATCAATTTTTTACAGTCCATTTTTAATCCATTTTTAAAGACAGTCAGTTATGGTTTAAGTGAACATAAACAATTGGGAAAGAAATCAGATGCGTGTCAGTATATTAGTTCAGTGCATTCGGTCTTAAAGAGACAGCAGCCTAATAAACCTGTCTGTGTCATTGATGTTAATCATGTAGGCGAGCTTACGCTACACCTACATCATCCGCCGGAATGATGAACGCGCGCACAACAGTTAGCGAAGCTGGAGGATTACGGTTAAAACGTGTAAATTTGGAAGATTTCTCTTACAAAAACGCATTGATTTGCAACAGGAGGCCTTTGTTCACTTCCTGGAGCCATGTGGGATACTTTTAATTATGGATAGATGTGCTTTATTTGACGTCTTTTGGACTATTGAAAAATAACACCCATTCACTGCCATTATAAAGCTGGGATTTTTTAATATAACTCTGACTGGATTCGTCTGAAAGAAGAAAGTCATATACATCTAGGATGGCTGGAGGGTGAGTAAATCATGGGCTAATTTTCATTTTTGGGTGAACTATCCCTTTAAAGGGATAGAAGAATGTTTCCAAACAGTTGCTGGTAGCCATTGATTCCATAGTATTTTTTGCCCGTACCATGGAAGGAAATCAGTGGCTACCGTCAACTGTTTGTTCACCAACACTCTTCTTTTGTCTTCAGCAGAAGAAAGAAACTCACGCAGGTTCAGAACAACATGAGGAAGAGTGAATGCTGGATGAACATTAGATTTATATCACGAATGTTTGTACAGGAAACAGGGCTAACACCTCTGGTTCTCATGCTAATGAGACAAGCCAGCGAATCCGCCGCTGCTGGCGCGTACGCCGGTGATATTTCACGCCCGCTCACATCCGTGCAAATTACAGTTGTGTGGTTCGTGCGAGTGTGTGGCAATGGAGCCGGGGGGTTGCGATGGCAACACACACACAAACACACACACACACACACAAACACACACACACACACTCTCTTGCACCAGAACCGTCATCACTAATCTTTTCTGTATTTGCGGTGGTGATTCGCAGAAGGCGAGGCTAATGGCGTCCGCTGTTTGTGTTCGTGTGTCCTTCAGTCTCAGGCCACTAACAACACGTCTCAGTGTAATTCTGCCCCGACTGCAATAAGACACACAGCGAATGTGAAATAGATGCTTTCTGTTTGTGTGTCTGTATATTTAGTTATATCATTTATATATGGGTATGTATGTGTGTGGTATATATGATTGACCCTAATATATATTACTAATTATATAATAATATATACTTCACTAGATATGTTTAAAAATAGAAAATTACTTTTTTAATGTTTTAAAGTTTCTTTGCTCGCCGAGGCTGCAGTTATTTGATCAAAAATATAGCAAAGCAGTGATATTATGTAATATAATATAATTACAATTTAAAAGAACACACACCACACCACAATTTTGAATGGGTACTGTATCACGGTTTCCACAGAATGTGATTGTGCAGCACAACTGTTTTCACTACTAAATAATCCAGAAAGGTTGCTTCTCCGTCAGCCTTAGCAGATCATTTTCAGAACTGTTCCTATTGTCTTATTAGTTCTGCATTTCTCTGAAGATCTTCCCCCCTCTTCCGAGCATACCACTTACTACGTCCTTCTCACCCTTCCCCCCCCCTTAACACACACTCATTCACCCCACCTACGGACATTCCTCCCTCTCCGTATTGTTACAATTCTCCCTTCCGCTAGAATTAATTATTTTCACAGTTTTTTTTTCCCTTTCTGTACTGTATTTTTTTGTTTGTTTCTTGTTTTCTGTCCCCTCTTCTTTCTTTCCTTCTTTTCTCGCCCCCCCTTCCTCTCCTCCCCCCACCCCCTTTTTCCTCCCCTCCTCTTCTTTCCCCCCCCCCTTCCTCCCCCCTCCCCTTTTCCCTTTCCCCTCCCCTTTCCTCTTTTCCCTTTCTTCCCTCACCTTCCCTTTTTCCCCCTCTGTCTGCCTCCTTTCCGTTTTCTCCTTTTTTCCCTTCCCTTTTCGCCCTCTTCCCTTTTCTTTCCTTCCTTTTGGCCTTCCCCCCATTCTTACTTCTTCGCCCCCCTTCCCCCTCACAAGAAATTGCAGCCTTTATGAGCAGAAGATTTATTTACTAAAATGACAAAATCCTGTGTTTGGCAGTAATAATGACACATGCTTGATTTTGAATACTTTTTTTTGGTAGATGGAAGATGGTCAGACGCTCTTCGATTACAACGTTGGTCTTAACGACATCGTCCAGCTTCTCATCCGCTCACAGACGGACCCCCCGGATAGCCCCTCCCTCAACAACGGCGAGGGTGTGGCCTGTGCCGTAGCCCCGCCCACCACAGCATCTGCCCCCGCCTCGGCCACACCCACCACAACAGTCGTTTCCCCGGCAACCGTCGCCAACAGCAACGGAAACGGGTCCAAAACCTGTAGTCCGGTGTCTGACAGCGAGCCGTCCACATCCAGCCGGACGCTCCTCATCGATCCCGGGATCGGACTCTTCAAAGTAGGAGCTTGCTCTGGATGTGACTTATAGTTCATCACATAACTATCATATATCATATAAGAAATTATTGAGGAGTCTGTCGTCACTGACTCTTTACTTGTTACTCCTTAGATGTAGGAAAATTACTTATTACAAAATTTACAATCAGCTTGTGGGTGAATTTTGAGGTTTTTTTTTTTTTTTCCCATTGTTTTGGTACTTCTTCTAAAATAACTATAAAAATATTATTTATCTAAATTACCAATGTTTTAATCTTAACCTTAATTTTATTTTTTTAATATTTTAAATTTAATTTGTTTTTAAATACGACATTATTATTTTATTAATTTAATTTAGCATGATTAATGGTACTAAATAAACACACATTAAATTGAACGATGCTACACAAAACAAATGTTATATGCATTAAATAATGACATAATATTTTGATCGCCTTGTAAATAATTTAAATATTTAGACTGAGCCCCCGCGGTCACGCAAAAACCAAAAGCATGAATTCTAACATATGAAATTATATTAGTCTTATACTAATGGACATAATAATAATCTAAAATATTCATTTTAGTTTTCCATCATTAACTGTTTTTTATTAATTGTAATTTAAAATTAACGTAACTTGCATTAATTAGAACACATTAAATGCTACGTGCCATGAAGATTATAGGCATTAATAATTAAATGTATCTCTTTATTATCAGTTAATATTTAGATAAGGGGCCGTTAGCAAACCCCAAAGCCTATGAATTCTAACATATGAAATTATTTATATTATGATATTATTATTAGTCGCATTATAATGTATTATTGTTATAATTAATGACAAGAATAATAATCTAAAAAAATTTTTTTTTATCTTAATATTTCTTTTTTTTTTTATTACATTGTTTTTTTATGAATGTAATTTAAAATTAATAATTGCATTTAAATTAACACACTGCTGCGTGCTATGAAACATTATATGCATTAATAATAACAATAATAAATTTCATCTTTTTATTATTTTTTAATATTTAGAATTTACCACAAAACCAAAGTGTGAATTCGAAAACACTCTTGGAATAAAATAGATGGGATAATATAATTATTAATGTTAAGAACCCAATAATTTATAATAATAATAAATAATTAATATTTAAAATATTATTTTCATATTTAAGTTTCATATTATTATGCATGGTTATTATTATCTATTATTCATGTCATTTGTTTATGAAGGAAGTGGCCCACTCCCATAATTCGTTACCAATCTGCCTGTCCCTGCAGCACAAAAGCAGTTTTGAGTCGCTGGGGGATATTTGTAGCAGTAGCCAACAATACATGGTATGGGTCACAATTATACATTTCTATTTATGCCAAAAATCATTAGGATAATAAATAAAGATCATGTTCCATGAAAATATTTAGTAAATTTCCTACAGTAATATATCAAATTAAGTTTAGTAATATGCATTGCTAAGAACTTAATTTGGACAGTTTTAAAGGTGATTTTCTCAATATTTAGATGTTTTGCACCCTCAGATTCCAGATTTTCAAATATTGTCCGATCCTAACAAACCATACATCAATGGAAAGTTATTTATTCACTAGCTCAGCGATTGGCTACATACTCAGTTTCACAAAATTGACCCTCATGACTGGTTTTGTGCTCCAGGGTCACACATAATGTGTAAGTGTGTTATTCCTGCAGTGTAGGCGACCGTGCAGTATCATAATGGGAGCGCGTTTCGGTGATGGGCGTTTGCTCCGGTGTTTGTCAGCGTTTCCGTGACATGAGTTTATGGACTGCAGGACGTCCCTAGCACCTCGGAGACCTCGGTTCGAAGGCTCCGTGATTGAGAAAGCGTGTGCGCTCCTGCACCTCTAAACGCACAGATCACAGCCAGAGACTAGCCCCGGCTCACGGCCGGCCCAGCAATACGCCCCCACTCGCAACAACACAGCTGGAGCGGATAGTTACGAGCGCCGCCCCTTCATCATCATCATCATCATCATCCAGCACAGCGCTAAACTCAGACGGCAGCGAACCGTCAACGTCCAAAACGGATCCGGCGCACGTCTCCTACCACATTAAATATGAAGAGTAAGTGCATCATGGGAAGGAAGTCTCTTTGTTTTTCCCTGCATGTCTGGTTCTCATTGGAGTCCTACCAAACGGCAGCCAGTGTGAGCTTCTTGTTTATTGCTGTGAGGAGGTGCATGATGGGATGCGTTCTGAATGCGGTAAGTGTATCGACTCCGAGAGCAAAGCGCTCTCTGCTGCACTGCATGCTGGGAAACCGAGCTGAAGGGTGATGCTGATTGGGCATCTCTGGATTCATTTAAAGCAGGGGTTTTATATGTATTTCTACGGTACTTAAAATTATTTTAAGGTTTTTAGTATATAAATAAATAAATAATTATTGCAGTCGTTGTTGGTGGCGTGGTGTTGCTGGCAGCCGTTTATCGTCAGTCACTCGTTCATTCTTGAGTCTGTAGCTGATGACGGTGGCGTTTGTTTCTGCTGTCTGCAGTTATCCGGAGAACGGCGTGGTGGAGATGAGCGCGGGTGACGTGCGTCCGAGGGCCAGGACTCTGCTGCGCTTCGACCAGCTGCAGGTGGGTGAGCTGGTGATGGTGAACTATAACCTGGAGAATCCCGAGGAGCGAGGCTTCTGGTACGACGCCGAGATCGCGGCCCTCAACGCCGTCTCGCGCACCAACAAAGAGATCCGCGTCAGGATTCTGCTGGGGTAAACAATCACGGCTAACCGCCGAAATAACTAGAAATATGTACATTATATGTTTATGTTATATATATATACACTACCGTTCAAAAGTTTGGGACCAGAACGATTTTAATGTTTTTACAGGAGTGTCTTCTGCTCATCAAGGCTGCATTTATTATCAAACCCAATTATACAGCCGATTGGAACAATATTGTAATATTGTGAAATATTATTATGATGCAAAATAACATTTTTCTATTTAAATATCATTAAAATTAATTTATTGTATGTGATCCGGCAGCCTGATTTCAGAATCTTCAGCTGCTCAACCCATGATCTTCAGAAATCATTCTTTACTGTTTTGTCCCTGTATGGTGATCAAATAAATGCAGCCTTGATAAGTCAAACTTTTGTTGAACACATATATACACGTATATTATATTTATTATTAAATACTATTACAAGATTAGATATTTTATAAGTTACAAAATGATGACAGACATATATACTACCCTATAAATATTAACAAAACAATTTACAGTATACTTTTCAATGTACTAGTAATAATAATCTATAATTGACTAACATTATGGTAAGTTATATTAAAACATTATTTTAGGAAGCGTCACACAATCAACGGATTTTTTTTGTCCATTTTTAAACTGTATACGTTAAACCTCTCGTTGTGCTGCTAAAACAATGCACTGTTTTGTGTAACAGTCGTATTTTAATTCATCTAATAGTGAACCTCAAACTAAACTAAACCTGAAAACATTTTCCTTAACTGAAATAATAAATAAAAAATTTGAGAGTGTTTTTCTGTATTTTCCTTAAAATAACAATTATGGAAATTTAATTATTATTAATATATAATATTGTAATATTATGTAATATAAAATGGTTTTTTTTAATGTTTAAAAATGGTTTTTTTATTTTATTACAACATAATAATTGTCATATTCTTATTAATATACAAATATTTAAACCATTTATAGTAAATCAATTATTAATGGGAAAACAGTGTTTGTTTATGCTTTAATTAGTTATTTATAAAACAGAAAAAAAAAAAAGTAAAACCGCTGTCATAAGGCCATCTATTATACATTTTAAAATATTATTTAAGATTAGGGTATTTGATTAGGACATTTATGTAGTAAACAATCAAAATGGAATCCAGACAAAAGTAAATGTAAAAAAGATTTCCGAGGTTCCTAGGATTCATTGGATCATTCAATCTGGCGATTTGATTAGTTCGGCTGTCGTGATGTCACTGGAGTGGTGCTGTGATGGTGTTTCAAGTAGGTCCACCGGTGAGGTGATTGGTGGGACTGTAGCTGCAGTTTCTGGATGAGATTACAGGATTACGAGAAACCTGGAGCGCCAAGGATGTCGGCCGGCCGACCGGCGCCGTTCAAACGTGAACACATCACACAAAACACACCACCATACAACTCCAACACTCACACACACACAATACACTCACACGACACACTACACTCACACGAACACACCTCACACTCACACGCCACAACACTCACACACCATCACCACACGCACACACACACACACACATTCACACATTCACACGCCACACTCACACACACACACACGCACACTCACTCACACTCACACTCTCACTCTCTCTCACACACAAACCACACACACACACACTCACACTCACACAAACACACACACACTCACTCACTGACACACACACACACACACACAAAACACTCACGAACCACACACACATACACGCACGCCATCACTCACTAACTCACGCACCACTCACTCACATCACTCACTACACTCACTCACTCACACGCACACAACACACACTCAACACCACACACGCACAACACACACTCAAACACCAACGCCACACACACACACACACACAACTCACACACACACACACACACACAAACACACTAACGCAACACACACACACACACACACTCACACACCGACACACACACACACACAAACACAAAAAAAAACACACACACACACACACACAACACACAACACACACACACACACACCAACACACATTCGTTTACATTTGTGAAAAGTGGGGACCTCTACATAGGTGTAATGGTTTTATACTGTACAGACCGTATATTATATTACCCTTTACCAAACCTACCCCTTACAGGAGACTTTGAGCTATTTCAGATTTTCAATACACCCCATTCTGTGTGATTTATAAGCGTTTTGAAAAGTGGGGACCTGGGGTAATGTCCTGAAAAGTCACCTACTCCTTGTAATACCCATGTCATACCTTTGTCATTATACAAATGTATTACTCATTTGTCACAAAAACGCGTACACTCACACACACACACACACATGAACACCCACACCACTCTCATCTCCACACACACACACACACACACACACCCACACACACTCTCTCTCTCTCACACACACACAACACACACACACAACACACACAACACACACACACACATAACACACACACTCACACACACACACAAAAACACAAACAAACACAAACACACACAAACACACAAACACACACACACACTCACACACACACACACTCACACACTCACTCACACACACACACACACACTCACAGCACACTCACACACACACACACTCACTCACACACACCACCACTCACACTCACACTCACACAAACACACACACACACCACACTCACACACCACACACACACACTCTCTCTCTCTTTCACACACACACACACGCACGCTCACTCACTCACTCACTCACTCACAACACACACACACACACACACACACACACACGCCACACCCACACACACACACACACACAAAAAAAAAAACACACACACACACACACCCACACCCACACACACACCACACCACTCACACACACACACCCACAACACACACACTCACACACGCACTCACACACACACACACACACACCACACACCCACAAACACACACGCACACACACACACACCAACACACACAAACACACACACTCAGGGTTTTTATAATTTGTGAAAAGGTGGGGACCTCCCAGAGTGAGTAATGGTTTTTATACTGTACAGACCGTATATTATTTTGCCCTACACCAACCCTACCCCTAACCTACCCCTCACAGGAGACTTTGTGCTATTTCAGATTTTCAATACACTCCATTCTGTGTGATTTATAAGCGTTTTGAAAAGTGGGGACATGGGGTAATGTCCTGAAAAGTCACCTTCTCCTTGTAATACCTGTCATACCTTTGTCATTATACACATTTATGTCCTCATTTGTCACAAAAACGCGTACACACACACACACTCAAACACACACACTCACACACACACTCACACACACACACACACACACTCCCACACACACATTCAGTGACACGCGTGTTGGGTTCGTGTGTGTGTGTGTGCAGGTAAGAGGGTCGGAGGTCGGAAGCACTGTAAAGCAGATCCGGACACTGAGTGTCGTTTCTGCTCGTGTTGTGTGTGTGGAGGGAAGCAGGACGCTCACATGCAGCTGCTGTGTGACGAGTGTAACATGGCCTTCCACATCTACTGCCTGACCCCGCCGCTGACCTCCATCCCCGAGGACGAGGACTGGTGAGCACACGCTGGATTAATGCATCACACACACCGTCGCACATGGCAGACGCGTGACGCTGTGTCTGTGCAGGTACTGCCCCACCTGTAAGAACGACAGCAGTGAGGTGGTCAAAGCCGGAGAGAAACTCAGAACCAGCAAGAAGAAATCCAAGATGCCGTCAGCGACCACAGAGAGCCAGAGAGACTGGGGCAAGGTACCAAACACACAGCTGCTGTGTTAATAAGCACATATGTGACCCTGGACCACAAAACCAGCCTTAAGTGTCAATTTTTCAAAATTGTGTGTGTGTTGGAATGAGTTTTACCGCAATGTTTTAGTCTGGACTGATTCAGGTGCATTGTATGATTGTATGTTTATAATTTGACATTTTTATAATTTATTACATTTTTAGTAAGTGTTTTGTTTTTATTTTTATTTGTCTTTTTATGATTACAGACTTCTATAATATTTACATTAAGTTAATTATAATTACAGACTAAATCAAACCTTAACATAAAATTGTATTTATTTTATAAATCATTTTGCAATTGTTTTCAATGCATCATCACTTTGAGCTTATTTTATGTGACTTATCAATTAAGAGAATCAATATTGAGTTTTTATTTCATATTTTCATATTGTAATAATTTTACAAATGTTGTTGTTTTTATTTTTATTTCAGGTTAGTTTTGATTTATTTTAGTTTTAGTAATTTTAGTACTTATTTTAAATTTGTTGATTTTTGTGATTTGATATTTTTTATTCATTTATTTTGATTAAGATTTTTTTGTTATTTCACATTTTATAATTAAACATTTTTAGTGTTTTTTTTATTTTAATGTGACATTTTTGTGATTTAAAAATATATATATATTTTTATTTTTATAATTTAATAAACAAAGCTTCTTATCTGATGTCGTTGTGCATCTGCAGTAAACGTGTCTTTATTTAAGGATGTTTAGATGTTTGACTGAAACACTGAGGAAGAGCATGAGTTTGTGCAGTGTAGGTAGTGAGATAGAGACTTATAATAACCTCATTATGGTCTGTGTTTCAGGGTATGGCGTGTGTGGGCCGCACTAAAGAGTGCACAATCGTCCCCTCCAATCACTACGGCCCCGTTCCCGGCGTTCCCGTGGGAACCACCTGGAAGTTCCGTGTTCAGGTGAGGAGATCTGCTCCGGAGCGGCTCAGTGTGAAGGAAAAACTGCTTATAAATCTCTCGTTCTGAGCTCACGCACATCAGTTTCTGAGTGTAAAAGCATGATTTATGGATCATTTTGGCAGTTCACTCAAAAACTGATGTGATCAACCAGTTCCAGAGACACAAAACCTGTGCTAGTCGACAGAACACAAGGCTGAATCCAATATTTGGTAATAATAAAGCAATTCCGACATCATCAACAACAGAACATCACCATCCTAAAAAAGCAGAAAAATGACCTACATTATCAGAAAGTTTTGGTCCAATGTAATACCATTAACTAGCATTTTCAGGATAAAGACAGCCGACTCTGGGTTAAATGAGTGTGTGTGTGTGTGTGTGTGTGTGTCTTGTGTCTTGTGTGTGTGTGTCTGTGTGTGTCTGTGTGTGTGTCTTGTGTCTTGTGTCTTGTCTTGTGTATGTGTTGTGGGTGTGTGTCCGGGGTGTGTGCCCGACTGTTTCTGTATGTAGCGTGTGTATGGTGTAGTGTGCTCGTTTGGTATTGTGTCCCTGTGTGATGTGTATGTGTGTGTGTCGCGAGTGGGTGTGCCTGGGTGTGTGTGTGTCTGTCTTGTGTGTGTGTGTGTCTTGTGTCTGTGTGTGTGTCCTGCTTCCCCCTTGTGTCTTTATGTGTGTGGGTGTGTGTGTGTGCTGTGTGTGATTGTACCCGTATGGGCTTCTGTGTGTGTGTGTGTGTGTGTCTTGTGTCTGTGTGTGTGTGTCGTGTCGTGTGTTGGCTCTGTGTCTGTGTATGTGTCCCTGTGTGTGCCGTGCTCCTCTGCTGTATCGTGTGTCTGTGTCGGCCGCTGTGTGTGTGTCGTGTGTGTGTGTGCTCTTGTGTCTGTGTGATGTATGTGGTGTGTCTGTCTGGTGTGTGGTGGGTGTCGGGCCCTCTGGGTGTGGGTACTGTGTCTGTCGTCTGGCTGGTGTGTGTGTGTGTGTGTGTCTGTGTGGGTGTGTGTGTGTGTGTGTGAGAGTGTGTGTGTGTGTCTGTGTGTGTGTGTGTGTTTTTCTGTGCGTCTGTGTTTGTGCTGTGTGATCGTCTGTCTGTGTGTGTGTGTGTGTCTGTGGTGTGTGTGTGTGTGTGTGTGTGTGTGTTTGTCTGTGTGCTTGTGTCTGTGTGTGCTGTGTGTGTGTGTGTGTCGTGTCGTCTTGTGTTGTCTGTGTCTGTGTGTCCTGTGTCTGTGGCGTGTGTTGTGTCTGTGTCCGGCGTCGTGTCTGTGTCTGTTAAGGTGTGTGTGTGGTGTTTATGTTCTTGGGGTGGTGTGGTTTGTGTGTGTGTGTGTCTGTGTCTTGTACATGCTTTGTATGTGTGTTTGTGTGTGCTGTGTGTCTGTGTCTGTGTCTGTGCTATGTGTGCTGGTGCTCCTGTGTGTGTGTGTGTGTGGGTGTTTGTTTGTGTGTGTGTGTGCGTGTGTCTGTGTCTGTGTCTGTGTCTGTGTCGT
The DNA here is from genome assembly GCA_018155175.1 of Sinocyclocheilus anophthalmus. Lineage (NCBI taxonomy): Eukaryota > Metazoa > Chordata > Actinopteri > Cypriniformes > Cyprinidae > Sinocyclocheilus > Sinocyclocheilus anophthalmus. The sequence goes on from JADLZN010004720.1 coordinate 46,786, forward strand.
GTCGTGTTGTGTCGTGTCTGTGTCTGTGCTCTGTGTGGTGTGTGTGTGTGTGTGGCCCTGTGCTGTGTGGCCCGGTCGCCGCTTGACGCCGATCTTGGCGGGCGTCCACAGGTTCATCACGTCGGTGGGATTGCACTCCGGACGCACAGTACGAGGCTCGTACCAGACGCTGCGGCTGCTGGAGGATCGACCGGATGAAGTTGTGAGGGTTTCCTCACTTACAGATCAGCTTAACTTATGAAAAAACCCTACCTGTATCGATTTAAATGAATCGCATGATCAGACTTTGCTGTTAAACACCCTGTTTCACACTCGATCTCCAACCACGTCTTCTGTCTCTGATTGCATATGAGGTTTTTATCCAGTCAAAAGCTTTTTTAGTTTAATTGTACAAACGTCCAGCTTCAGCTGGAGCATCACGTGTCAGATCTTGACTGGTTTTGATCAAGTAAATGTCAGAATAACTGCAGTAATATCTCCAGATAAACTCTTACTGGACTGAAGCAGCTCAGCTTTACTAGACTTCTACTATCAATCTGTTTTATGAGTCTCAAATCTGATCACAGGATACTTTTGGGAGACGTTTTGTTCCAGAAGCTTACCTTTCACTTGTTCCTCAGGTGAGGAACTTTGATTTCTTCATCAGCCTCCAGACATTCTCACATCTTATTGAGCGAGCCTTATTCTTAGCTCTACAATCACTGCCGTAATATATTGTTTGGATATTCCGTCTCATCTATTCACTTAGGAGATATAGAGCCATCGATGCTATTTAGATCATTTGCATGTCTCATATCGCTCTACTTGTTATAAAGATCTCAATGATTTACATTACAAGCAGCCCAGAATTTCATCATAGAAATATCAGCATCTTCAGCAAATTGCATATTTTGCTCATCTGAATAAATTTGAGCTTCATATTCTCACTCTATCAGACTATATGAGCCAGAAAAGCCTGAAGGATCAAATATACCCCTTTAACAACAAATATATACTTCTTTACTTTTTATTTTATAAAACCATATTCTATCTTTGAAAGCTTGTTTCGCCACAGACTAAAAATAAATAATAAAAGGTAATTGCATCTTTATCTCACGATCTGAATTTTTTCTCAGAATTGTGAGATAAAAATAATTTTTTTGTTCTGTGGTGGAAACTAAAAAAAAAAGAATTGCAAAGAAGAAAAGTCAAAATTGCAAAAGATGTAAACTCATATTTAGATATAAACTAAATTCTGAGAAGATGAGTAAATTTTGAATTTTGTCTGTTATTTCATATGTGTGTGTTGGTGTGGTTTCAGGACCGGGGCGATGAGTTCACCTACACCGGCAGCGGAGGTCGCGACCTTTCAGGAAACAAGCGTATCGGCGAGCACTCGTTCGATCAGACGCTCACACACATGAACAGGTGATCCAGCAGCGTCTCAGCTTCACACGTCTCAATGCATATAAATTGTGGAGGCATGTGCTCCTTCTTGACCTCTGACCTCTCAGGGCTCTGGCACTCAACTGTGACGCGCCTCTGAATGACAAGGACGGGGCGGAGTCTCGCAACTGGAGGGCGGGAAAACCACTGTGAGAGTGGCCACTTCGTATGCTCGAAGGGCGACGGATCAGCAAATACGCACAGGAGGAGGGAACTGTGCTACCGACCCCGGCACATTTCTAAGGTACCACAACACACCTCACTCTACCATCTCCACACACACACACACTCATGCACTCACTCACGCACACACACACACACACACACTCACTCACTCACTCTCACACACACAAACACACACACACACAAACACTCAAGTCTCTCTCACACACACACACACCTTCTCTCTCTCCCTCACACACACACACCCTCACACACACACCAAAACGCACCAACATCAAATCCTCACTCACTCTAACACATCTCACCACACACACTCACCCCCACACACTCTTACACTCACTCACTCTCACACACACACCACACACACACACACAATACACACACACAATACTCAGAGGACCTCAGATCGATGCCAACCCCTGAACAACATAAGAAACTACCACATTTTGCTATAAGTTTGAGTGCATCATATAATAATTGCTGTTAATATTAACCTTGAGATCAGGATCTGTTTTTATTACTGTTCTTATGGATTTTTTTCCCGTACTGCTGGTTCGTCTGGTCAGAGGAGAGCTGGCCCTCCGACTGAGCCTGGTTTCTCCAAAGGTTTTTACTCCACTTTCTGTCACCCACGATGGAGTTGGTTCTTGGACGCTGTAGCATCTGGCTTGCTTAGTTGGGGACATTTCATTTCCAGCGTTATCGTTGACATCATTGCAAAGATATTATTTAAACTGAGTTGGATGTTGACATCACTGAATTCAATGATGAACGGTCTTTAACTGAAAAATTGAGTGTTTACTATTGTTCATTTGCATTATTGACACACTATTTTCCAAATTAATGCTGTACAGTTGCTTTGACAAAATCTGTATTGTTAAAAGCGCTATAAATAAAGGTGACTTGACTTGACTGATCTCACCACCTCACACCCACCACACACAACACCACAATCACTCTAAAGCACACACACACTCTCACACTCACAAACACTCTCACACACACTCACAATCACTCTCACACACACACTCACCACTCCACACACCACACACACACAAACACACACAAACAAAAACACACACACACACACACACACCCACCACACACACACACACCACACACACACACTCTCACACACACTCACACTCTCTCACAGACACACACACACACTCTCATACTCTCACACACACACACACACACACACTCACTCTCACACACACTCCCTCTCACACACACACACTCACTCACTCAAACTCACTCACTCACACACTCAAACTCACACACACACACACACACATCTCATCCACCAACACTCCTCACACACAACAACCCATCACACACATCACTCACTCACTCACTCTCACACACAAACACACACACAAACACTCACTCACTCTCACACACACACTCTCACTCTCTCCCTTTCTCTCTCAAACACACACACACTCACTCTCACACACACTAACTCACTCACTCACACACACAAACACAAACACAAACACACACACACACACACACACTCACTCACTCTCACACACACACTCACTCCACACACACTCACACACTCTCACACACACTCACTCTCTCACACACACTCTCACTCTCACACACATCACACTCTCTCATCACACACACACACATCACACACACTCACTTCACTAACACACTCACACTCACTCTCACACACACACACTCACTCACTCCACACACACTCACTATCACACACACACTCACTCTCAAACACACTCCTCTCACACACACACTCACTCCACACACACACAACACACAACACACACTCACTCTCACACACACACACAATCTCACACACACACACACACCACACACCACCACACTCACTCACCTCACCCTCACCACACACACAACACACACACACACACACACACACCCACACCACACACACAACATCACCTAATCTCACACACACTCACTCACTCACACTCACTCACTCACACACATACACACACACACAAACACACCCACACACTTTCTCACCCCACTAACTCACATCTCACACACACACACACACACTCACTCTAACACACACACACACACACAAAACACTCACACACACACTTCCCCACTCACTCATCTAACACACGCCACAACACACCACACCACCCAACTCACTCTCACACACACTCACTCCTCACTCTCACACACCACACACACTCACTCTACCACAAACAAACCACCCACACGCACTCTCATCACACACTTCACTACCACACACAAACACACACACCCCAATCAATCAACTCACACACACCACACTCACCACACACACACACACACACTCACTCACTCACACTCACTTCACACACTCACCCACACACTCACACACACACCCACACACCCACATCACTAATCACTCACTCTCACCCTCACACACACACATTCTCTCTCTCTCTCTTTCACACACACTCACTCACTCTCACACTCTCACACACTCACACTCTCGCACACTCACGCACACGTCTCTCAAACACACACACACACTCACTCTCACACAAACACACACACACAAACACAACACACACACACACACACAACCACACACACACTCACTCACACACAATCACTCACACACACACACACACACCACACACACCACTCCCTCTCACACACACAACACACACACTCACACACAACATACACACACACACACTCTCTTACACACAAACACACACACTCTCTCACACAAACACAAACTCAGCTCACTCTCACACACCCACTCACTCCTCACACACACATCTCACTCTACACACTACACTCTCACACATCACACACTCACTCTCACCACACACCCTTTTACCACTCTAACACCACACACAAACACACCCACTAACTCATCACACCTCTCACCACACACACACACCGCATCCACCCACACCACACACACACACACAACACACACAAACAAACACACACACACACTCACTCATTCACACTCACTCACACACACACACACTCACTTCACACACACACACACACACACAACATCACTCTCAACACACTACTCACTCGCACCACACACACAGCACACACACACACACACACTCACTCACTCACACTCACTCACACACCTCACTCTCACACTCACACCTCACTCTCACACCTCACTCTCACACACACACACACACAGCCTTACAACCATCTAACTCACGCACTCACGCACACACACACACACACACACATCACTCTCACACACACACACACTCGCAAAAACACTCTCTCTCACACACACCTACACTCTCCCACAACACACAAAACACACACTCACTCATAACACACACACACACACTCACACCACACAACCACACACTCACTCACTCACTCACTCTCACACACCCACACACACACAAACACACACTCACACAAACACACTCCCTCACTCACTCACTCTTCACACAACACACACACACACATCCACTGAAAATTGCTCACACACGCACTCATCACTCCTCACACACACCACACACAACACACATCACTCTTCACGCACACTCAACACTCTCACATCACACACACACACACACCTCACTCTCACCCACACACACTCAATCACTCTCACACACACACACACACACACACACACTCCACTCTCACCACACACACACCACACACACACCACCACTCACCACCTCACACACCTCACTCCCCACTCTCACACCACACACCCACACTCATCACTCTCACACACACACACACAACACACACAAAAACACACACACACACACTCTCACACACCACACACACACACACACAACCACTAACTCACTCTCCACACACACAACCCACACACTCACTTTCTCACTCACTCACTCTCACACACTCAAACACACACACTCACAACATACACACTCAAACACACACACTCACAACACACACGCACGCACACACACATCAGCTCCCACTCACACCACACACACTCACACACACTCACTCACTCACTCACTCTCACACACCCACACACACACAAACACAAACACACACACACACACACACTCACTCACTCACTCTCACACAAACACACACACCCACACACTCACTATCACACACACTCACTCTCACACACACAAACACACAAACACACAAACACTCACACAAACACACAATTCCACCTCACTTCAAACACACACTCACTCTCACACACAACTCACTCACACACACACACACACAACCACCACACACACGCACGCTCACACACACCACACTCACTCACTCTATCAACACACACACAACACACACCACACACTCCCTCTCACTCTCACACACAAACACTCACTCTCTCACACACACTCACAGACACACACACTTTCACTCACTCACTCACTCTCACACACAAACTCACTCTCACACACACACACCTCCTACACACACCACTCCTCTACCACACACTCACTCTCCACACCACACTTACGCACTCTCTCACACAACACACAACACACACACATAACTCTCCCCACACACACACACACACCACAACACACACAAACACTCCCTCTCACACCACACTCACTCACTCACCTCACACTCACTCACTCACCACAAACCTACATCTCACACACACACACACACCACACCACACCACACACACAAACACAAAATTACTACACTCGGTTACACACACACCACTCATCACACATCCCTCAACCTCCAACTCTCACAACAACTTACTCCCATCGTCTCCCCACCACCACACACACACCACACTCACTCACTCACACACACACAACACACACACACACACACCCACACTCTCACACACACACTCACTCAAACACACAAACACACACACACACACTCACTTCTCACACACAACTTACTCAGACTCTCACCACACCACACACACTACCACACTCATCATAGCACATCACACAACACAGCACACACAAACACACTCACTTCCACACACACTCACCACCACACTCATCACTCACCAAAATCACTCTCACACACCACACACAACACACACATACTCTCACACACACTACTCTCACTCTCACACACACAAACACACACTCACTCTCCTCTTTACACACATTTACGCACCTCACACAACCACACATAACCACACACTCATTCACTCACTCTTCACACACACACACACACACACACCACACAAAAAAACACACACACACACAAACACACACTCACTCACACTCACTCACTCACTCACTCACTCACACTCACTCACTCCTCACTCACTCTCACACACACACACACCACACCACTCACTCTCACACACACTCACTACATCACTCATCACCACTCAACGCACTCTCATACACCACACTCACTCATCACACACACAACACACACACACTTTTTTAATATTTTAATTTGAACATTTTCACATAATATTTATGATTTTTAAGTTTTAAGTTTTTCATTTAATATTTCTATTGAATTTGGTTTTTACCTATATTTTTATTTATTTATTTTAGTTTTAAGTTTTTCACGTGATATTTTTTTAATTTATTTTTTTTGTTCACCTGATATTTGTGTTTTTTATTGTTGTTATTTCAGCTTTATTTATTTTACTGAAAACAATTTGAATAGATTTGCTTTTATCTTTAGTTAACAGGATCAACACTACCAATGAGTTAATGCCAAGTAATTAATATTCATGAGCAGAGCTCTCATTTACATTTATGCATTTAGTAAGTGCTTAATGTTGGTGTTGGCGCAGCACTACCGTTCCTTATACAGGAATGCGCTTCATTAACATGTTAGAATGCTTCAGATTATCATTATTGATTGAGACAGATTAACTACTGAAGTTGGTCAGTAAGTGTCCGATGTCCTTCTTCTGCTGTGACACATCAGTGTTAAAAAGTGTCTTTTAGTAGCAGTTTTTCCTCGTTCATTGTGTTCGTTAAGCCTCGGTTGCCATGGTGATCTGGACCCTTGAGCTCATGAAGTCAAATCAAGTTCTCTTTTCAAAAACTTTGTTGCATTATTCGTCACCATGGAGACGTGATGTTAGCGGAGAGTGAGTGGTTGCCGTGGTAACATGTGCCGCTGTTGTCAGGTGGTGAAGTACTGGCCGGAGATCGGGAAGTGTGGCTTCCTGGTGTGGAGATACCTGCTGCGGCGGGACGATGTGGAGCCGGCACCCTGGACTCCGGAAGGGATCGAGCGCAGCAAGAAACTCGGCCTGAAAGTCCAGGTGTGTGTGTGTGTGTGTGTGTGTGTGTGTGTGTGTGTGTGTGTGTATGTGTGTGGTGTGTTAGTGGTTTGTGTTGTGGGCCGTGTGAGTGTGAGTTGCCGTGTGTGCACGTGTATCTGTGGGTGAGAGTGTGTGCACTTGTGTCTGTTGTTGGGAGATTGTGTGTGCGTGCTTGCGTGTGTGTGTGTGTGTGTGTGTGCGTCTGTGTGTGCGTGCGTGTGAGTGTGCGTGTGTGTGTGTCAGGGGGGGGGGCGGTGTGCATGCGTGTGAGTATTGCCGTGCATGTGTGGTGCAGTCTGTGTTGGTGTGTGTGCGTCCTGTGTGTGCGGGCGTGTGAGTGGTGATCGTGTGGTTGTCTGTGTGTGCAGTCGGGTGATTGGGTGCGTGTGTGTGTGTGGCGTCTGTGTGTGCTGCGTGTGAGTGTGCGTGTGTGCACGTGTGTCTGTGTGTGAGAGTGTGTGTGCGGGCGTGTGTGTGTGCGCTGTGTGAGTGTGCGTGTGAGTGTGTGCATGTGGGTGTGGCGTCGGTGTGTGCGTGCTCTGTGGTGTGCATGCGTGGGAAGTGTGCGTGTGTGCACGTGTGTCTGTGTTTGAGAGTGTGTGTGCGTGTGTGTGTGTGTTTGTTTGTGTGTGTGAGAGTGTGTGTGCGTGCGTGTGTGTGTGTATGCGTGTGAGTGTGCGTGTGTGCACGTGTGTCTGTGTGTGAGAGTGTGTGTGCGTGCGTGTGTGTGAGAGTGCGTGTGTGTGAGTAGTGTTTGGTGCTTGCGTGGTGTGTTGTATGTGTCTGTTTGTGTGTGTGAGGAGTGTGAGGCGTTTGATGTGTGTGTGTTGTGTGTGGTGTGTGTGTGTGTGTGTGTGTGTGCGCGCGGTGTGTGTGTGTGTGTGTGTGCGCGTGCGTCTGTGTGTGTGTGTGTGTGTGTAAAAAAACATAAAAATAAAATAAACATATAATGTGTCTGTGAAAGCTTTGACGGGGAAAACAAAATGTTTGAGATGACTTAAATTTAACACTGAAACTATGCAGTAAAATCATAAGAAAAAAGAACAAAGTTAAAATACAAATAAGTTATCAAAACTACAGTAGCTGCTTGTGTAATATCCGTCATGTCACTCATATTAATGCTGTCATATCTTGTGTAGCGCATTGTTGAGTGTGAGCTGTGTTTGGTTGTGTGTCTCAGTATCCTCCCGGTTATCTGGAGGCCATGGCCAATAAGACGAAGCGCGAGGCGACGGTGCGATCGGTGGGCGGCTCGACGCGCGGCAGGAAGAGAGGACGACCCCGAACCACACGACCGTCCAAGAGAGTCCAGGAGGAAGAGCAGGAGAAACCAGCGGAGAACACTGAGGAAGAGTTGCAGAGCAACGTCAGCGTCATAGCGCTCAGAAGAAGAAGATGAGAACACAGGTGCATTACACAAAACGCCATATCTGTTTGCTTCTGTGCGCTTATACGCTGTGTGAACACGTGTGTGTGTGTGTGTGTGTGTGTGTGTGTGAGTGTGTGTGTGTATGTGTGAGTGGGTGTGTGTGTTATCTTGTGTGAGTGTGTGTTGTAAAATCTGTGTGTGTGGTGTGTGGTGTGTATGGGTGTGCGTTTTTTGAGGTGTGTGTGTGTTTTGGGGTGTATTTGTGTTCCGTGTTGTGTGTGTGTGTTTGTGTCTGTGTGTGTGTGTGTGTGTTTGTGTGTGTATGTGTGTGTGTGTGTGTGTGTGTGTGTGTGTATATTTGTGTTTGTATCTGTGTGTGTGTGTCAGGCGTGTGTGAGCCGCAGGAGGAGCCGCAGGTCAAGCGTCTGAAGGAAGTCGAGTCGTTCGTTCTGTCAGAGCAGCAGCGGAATCTGATACAGGACGACGAACCCAATAGGAAGCTGTGGGACGAAGCGCTGAGCTTCCTGTCGGAGGGACCGGTACACACTAAACCTTCAAACAAGTTTCATATGTATTTTATGTTTTGTGTCATATTTGACTCGTCAGGCTTTTCTGGCTCATATAGTCTGATAGAGTGAGAATATGAAGCTCAAATTTATTCAGAGACAAAAATATGAGTTTGCTGCAGATGCTGATATTTCTATGATGAAATTCTGCTGCTTGTAATGTAAATCAGTGAGATCTTTATAACAGTGCAGCAGATACTGACATAAAATAATCTAAATATCAGTCGTGGTTCAATATCTCCAGTAATAATAAGATGAGATTGAAATGCTCCAAACATATAATTCAGTGATTGAGAGCTGAAGAAATAAACGCTTTTCAGAAGATGTGAGATGTTCTGGAGGCTTGTGAAGATCATTCCTCCGCTGAGGAACAGTGAAAGTAAAGCTTCTGGAAACAAACGCTCCTCAAAAAAATGTTTTATTTCTGAATCATTTGTACGTTTGAGGATCAACAAGCTACAGCTGTAAACACATATTTGTCCCATTGTAACAAATCAGCGTGGTGAGAACCCAAGTGCAGTTTTATTTACAGTGTGATCCAAACATCCAAACAATAAACACAGACTTGACTTGACTTGACTTGACGAGGCATGAACAGACTTGACTCACCGACAGCGGGTTACAACATCAATACACAACGAAGACTATGGGAACATGATGGCTACTTGTATCAGACAATGAGGGAAACATGACAAGAACAAACCAATGGAAAACAAGACACATGACTAAGACAACCAATCAGAACATGACACATGAACCAAAGAACAAATCAAAACATAACACACAGACAAGGGAATCGCATGACAGAATATGAAATTAAACTAAGATCATGAATCCAGCAAAAGACATGAACACAACACAACCCAACACCTGAATACCTCCCCCTCTAAGGGTGCTCCTTATGCCCTAATGTAACATCCCCCAACAACACCACAAACGTCCGGAGTGTGAGGACTAGGAGTGTCCAGGGTGGGATGGAGGGCCCATGCCCGTGAAACAGAACAGCAGAACGGGGCAGCCATGTCGGAGCAGCAGAACGGGACCATTGCGGAGCAGGCAGACCGGCCAGCCCATGGCGGAGCATGTAGAAGCAGGGATCCAATGACCTGTATAGACCACTGACTGGACAGAACAGTAAGAGTTCTTGAATGCCCCATTGGCTGTGAGCAGGGCAGACTGTGGATTTCCTGAACATCCTCTGTGCCGAGGAAAACCCAGGACATACTGTGAATTCATGGATGGCCTCTGTGGCCGTGACAGGGCAGATAGTGAGTTCATGAACAGCCTCCGTGGTCGTGACAAGACAGTCTGGGAGTTCATGAACGACCTCTGTGGCTGTGACAGAGCAGGCAGTGAGTTCGGAAGCGGACACCACCACCTCAGGAGGTTCTGCAACGGAAGCTACCACTTCTGGAGGCACTGTATTGGATTCATGGACAGGAGAGGCCTCTGGAGCGGACTCATGGACAGGAGAGGCCTCAGGAGCAGACACGTGGACAGGAGAGGCCTCAGGAGCAGACTCGTGGACAGGAGAGGCCTCAGGAGCGGACTCGTGGACAGGAGAGGCCTCAGGAGCGAACTCGTGGACAGGAGAGGCCTCAGGAGAAGACTCGTGGACAGAAGAGGCCTCAGAAGCAGACTCGTGGACAGAAGAGGCCTCAGAAGCAGACTCGTGGACAGAAGAGGCCTCAGAAGCAGACTCGTGGACAGAAGAGGCCTCAGAAGCAGACTCGTGGACAGAAGAGGCCTCAGAAGCAGACTCGTGGACAGAAGAGGCCTCAGAAGCAGACTCGTGGACAGAAGAGGCCTCAGAAGCAGACTCGTGGACAGGAGAGGCCTCAAGAGCGGACTCGTGGACAGGAAGCCTCAGGATGGACTCTGGACATGAGATGCCTCGCGGAGCAGGCAGAACGTGCAGCCATGGCGTAGCATGCCGAAACAGCACCATGCGGGCAGCAGAGCATGGAGCCATGGCGGAGTCAGGTAGCAGGGAGCCATGACATGTTGTTAACCACTTGACTGTGACAGAACAAGTAGAGAGTTCTTGAATGACCTCATTGGCTGTGACAGGGCAGACTGTGAGTACATGAACGGCCTCCTTGGCCGTGGCAACACAGACAGTGAGTTCATGAACGACCTCCATGGCCATGACAGGGCAGACTGAGAGTTCATGAACGGCCTCCTTGGCCGTGACAAGACAGTCTGTGAGTTTGTGAACAGCCTCTGTGGCTGTGACAGGGCAGACAGTGAGTTCAAGAAGTCTGACACTCACCTTCTGGATGTTCGCAGCGGACACTACCACTCTGCGGCACTGTCTTTGGCTTCATGGACAGGCGATGCCTTGGAGAAGACTCATGGATAGGAGAGGCCTCTGAGACCGACTCATTGGCAGGAGAGGCCTCTGGGGCGGACTCGTGGACAGGAGAAACCTCAGGGGCGGACTCGTGGACAGGAGAGGCCTCAAGAGCAGACTCGTGGACAGGAGAGGCCTCTTGAACAGACTCGTGAACAGGAGAGGCCTCTGGAACAGACTCGTAGAAAGGAGAGGCCTCTGGAGCAGACTCGTAGACAGGATCTGCCTCAGGCGGACTCTATGGACAGGAAGCATCCATGAATCGGACTCGGGGACAGGAGAGGCCGTTCAGGAGCGTACTCATGGACAGGAGATGCCTCAGGATCGGACCTGGACAGAGAGTCCTCTGGGCGATTTGTTTACAGGAGAGGCCCTCAGAGCGACTCCTGGACAGTAGAGCTCTGGGCCAGACTCGTGTACAGTAGAGGCCTCAGGAGCGGTGACCTCGTGGCCAGGAAGATGTCCTCAGGGGCAGACTTGTTGACAGGATATGCCTCTGGGGCGGATTTTGTGGACAGGAGAGCCCAGACGACTCGTTGACATGAAGGCCTCTGGGCAGATCGTGGACAGGAGAGGCCTGCCTGATCGACTCGTGGAAGGAGATGCCTCAGGTGTACCTCGTGGACAGAGAGCCGTCAGGGGCGGACTTTGGTGTCCAGGAGATGGCCTCATGGCGTACCTTGTGGGACAGGAGATGCCTCAGGAGCGTACTTGTGTGACAGTAGAGGCCTCAGGAGAGTCGGACATCTTGGACAATAGAGGCCTCTGGGTGCAGATTCGTGGACAGAGATTGGCCTCTGGGTCCAGATTCGTTGACAGTAGATGCCTCTTCTGTGGCGGCTCGTGGACGGAGAGGCCTCATGGGCGGACCGCGTGGAACAGGAGAGGCCTCTGAGGCAGATTCGTGGACAGGAGAGGCCTCAGGAGCGGACTCGTGGACAGGAGAGGCCTCAGGAGAAGACTCGTGGACAGAAGAGGCCTCAGAAGCAGACTCGTGGACAGAAGAGGCCTCAGAAGCAGACTCGTGGACAGAAGAGGCCTCAGAAGCAGACTCGTGGACAGAAGAGGCCTCAGAAGCAGACTCGTGGACAGAAGAGGCCTCAGAAGCAGACTCGTGGACAGAAGAGGCCTCAGAAGCGGACTCGTGGACAGGAGAGGCCTCAGGAGCGTAGTGACAACCCAAGTGCATTTTATTTACAAGTGTGATCCAAATATCCAAACAATATGCACAGACTTGACTTTACTTGTACTTGAAGAGGCATGAACAGACTTGTACTATGCCACAACGGCGATACTCACCGACAGCGGGTTACAACATCAATACACGACGAAGACTATGGGAACATGATGGCTATTTATATCAAACAATGAGGGTCACATGACAAGAACCAACCAATGAGAGAAAGGACACATGATTAAGACAACCAGTGATAACATGACACATGAACCAAAGAACCATTCAGAACATAACACACAGACAAGGGAATCGCATGACAGAACATGAAATTAAACTAAGATCATGAATACAAAGCAAAAGACATGAACACCAACACAACCCTGACACCTGTACATTGTCATTCTGCAGAATTAAGATAGTAAAGATGTGTTTTTTAAATTCATTGTCATGTTCATTTTTAATTTAATAGTTTCTAATAGTATCAGTTTTGTTTGAGCAGGGTTATTTCCATTAACAAAAACTAAAACTGAATTTTTTTTTACTTGGAAATAAAATAAAGTTTATCGGAAATAAAATATTTTTTAAAATTAAATTATTTTATTTCAGTTGCAAAGGCAATGTTCTCATTTTCTCATTTTCCTTTAGTTTAACTTGATGTACTAAAAAAAACTAAAACTGAAATAAAAATAAAATTAACAGAAACTTCAACTAAATAGAAAAATGAAATAATTTAATATAATAATTAAAAACAGCAACGACTTTTTATTTTATTTCAGCGAGTTGCAAAGGCAACATTTCTCATTTCTGTTTAGTTTAACTTGAAATACTAAAATAAATAAAACTAAAATAAAAATGTATAAAAACTATATACAGACATTTAAAGAAATACTAACTAATACTAACCTAACCCTAAAATACAAAAATAAAATTTAATTCAAAATAAAATTAGATTTATTTCAGTTAGTTGCTAAACATCTAAAATAAACTAAAAAACTGAAATACAAAAATAAGACAATATAGCATAAAGAAAATTACAAAAACTTGCAAGAAAGTTTCAAAACTAAAACTTAACTAAAATTAAAACTATTCAAATTAAATAAAATAAAGTAAATCCAAAAATGAAATAAAACTCTAATAGGTTTCAGTGATAATACAATAACGCAGGGCTGATGCATGACTTCCTGTTGTCCTGCAGAACTTCCTGCGTAAGGTGGAGCAGCTGTTCATGTGTGTTTGCTGTCAGGAGCTGTCCTTCCAGCCCGTCACCACCGAGTGTTCACACAACGTCTGCAAGGTTTGAGTTAAACTCATCACTACATTCAAGTGTGTGTGTGCTTGTGGCGTGTTTGTTGTGAGTGTTGAGAGAGAGTGTGTGTGTGTGGTGTGTTTTTGTGTGTGTGTGGGTGTGTGTGTGTGTGTGTGTGGTGTGTGAGAGTGTGTGTGTGGTGTGTGTGTTTGTGTGTGTGTGTGTGAGAGTGTTTGTTTGTGTGTGTGTGTCTTGTTGTTTGTGATGTGAGAGAGGAGTGTGTGTGTGTTGTGTGTGTGGTGTGTGTGTGTGAGAGTGTTGTGTGTGTGGGTTTGTGTGTGTGGTGTGTGTGTGAGTGAGTGAGAGTGAATCTGTGTGTGTGTGTGAAAGTGTGTGTGTGTGTGAGAGTGTGTGGTGTGTGTGTGTGTGTGTGTTGTGTTGTGTGAGGGTGAGAGAGAGAGTGTGTGTGTGTGTGTGTGTGTGTGTGAGAGTGAGTGATGTGAGTGAGTGTGTGAGTTAGAGTGAGTGAGTGTGTGTGAGTGTGCATGTTCGTGTGTGTGTGAGTGTGTGTGTGTCAGTAACGGTGTGTGTGTTCTCCTCTCCTCCAGACGTGTCTGCAGCGCTCGTTCCGCGCCGAGGTCTTCTCGTGTCCCGCCTGCCGTCACGATCTGGGCAAAGACTACGTCATGAGCCTCAACAAAACCCTACAGCTGCTCCTGGATCAGTTCTTCCCCGGATACAGCAAAGGACGATGAGTCGATCCACAAACTTAACAAAGTCTGCATCTCTGCACAATCTCTCACACACACACACACACCACACCACACCATCCCTGACCTCTGTGTTTCACTGACCGCAACCCCAACGATTGCTGGTACTCGAACCTTCGACACACATCATTAACATCATCAGCTCTGGATCAGACAGTGCCACAAAACTCCTCCTGATCAATCAAATTAAATGTGACATGAGAATCAAACCATGTCAAAAACACGTTTGGAATTCCCCCCCCCCACCCCCCCCCCCAAAAAAATTATAATTATTATGAATTATTAACTATATATATATATATAGTATATATATATGTGTGTGTGTGTGTGATATAATATATATTTAGTTAATAATTCAAATAATTATTTATATACTTAAATCTCAAAACAACATAATTTTATGAATTATTAACACTTTATATCCGTATATGATGCTCTGATATATATATATATTATATTTAAAATTGTTTTTTAATAATTAAGTTATTATTTTAATATAAAAAATTGAAATAAATATTCATAAACATTGTTAATTATAATTATGGTAGTTAAATATTTATTTAAATAAATAAAATATTCAATTATATTTTGCACAAAAGAAGCCTAAGCGTATGATAATTTGCATTGTGACGCACTTAAACACATTTTATCCCAAATTCTCATGAATTTGTCCAGATGTTTTAGTTTTGAGTTATTTTTGATTTCTCTTTAGTCTCAATGATTTTCAAGTCTAATTACTGTTAAAAAATAAATACATTTGTTATTACAACAAGCACAAAATTAGAGGCGGTTCAACAAATACAATGTGTAAATGCTTTTAACATGTATTGTTTTTATATTTACTTATTTAACAAAAAATAATATATCAGGTTTCTTGCATTATATTAATGGCATAAAATGTGTTTAAACATAATAAATAATAATGTCACTATTTAGAGTATCTTAATGGTCCTTAAAATAGGCTTAATTTTCTTAATGCAGAATATAATTCTTCGTACCTTTGGTTCATTTCGGAGTGAGCTGAGTCAAACGTGTTCTTGACGGGAGTCGAGTGACTGAATCTTTGATGAAGCTGAAAGCTGCGGTGAAATGGAGAATCAGTGCGAATCTCTCCAGATCTGCTGATGTTTCTGCTTCTTCAGCTGGATGTCGTGATCATCGTGAACGTGATGCGTAGGGTTCATCTGTTCCCTGTTTGTTCCCTTCGGTTGTTTGTTGCTCGGCCTGTTCGTCTCTTTTCGTGGTGATTTCTGCTTTTGTTTTTCAGGAACTGCAGATGTACGATGTTTACCCGCTCGTCATTCCCACAGCGATATCCCGTCTTTGGTTTCCAGTGCTGGCTTTCCTCTCGTCTGTGCTCTTGGCTGTTTTCTCTCACGCTCTCGCTCTTCTGCTTCGCTCTTTCCTGTGGTGTTTTACGTTTTATTGCACTTACTGACGATGAGAAATGAGATCGTGACGGAGCCGTCGGTTTGTTTTCCTACCTGTTTGACTTTCACCGTTCGCTGTTTCAGTGTGGCTAATCTGATCTGCGGTCCCGGCAGAAACATCGCTTCGAAACGTGATTCCGAATTTTATACATGGTATAATACTTATGTACTTATTAAATATTTTGATTCCAGAACCGTGGTGTGATTGTTCTTCAGTTGTCTGTCATCGTGACTTCAGATCAACATTTGATGGAAAGTTGTTTCGTGACAGATCTATGGAAGCTTGTTTCCAACGTGGGACAAAAAGATTAAGAAGGTAATTGTGATTTACCTTATTCTTGCAAAAACAAGTCAGAATTGCGAGAAAAGTCAGAATTGAAAGAAAGTGTTGTGTCTTAAAGTGAAAGAACTGTGAGATAAAAGTCAGAATTTTGTGATATAACGCAGAACTGAGGAAAAAGTCGAGATCTGTGGCAGAAACAAGCTTCCATAGAGATCAGATCTAATATTTAGGTTCAGATGTTTATAGACATTTATTTTTTTCTTAATCGGGGAACATAATGTAGTTTCTTTGAAAAATCAGCTTGATCTCAGTTTCTCCTAAAATCCCTCAAAAGAAATCAAACAGACGGTTAAAAACACAATGTATCAGTTTAGCAGTCGGTTTTGTGAATGTCAAGCACGTGTCTTTTACAGAATAATTGAACCAAATGTACATATGTGTATACGTGTGTGTATTATGGTCTGGTTACTATGGTAACCGTGACACCAGCAGCTGAAGCATCAGATCAGGGCCCATGGATGCCATGATCAAGGGCTACAGACACTTACAGTGTTGCCATGGCAACCACAGCTTCCACTCTAACTACCATGGTTACTGCAGTTTCTACTGTAACATCACCAATGAATATGGGACACTACTCTAATTTTACTACGGTAAGTGGTTACCATGGTCAGTTGTTTACTCTTACTATGGTCAGATAAGTGAAGGCCAGTTTCACTTTCCATTTCCAGTGCGATGAATGAACCCGAAGCGACTTCAACTATGATTTCATCGTCTTGACTCAAACTTGAGAGGTTTTTACACAAAAGTAGATTAGAAATGAATAAGGAGTCACACCAGGTCATATCCATATTCAGTGCATACTGTGCAGCATGTAGTACGCAGTGCACTATTACACTTAAGTGTTTTCTAGTGTCTCTGATGGACACTGAAGACATCTAGTGGTCACTGAGAGCATCACGTGGACCTCTATTCTGCATAAAGAAAAGGAAGTCTATTTTTTATTTTGTAACATTTTAATATTATGTTCTATTAAAATGTTACAAAATAAAACATAGACTTCATTTTCTTTATGAAGAATACTGACATGCTGAATCATCATGAAAATATAATAATTAAGGGTAACACTTTACAATAAGGTTCATTAGTTAACACGAACTAAATATGAACAATACTTCTACAGCATTTATTCATATTTGTTAATGTTAACTTCAGCATTTACTAATGCATTATTAAAATCAAAAGCTGTGCTTTTTAACATTAGTTAATGCACTGAACTAACAAAAATACGACAAAGATTAATAAATACTGTAACAAATGTACTGTTCATGTTAGTTAATACATTAACTAATGGAACTTTATTGTAAAGTGTTACCTAATAATAACAATTTTATATTAGGCCTAACAGATTTTAAAATGTTACCAAATAAAATGACTTTAATCTGTAAAAATGTAAATATGAGCCAGGATCTTTCTTGACAGCTTTTGTGGGATTCTCCTGAAAGATTTCAGACTTTCTGCTCAACTTTAATTCAGTTCTGACTTCTACAATCTGAAGCATCCTCATCAATCCTTCACATGAACACTAAACTCTGAAAGCTTGACTGGGAACATATGGGGGATTTTCTCAGAGATCATTTTGGGAACAGAAGGACAGAATGTAGGAGTTTTAGGTCAAATAGAACTAGAATATTCACACGTTCATGTCAGGAGAGAATGGAGAAAAGAATCAGATTTCATTGCTTTTCTTCTCGTTGTAATAAAACCAGGTATTACCATGGTGCTTTAAAATGTATATATATAAAGTTTTATTTTTATATTTTTTCCTGGGCAGGTTTGGCACACGACACCACAAAGGCACGCTTCTCTGCTCTCGTGGGTGTTAAAAACCAAAATAAGTCGCCAGATTTTCTGTCCGAGATCGTGCCGCCGCGGGAGGGAAGGGCGGGGTGGATTAGGCGTGTCGGGGCGGTTCCTCGGGAGGGCGGAGCAGGAGCTGATGGCTGGCCCGGGCTACATGTTGAGCCCTCCGGGTTTGTAGAGTTTAACATCTGAGGGAAGGCGCTGTCACCGGGCGCCTAGTGCGGGGTGCTATTTATGTTCTCCCTCGACAACGATGGTAAACACGCTGCCGGGTAATGTCGTGAAAACTCATGAAACATTAACATGATGACGAGAATGAAAGGTTAACTCATTTTAGAGCTGGATAATGCACTTTAAATTAGTTTATGGAAATGCATTCAGTCAAGTAGTTTATAGCTCAGGTCATTAGCTAAGAACAAATTAATTATTTTTTTTTGTTTGTTTGTTTCAAACAGGCTCCATCAGGAACAGCAATGGCTTCTTGTGATCACAGATTGATGTTGATTGACAGATGATGCTACCTGTGCAGGTGAGCGAGGCCCTCAGCATCACGGCAGGAGAATGAAGCTTCATTCGGACACGTGTGAGAGTGCACATGCGTGTGCACCCACATCACACGCCTCCCCGGACATGAACCCGAACCTCCGCTTGACCTTGACCTCCTGCAACGGTTCGACTGAGCAAATCTCACGGCACGCTTGCACGACGAGGACGATCTCACGCCCGAGATCCAGCAGGCCTACAGAATATTTCAGAGCTTCCTCTCAGAGAAGCATAAGTGCATCACGGCCCCGTTCTGGCATCCCGTGGGCCCCGGGGACCACGCCGGGATGTGCGTCAGAAAGATGGACGATAGGTTCGTCCACCGCGAGTACGAATCCATCACGGCGTTCGTGTCAGATTTCAGACTGATGCTAGAGAACCGTTACCGTCGATCACTGGATCTCCAAACAGGCCCAGAAACTGGAGATCATTCTAGAACAAAAGCTGGCCTTGTTGTCCAGGTGAAAAGAAAAGCCAACGACGAGCGGAAGTGGAAAGAAAACATCCATCCCAATTCATCTGTTTGCATCTGTAGAGTTTTTTCTCACCAAACTTTAGTTTCTTTCTATATTTGTTCATGAGTCAAAGACGTTAAGATGTCGCATCAAAATAAATTTACTAAAGTGATTTTATGTCCATAGAAAGCACATTAAATGTTAGTAAAGTGTCTACTTTTAAAGTTTCAAATATGTTTTTGGAGAATAAAATGTCAAAATTTGGTTGAAATAATGTTACATTGTTATTCAGTTTAACGCAATATTTATATAAAAATTCAAACATGCTTATTCTGACGTGTACATATTAAAATATATAAAATAATAAGGGAGCATATTAAATTTTATTGTGTTTTAAATGAGTAAAAACTTCTTACTGACCAATGGGCAAAACCTAGGATCGTGGCACATTTTAAAAATGTAAAATTACAGCTGATTAGTATTTGGGGTGAAAGTAATTCGTTTTTTTATATGTCATAAATTGATTTTTGTTGTAAATATGCCTGGCAAGATTGTTACACTGAATGACATTTTAGTGGGTCTCTTCTGTAAATCAGGGAAAAATGTATGATATTTATTTTTTTGCTCGGAAAAACAAAAACAAAATTGCAATTAAATTAAACAGATTTTTTTTTAATTTTTTTTGTGAAATACAACAATTTAAGCATATTACACTTAGGTTTATCATGCTTAATCCCCTTTTGTCCTCTTTGGACCGCTCATATTTCATTCACACTGATTTATACAACATTTTACTCCTAAAAAAACATGATGAAAATCTTTCTGACAGTATTTTCTGATTTATGGAGGGTTAAAAAGAGAAATCTGTAATATATGACAATAAAATCAAGCAAGAATTATAAACCTGGATTTATCTAATGATCACATGTTCTGTAACTGTATGATTATTACTGCATGTTTAATTATATACTATTTTGCGTATTTAAACATAATTTAAGATACAAAAATTGTTTGCGATTCTTAATGTGCGGTGTAGAATATTTTCTAATTTATATTATAATGATTCATAAGAAGCATGAGACACTGAAGACTGGAGGAATGATGCTGAAAATACAGCTGCGCATCACAGGAATAAATTATATTTTAATGTATATTAAAATAGAAAACATTATTTTACATCATAATAATAGTTCACAATATTACATTGCGTAGAATTATTTTAATAAAAACACTTTCTCTCACCACTTTCATATTGTTTGGTTAGTTTTGCATTCAAAATTTTTGTTGTTGATCTCAATCTTATTTTCAAAACCTCAAGCGTTTTATAGGCTTTAAAATGTTCTGCATTTCACAGATGATTTGCATTTATTTTCACTCATTCAGCAGAGCTTTTATAAGTAAATATGAACGTTTCAGCCCAGCATCCCATAATGCATCTGTAAGCATGGCTTGCTGTTTATTCGGTCCGACTTCCAGAGCAGCAGATATTCAGTTCAGCATTTGTTAGAATTTATTACAATGTTTGAATAATTAAAACCACACTCATTTAAACATAGACTCAACTCAACCTGTATTTTAAAACATGCTTTACAGTATAAATTCAGTACCAGTGCATGTAAATAAAAACAAATATAATAAAACGTTTGTTTGCATTCTGTAGTTGGTTTGCTCCAGTCTGGATGATCTCAGAGTCCTGATCAGTAAAACAGAAGATAACTAAATGAACTGGATGGCAAAAAGAGATTTGTTATTAAGAGAGGGAACATAAACATACATGCATTTAATATTTATATGACAGTGTTTTATCTGTGACTTTTATTGATGCCACTAAATAATGTTTATTTTTTTTGTTGGACAAATTATTTCAATGCATTCAGTATAAATCCTGAACTTTGTGGATATTTAAAGCAAGGCATTTTAATGTGAAGTAAACATTTTGATGTGGCCAAAACATGTTTGTTTGCATGCATGCATGATATCAATTTGACATTTCCAAAATCCAGTGTTTAATATAGCAACGTTGTCTTAGTGACTGAAGACTTAAAGACTGATGTGTGTCTTTGTGCCGTATTTCAGGGACGATGGCCAAACAAAAGAGCCACCGTGAAAGAGTTGCACATCACACTTATAAGGCTGCATGGACTTTATGTAAGTTCTTAGCAGTGCAAAGAGAAGAAAAAACAATACAAGCCCTAAAGGATTGTTGACATTCTAATGCATAACTAACCAAACAATATGATGAATTTATTACAAGGAAGTGTTTCAAATATCCTTGCCTTGCTTGTTGTAGCAGCACTTTTTTATCTTTCAATTCCTCAATTCCTGTTTTCCATTTTCCAAATGCATTCAGTGATGTTTGTTTTGACTGATGCGTGCTGATTTTTTTTGGCAGAGAATGTAAATCACGAATCAAGATGCCTATTCGACAGACCTGATGTTGTCATGCATTCATCAGAGCTTGGACCCTTCACACGCAGTTCAAAACGGCGCCAAACTGGTGCATTCAGTGAGGAACTGAGTCCGTGCAAGAGAGGAAAAACAGACCCAGAGAGCTCTTTGACATCTGATTTTAATGTGGAAGTTGCATCCAGGGAACATGCAACAGCGAACCCACGAGCTTCAGTGTTGTCTGAGCCTATGAGTAGCTTTCAGGGGACACTTTCAGAGTGTTGGAAACAAAGTGACCGTAATAAGTCATAACAAGACAGCATCTGTAACTCTGCCACCTGTCCGAGTATCCTGTCCACCTACGCCACACTCTCAACCTGTCTTTGTCTCAGAAACACTTACAACAACTACGACATCCACAACCGAAAGCACTGGACAGGTGGTGTATAAGATGGCAGGAGGCGTGGGGCTTCTCAGGAAAGGAAGTACTTCTGTAAAGTTTTCAGTGCAACCAATATCAGATCAAAAATCAGGGGAGAAGGTGATGCAACAAGTCGCTATCCTGATAACAGTTTGGTTTTGTGTTTCCTCTATATTCATGAAAATATATTTATGACTGAAGTAAAACATTGGTGTACCGTGCCTATTCTTTGAGTTTATTAAACATTAAATCAGAGATTCCCAAACATTTTTGTCAGCTAAACCCATTTGACCTAAAAATGTTTACTTGACTCCCCTTCTTTTTTTTATGATATAATTTACAATTTTTCCAGTATATAAAATCTAAAAATGTTTTTAGGAAATGCTTCATTTTGATTTAGCATTTTTTTAATGTACATTTTTAATATTTATGCAATTATTAGCCCCTGCACTTCCTTCATAAACCCCAGTTTTCGGGGTTTCACTTGAAAGGGGTAATGAAACTAAATGCAGTATTGTAAACAGTTTTATTCTGTTGTATTGAACAGTTTGCACAACATGACTCCTGACACTACACGTCCGGTGTCTGGAGCTCAGCGAATATGTTAATAAAAGTTTCATTACAGGTGTTCACTTTTACAGTCAGACATTTGGTAAAAGAAATCTCCGACCTAGTTTTGATAAAGATGAGTTAAATTAAATTCATCAGTAACGAGGTATTAGAAGGTACGAAATAACTGCGAATCTCTAGCGTCTACTGACCAATTTTAAAACATTCATCTAACCCGATTTAGATGACCTTTTCTTTTAAATACCTTGAACTAAAACAAAAACTCTATTGGATTAAATTAATATTAAACTTTATAAGCCTCATGTCTGATGAACAACGTTGTGTTTAAAAGGCACTGTAGTGTCAGATTTAATAGTCCACATGCTTTGGTAATTTCCTGTATACCATAAAAAGGCCGGCGTGGGGCCTGTAGAGACAGTCCTGCAGAGTCGCTGCCAACCCTAATCAAACACAACCTAAGAATCTAATCATGTCCAGGTTTATAGAAAGCACAGGCAGGTGTAGATCTAATCAAAGGTCGTAGCTAACAACTCTCATACGGCCGCTCCAGGACCGACGCTGGCCACCATCGCTGTGTGACCGCTCATCCCACAAACATGAGCGTCTTATGGTGAGTAAGGAGGAGGTGAGGGTCCGGAGGCGATCTTATCATAGGCCGGAGGAGCGTTTGGAATCTGGAAGAGAGGAGAAACACTGCTTTAAACCACATCTAATGTGAGTAAACAAAAGTGATAATTTGATGGCTTCTGTTCAGTTTTTAATTCTACAGGCTGGTGGTACTAATAGTTTCGCAGTATTTCAGAATGAAAGACTTTCATGAATTGAAAGGGTGAGATATTTCTGAACCTTTAGTCTGTTCATGAGAACAGCAGCTCAACACACACACACGCACACACACACTCTCTCACAAACAATTAGGACACGCACCCACTCTCGGGGGGGGTCAATCACCTCACTACCAACCACCCACTCGCTCATCACACACCACACAGCGCCCACTGGCGCTCTCGACATCTCATCACACAACAAGCCCACACACTCTCTCCCCACACACACTCCCACACAACCTCTCTCTCACACCACACACGCACACACACGCACACACTCTCTCTCACACTCACACACACACACTCTCTCTCTCACTCTCACACACACTCACACACACACCCTCTCTCTCACACTCACACACACACATGCACACCCTCTCTCACTCTCGGGAGGTCACACCCAGACACACGCACACACACTCTCATCTCTCTCACTACAACGGCAACACACTCTCTCACACACATACACACACATCACGGTCATTTGTAATCCTCACATCACGACTCATGACGCAAACTAAAGCCTTTCTGCCCTGCAGCAGGTCACATGCCTCCTTTATCCCCTGAGGAATTCTGGGTAATAAGAGCTAGGTTAAACTTATTCTTTGAAACTAAATGTGGTAGAGGAAAAAACTCAGATGTATTCTTTGTGGACGCAATAAAAAGACTAATACAAGTTTTTAAGTATAGAGCTACATTATACTTGAATTTTAATATGTAAAATTATATATAATAAAAGTTAATGTTTCTCACTTAACTATATTATATTTCTCACTTTATTATATTATAAAGTTTTTTTTACTATTTTATTGCCAATTTAGTTAATACTGTATTATTGCGATGGTGCAAAAAAAAAAGAAGTAAAAACAATTTAGTAATAACCATTTTAAAAGTATTTTTATATAATAAAAAAATAATGGTTCGGACCTTATTTAAACAATTTTCTGATATTACTATATACCGTATTATATTATATAACATCACAATCCGTCAACCCGTGTGTGGGTGGTGAGTGTGTGTGTGATGGCAGAGTGTGTGTGTGTTTGGAGGTGGGTTTGTGTGTGGTGGGTGTAGAGAGTTTGTGTGGTTCTGTGTGTGGTGTGAGGAGTGTGTTGTGTGTGTGTGTGTGTGAGAGAGAGTGTGTGTGTGTGTGTGTTTTTGTGTGTGTTTTTGTGTGTGTTTTTGTGTGTGTGTGAGAGTGTGTGTGTGGTGTGTGTGTGTTTGTGTGTGTGTTTTTTTTTTTTTTTTTTGTGTGTGTGTGTGTGTTGTGTGTGAGATAGAGTGTGTGTGTGGTGGTGTGTGTGTGAAGAGTGTGCGCCGTTTTGGTGCAAATGTGACATAAATGTGTATAATATTGACAAAGGTATGACATAGGTATTACAATGAGAAGGTGACTTTTCAGGACATTACCCTATGTCCCCACTTTTCAAAACGCTTATTAATCACACAGAATGGAGTGTATTGAAAATCTGAAATAGCAGAAAGTCTCCTGTGATGGTAGGTTTAGAGGGTAGGGTTGGTGTAGGCAATAGAATATACGGTCTGTACAGAATAAAAACCATTACACCTATGGAATGTCCCCACAATTCACAAAAAACAAACCTGTGTGTGAGGTTTGTGTTTGTGGTGTGAGAGATGAGAGAGGTGAGTGTGTGGAGTGAGTGTGTTGTTGTGTGTGTGTGTGTGTGAAGAGTGTGTGTGTGTGTCTGTGTCTGTAAGTGTGTGTGTGTGTGTGTCTGTGAATGTGTGTGAGTGAGTGAGTGAGTGTGTGTGTGTGTTGTGTGTGTGAGAGAGCGAAGCGTGTGTGTTGTGTGTGTGTGTGTGAGAGAGAGTGTGTGTGTGTGTGTGTGAGTGAGAGAGAGCGAGAGTGTGTGTGTGTGTGTGTGAGAGAGAGAGAGTGTGTGTGTGTGTGTGTGTTTTGTACCGCTGGTTGCGGGTTGCTGAATTCGTTCAAGGCTAGTTTGTTCTCCTCTCCTGATCCAGACTCGCTGTACTGACCCGCTCTCATCATCTCTCTCCACGACTGACCGCTGTTTCTCCCGGTCTGAAACACACACACACACAGAGGTAAGAAATCACATGACAAACACATGAGCGAACCCCACAATTCTCACAGCTGGAGCTCTACGAGCCCTGACAGAGAAGTACAGCATCTCATTAAAACATGCTACTTTTGCATTTATTCACATTTGCATTCATGCATTTGGCAGATGCATTTATGCAAAATGACTTGCATTGCATTTAAGGTGTATATTATCATGCATTCATTGGGAATCAAACCCATGACCTTGCTGTTGCAATCATCATGATCTCCTACAGTAAGGCACTTTTCTCTTCTCTGATGAGATCAGGGTAACACTGTGATCACATGACCGTCTCGTGGGTCACTGACTCACCCGGATCATCTTGTATCCGCCCCGTCGACGGTAATACCAGCAGCCCAGGATGAGCAGCGCTGTGAGGATCACGGCCAGTAAAGCGATTCCTGCGGCCCTGCATATAAACACAAACACACACAGATTAGATGAAGAGTCTGTAGCTTGCTGCAGGTGTTTGAAAGTGTTTGAGTGAATCTTCACACACTCCTCAGCTCTGATGAGTCCTGCTCCACCTCTGCTGGAGAAATGAACACTGAATTCACCTCGAGAACCTGAACCTGATCCGCCGTAAGACATGATGAACAAACCACCTGAAACTACAGAACACTGAGTTATAACAAACTACGGTGATTTTCTACAGCACATTTCAGCTGTAATATAATATGGATTTATAAATGCAATGGTGAATCTCTTGAACACATGTCCAAGTCTAAATCCACACCCAATTCAAAAGAAAAAATAAGATCTTCTTTGCATGAAAATGAAGTGTGCTTTCAGTAACAGTAATTGTCACATTATTATTATGAAAACGACATTTTTAATTTCACAATAGAAATACGTTGGGTTTTTTTGCATGAAAACTGAGCATGCTTTCAGTACCATTAATGGTTTTTAATTGTCACATTATTGTCATGATAATTCAGTTATCATGCAAATCAATTATCAAATAATTTCACTGCGAATCCAAAAGAAAATTATTAAATTATATTTTGCATGAAAATTAAGTATGCTTGTTGTACCATTAATACACAGTATGTTTTTTTTTATTGTGACATTTTCATGATAATACAATTTTAATACCAATTATTGTAATATAGTAAGATTTTACATTAAAAAAACGACACGTTTTTGAAATAATAATATGCATAAATTAAAGGCAGTACAATTAATACTACCATGATGTAAAAATAATGCAATTTAAATATTTTGTAACATAATAAAGGAGAATTAGTTAATTAATGTCACAATGCAAAGACGAAAAAAAGAAAATTATTCTAAATGTATTTCTTTTCCAAAATGTATTTCTTCTTCTTCTTCTTCTTCTTCTTCCTTCTTATTATATATATATATATAATATTTTTTTTTTTTAGTAAATTAATGACCTGGACCTGTTATTTTTATTTATTTTTTACTCCCAAACTAGTCATTGTTCCAGTTGCAAACGTGCATTTCTTTTATTTCATAACACAACTCTATTTGATACACTTCTAATACGATGCTGCATTAATGTTAACCAGTATAACCATACTCTCTCACTCTATTAAAAAAAAAACTGCCTAAAATTAGTTCAATTAGATGTTGATGCAGCAGATGCACTGAAACCTCATTTAAACTTTCTTCTTATTTACTGTGGAAGTGCATGAGCTCTTACCTGAGTTGTCTAATGTGAGTCTGGAGAGCGTCTGCTGTGATTCTGATCTGTGTGTGGCTCTCAAAGCTCTTGAGAAGTTCTCATGACCGTCACGGGTTCAGCTCTCACACTCACAGCCCCTCCATCTGACTGTCTGCTGACTGCCTTTACCGCGGTAACTGACCTCAGATCAGCATGATTCATGTCAGTGAAAACTGTGTAACTAGATTACAGAGAAAACTAATGTTTATGCTTAAGTTACGTGTGTGAAATGATCATTAAACCATGTATGAGTTTAATACTGTGACTGATGAATCCCTTCATTTCTACAGATATTTAGAAATATTTAAGCCTCAAGACTTTGAATATGAAAGTCTTGAGGCTGATCTAAATTGTAGACCTGTACATGATGTATGTGCTGTGACTCCGACAGTCACCTGTAGAGAGCACTTCACTCTGATGCAGATTCACAGTCAAATAGCTTTATAGGTTATGAGGAAAAGATGGCTTTGCATTACTTGGCAATTTAGTAGCATTAAATATACATATGTGCACATTTAGACAAATACAAGATGTTAAAGAAAGAACAATATATATATTAAAAAACAATAGTACTAAAAAGATGTAAGAATACAGTAAACCTTTGAAATCGCTACATTTGTTTTCACTTATGTAAGTGACTGAAATAAACCCAGTGACTCTTTTAAAGTCTCACATGATGTAGCTGTTTTATTTAACACCTTTCACAACACAGATTGTTTTCAAGCAGCTTTACACACACGCACATACATGCATATATCAGCTTTATATATATTTTCATTTACATTTCTGTGATATAACACAGATGTGTGTTTTCATGATATCTAGTGATATTTTAGTGAATTTCTCTGAGATGCATGCCAGTTTAAAGACTGGACGCGAGATGGTGTTTATTTACTATCACTTTAAGATTTTCAGTTCAAAGCAGATGTATGCATGTGTATATTATACAGTAAATAAGACAGAACTGCTCTGAGCCTCACTGTTTTCAAGATGCCTATGCTTCTCAGAAGTGGTTTATGTCCAGGATCTCCCTCGCTCAATAAATTAGGAAAGTGAGAGAGATTTGGCACACTGCCTGCTTACACCACAAAGAAGAAAATTGGGAAAAGCTAAGACACCACACCCTCACTCACACACATCCTCACCTCCACACGCACACACACACTCACTCCCCCACTCCACCATCCACTCTCCCACCAGGCACACACACACACACCCACCCACACTCTCTCTCTCACACACACACACACACACTCTCACACACATGCTCACGCACACATTCTCTCTCACACACACTCTCTCACACCCACACACACACACACTCTCTCTCTCTCTCTCACACACACACACACACTCTCTCTCATCTCTCCTCACCACACACACACCCACACACACACCCAACCACACACACTTCATCACGCACCACACTTACTCTGAAACATGGAGAGGGTGTGGTTCCCTCGCAGGCCCGTTCCTGTACCAAGTCCGTAAACGACCGAAAAAAACACACATATACCCAAAGCCCACACAGAGCAATAATCAGTACTTACATTAGTCCAAAACAAACAAAAGAAACCTTTAAAAGCTCATACAGTGCATTCATCAGGACGTGTGAAATGCGTCATAACATTCATCAACTGTCCTCCTCAGGCATAAACCGACACAAAACCCACATGACTGGTAGCACAGAAAATCCCTTCAGAAACAACTACGTACCATGAACATTTCCATCGGATACTATCAGAGCCACAATGGTCCACCATTAGACCTTACGTTCTATATTATATATACATTGAACTTCAGCACTCAATGTAGAGCAATGAAAATCATTTTAAAACAAATAAGAAAAGTTGATCCACCATTTTGGGTAAAGGTGCAGCATAAACCCATTATTGAATTATTATTTTGATTTTCTCCATATCGCAGTTTACAGAACAGAAGATTAACTTTGTTACACAGTTTGATCATAATGTTAATAATAAACTTTTTTTTTGTATCAACGTTATAATTTCACTTTTAGGACAATATGCTCGTTTATATATGATGTTTTATGACAATATTTCCTCTCTAGATTATTCACTTACATCAGAGAACATTTTTTCGATCTGTTTGCATCAAGAGAGTCTCAAGAAGTTTACAGCTTTCCGCAGTTGGCTTGTATGGTTTCTCAATCTCATCCTTAAGCTATCCGTTTTAGCTACTTTCAATTGAAAGCAGTTGGAAGCGCTGTCGTACATGTAACAAACTGCTGAAGATTGATCAAAATCAGACGATGCATGCAAAAGTTATTAGACTAACTGTTTCTCATTTCTCGCCATAATTTCCAAACTGTTCGAGATATCAAAAGTAATTTTATTTCATTTGAAAAGCAGTTTTATAGATCAGTTATCAACTCGTTATCAACTATCAGTTATCAAAAAAAACCCATCTTTAATCTAATGTTGTTTAATAATTGTCAGAACATTGTAATCATTCAGGTGTTGCTGACATTAAATCATACTATTTTAAGCAGTATATCTTTAGTGTAAAGAGCAGGACTGAGTGAGTCTTGAGCTCTTGTGTTTCTGATAAAATCATTGATGAGGTGTGTTTCATCACACACACGTTTGGAATCTGTAAGAGTGAGACTCAGGTCTGTTGTGAAGTGTAACTGATATATGAGATACAGAAAAAGTGCAGCCTTCAGTCATTGTCACCTAAACCATAGCCACAGTTTACATCAGGAAATATTGACAGAGTATAATATCGACAACATGGCTAAATATGTTAATATCTTGTTTGTGAACAATGACACAGGATCTTCTGATAACACTGATATGATGATATAAACAGTCTTGAAAAATTAACAAGGATTGATGAAATTACAGGTAGTCTAGTGTGTGCTGCTGTTGACTACATATTGTTTATAGAAACGCACTTAGTAGTTTGCAAATGTTAAGGATGATTAAAGAAATGTAACAAACAGCTGAGAAAAACTGTAAGCCTTTGAGTTTGAAAATCTAGTTCCGAGATGACAAAGATGGAAACAACTGCTAATTATTTATTTATAATGCTCAAATTTTATTTCATGCAACCCTTACGGAAAATAAGTTTATTCAAGTGTGCTATTAGTGTACTACTTTTAAACTAAAAATAAAAGTGTATCCTTTCAGTCTACTTGTTATGTAGTCTCAAAATGGGCTTTTATGTTCTTCTCAGAAATATATTCAAAATACATTTAAGTATACTTGAAAAAGTCTAAATATATTTGAGCTGTACTTGTGTTCCTAGAATCCGTGTTTTTATTGTTATATGGTAGGGGGCGCTATTACACATCTGCTGTACAGAATTTCCAAAAAACACAAGTGAAGAAGAAGCCGAAACAACAGATGCTTCCACATGTAATCTAACACGATCAGACATAAAACAGCATCAAAAATGTGCAACGTTATGGAATAAAATGTCGACCAACGAAGAGGTAATAATAACTGTCAAGCTCTGGGGTATTGATCGACTTCATCTACGTTTTGATTATCATTCTGAATCGCTGCATATCTTGTTTTTTCTTTCGCGTTTTGTTCAAAATGTTGTCTTTATCTCTTTATTTTTTTATGACTTACCACATCAAGTTTTTTTAAAAAGAATGCTGACGCTAGAATAATCTTTTTTTTTTGTTTACAAGCAATACCCTGTTCTTTCTTTTTTTGGTGTTTGCTTTTCATATATTCCGGTAACAAAAATATACAAATTAATACCTAACTAGGGAACGTATTAGTATACTAAAGTATATTCAAGTTCACTTAAAGAAAACTTACGAGTTTACTAGTAGTTTACTGAGACTATACTTCAAAGTGTACTAAAAATGCTACTACAAGTATTTAATTAGTACACCTCATATCACTATAAATGCACTTAGTATAGTGCAGTACAACTAAACATAGAGATGTAACTAGTTTGTCTCAAGTTTACTACTGTTATACTCAAAGTATACTTAAAAGTATACTTTATATACTAGAAAGTGGGCCAAGTTAGTCCCAAGGAGTATTGAAATATACTTGAACTTTACTTAAGTATACTTAATACAATAAACCTGAAGTATACTACTTTTTGGTAAGGGAACTGATATTCTATAGACTTGAGATCTAATTCAGACTTGTAATTCAGTTTCAAAAATACAGAACACTGACAAATGACAAACAGTGCAGTGATTTAACACGGTATATATTCCAGCTGCAGTATGAGATGGAGTTTATAAATACAAAGGTTTAATTGAACCTCTTCTAAAGTCTAATGCAGATGTGATGTTCTGAGCTGTAATACCACACTTATTCGATCACGTGATCATAAGCTCACATCACTGAACTATATATAACGACAGATCAGTGGCTCACACACGGTTTCAGACTGAAGAATCAGAAACGTCCTCTGCTTTACTGTAATGGTGAATGTGTGGGAGTTTGACCGTGAAAACTGAAGTGTA
This sequence comes from Sinocyclocheilus anophthalmus, assembly GCA_018155175.1. Lineage (NCBI taxonomy): Eukaryota > Metazoa > Chordata > Actinopteri > Cypriniformes > Cyprinidae > Sinocyclocheilus > Sinocyclocheilus anophthalmus. The sequence goes on from JADLZN010004720.1 coordinate 79,078, forward strand.
ACGCAATCTGAAGATGAACAGCAGTTGTGTTATTTTGAAATGGTGTATTTGTTTGATTTTCTAACTTTCCTTGTAAATAATCAGTAAGTTGATTTTTTTGTAAGTGTGAGTTTGTTCATGTTTTCATCAGTTGGGGTGAAGCTGCAGGTCAACAGGTAAATCATTAACAGTATTTGCATGAAATGAGAGAGATTTCTGTGAAACTGATAAACAGCTGTTTGTGTTGGTGTCGTGAATGATCTGCTGGTGTCATCAGTGTTGATATTTTCGTCATTCTGACATCTGAATTCAGCTCAGGATCTTCAGACAAGCTGCAAAAGTTATCAACTGGGTTTTTGAGTTTCATTGTTCCACAGATTTGTAGTATATTTGATTTTAGTGTATTTTGTAATCTATAATTTAAGAGGTCTAAAGAGTCTCAACACTGATGCGTTGCTTTTGTGGAGTTCATGTCTGATCGTGTCCAAGAGCGTCACAGCTCATGACAGTCGTTTTCTTCTAGGCCATATTTATTATGATTGAAATGAAATAGGGACCATTTCAGGACATCTTTCGTACAGAAATAATCACCTTCCATGTCTTAAACCAGAGGTCTGTAACGTGTTAGTGAGTTGAACATTTCAGAGAATAATAATATAAAAATAGAAATAAAATAATGTTACTAAAACCTTCAAATAAAGTTAAAAAGTTTCATTCTAAATACTAGAAAACCAGAAATCATGATTAATCAATTTATCTTGATAATAGCAGTAATGGTGGATAAAACTGTGTTCATAAACAGCAGTGATTAGCCAGATATTATTTTACATTACAGTTTATTTTTAACAGTATAAATAGTGTAAACATGACCGTATAAGGTTGCCTTTACATTGTAGGAAGGTGGTTCTTCATGAGAAGATTATTATATTTAAGGATCTGCAACAAAAGTCTTAAACAGCTCTATACAATCAGACAGTAACATACTGTATATACAGTTAAAAATGACCAAATTAAAGCATGTGCTACATTTACAAAATTAATGTTAAAACTATTTTGGGGAGGTGTGTGTGTGCGAACTCGTGCGTTGAGTGTGTGTGTGTGTGTGTGTGTGTGTGTGTGTGTGAGTGTGTGTGTGTGTGTGAGTGTGTTGTGAGGGGTGATCGTGGTGGATTGTGCGGATGCTTAGTGTGGGAGTGTGTGAGTGTGTGTGTGTGTGTGTGTGAGAGGTGTGTGTGTGTGTGAGTGTGTGTGTGTGTGAGTGTGTGTGTGCGTGCGGGCGTGGGTGAGCGTGTGTGGTTGGTGTGTGTGTGTGGAGTGTGTGTTTGTGTGTGTGTGACCGTGAGGTGTGTGTGTGTTGTGCGTGTGTGTGAGAGTGTGGTGTGTGTGGTGTGTGGGTGTGTGATTGTGAGAGTGCTGCTGCGTGAGTGTGGGCGTGTGGAGTTGTGAGGTGAGTGCGTTGAGTGTGTGTGCGGTGCGTGATGGTGGTTGGTGATGTGTTGTGAGTGGGGCCCCCACCGCGGGGCTCCCGGGCCGGTGTATTCTAGAGAACCGCAGACTCGATCACACCCCCGGGTAGATTGTTGTGACCTGGTACGTGGAGGAGTCGTTCTTGGAATGCGTGACGCAGTGGGTGGCATGTGAGGTGTGTGTGTGTGGTGAGTGCGGGCTGTCGCTAGACTGTCAGGGGGGACTCATGCGGTAGTTGAGTGAACACTGCTTTGGCAGATAAAGTGAGGGGTGGGTCATGGCATGATGTAGTGAGTGGGGCAGATTCGGTGATGCGGAGTGAGTGTGTGGTGTGGTGAGACTGTAGAAGCGACCTGTCATGTCTGGCGCGAGGGTGAGTGAGGTGTGTGTGTGTGTGTGACTGTGTGCGTGAGGGGGAGTGCATGAGTGTGAGTGTGTGAGTGTATGTGTGTGTGTGTGTTTGTGTGTTTGAGTGAGTGTGTGTGTGCGTGTGTGGGAGTGTGTGTGTGTGAGTGAGAGAGAATGTGTGTGTGTGTGTGTGAGTGAGTGTGAGTGTGTGTGTGAGGAGTGAGTGTGTGTGAGAGTGAGAGTGAGTGAGTGAGTGAGTGTGCGTTGAGTGTGTGTGTGTGTGAGAGTGAGGTTGAGGAGTGAGTGTGCGTGAGTGGGTAGTGGTGCGTGGTGTGCGTCGTGTGTGTTGTGCAGTGAGGGGGTGTGTGTGTGCGTGGTTGTGTGCGTTGGAGCCGACGTAACGAGGGTAAAACGCCGCTAGGGCACTGACTGCTCGCTCGGTGCCTGTCCCTCGCCCCCCTGACCCCGCTTGCGTCGGCGATGGAACGCAGCGCGCTGACCAGCGTGGTGTCTCCCGAGTCGAGGTTATCAACGCCGCGGTGCAAACCGGTGAAGGCTCTGATTGTGCACAGCGACAGCGGGGTGTAGTGTGTGTAGGGGGTTGGGCTAGAAGAGTCCGAATGGGTCAGGTGGTTGTGCCGCCGGTAGTAGAGGGCGCTGAGTTGCGCGAGTTGAGGTACCGCGTAGCTGTTGGGTGCGGTGACTGTAGTGAGGTGAGTGTGGGTGCGTGAGGTGTGCGTGATCGTGTGAGGAGTGTGTGTGTGTGAGTGTGTGCGTGAGTGTGAGTGAGTGATGTGTGTGTGTGTGTGAGTGAGTGTTGATGTCCAATCTTAGTCCCTTCAGAATAAAAGTTCCAGCTCTCAGTAAGTCTGATGCACATCATGCTCCATTTCTCCAGATTTGTCAAGAGCTTCCTGCTGTTTTCTGACAAAATAAAAGCTTGATGGTTCATCATCTGAAAATGAAGGAGATATTACTATTGGTATTGTATTTTTTACAGTTGTACTATAAAATAAAATGATTATTAATATCTCACTTCATCTGTGAATGTCTCTCTTTTGAAACATTCGACTGAATCTCTGCAGGTCTGTCTGAATCATGAGAAACTGGAAATTAAAAACACAAACAAATGATTATTTTCCTCCAGTTCATATAGAGTGGAGAAATGTTAAAGTTCAGGATCAGTTTTACTAGTGCTGCACCGATCAAGAAACTGAGGCAGACACTAGCCACGGATATTGTAACAATACGATCGACCGATTCTGATCACCAATATTTATTTTTAAAGGATCAGATCAAGACTTTTCTGTTAATAGTAAGTAATAGTAATAAGTTAATACTTGTTCGAAACAATGACTTTAGCAAAGTTTGTACTACTTTCAGCTTATTTTGATAAATAAAAATGCATTTTTTCTAAATATACTGTCATTAAAATTTTAAGATAAAAATGTATTTAGAAAAAATTATTGTAAAAAGTAAGATTCTGAAAGCTTGAAGGAGATCCCATAATATTCAATTTGATGTACAGTAGTACAAACAGGATTGTTATTTTATTATATGATTGATTAATACCATGTGGTGTAAGTAATAAAAAGGTGGTGAGTATCGCTAGTGTCACACAAATAATATGTGATATTTACCATCTGAATCTAACCAAGTCATGTCAACATATGGAAAAGTCAGCCAGCTATTTATTATCACTTATTAAGTTAATTGCTGTGCCTTCAGCCCCGATAGCAGGGGTGCTTTTTACCGCAAATACCATACTTTTACATATTCTTCTGTTATTGAAAAACTGTTGCTTTAATTACCTTAAACAAAACTGAAAATCATTAAGAAGACCTTTGTCTCAAAATATATTCAATAATTTTAGCGATTCTCATTTGCTACTTAAAACTACAACATTTTTAAAAACATAAAATATTAGACCAAGCACAGAATCAACTTTGCACTGCTGAGCGCGATCGCGTCTAGGATCAGACAAATATACACGTGCATCTTGAAAAGCGGATGTTTTGGAAAGTGTTTACAATAGTAGAGATGTAAGATTCACTCCCGATGCGATCGATTCGAATCAGATGTTTTTTTCTTTTGAACAAAATGAGATATAAGGCAAATTATTAATGAAAAGGTGTCCTTTTATATTGCTTGGACAAAATGTGACGTGTCTTTGTGAAAATGAAATATAACACTATAATAATATACTATTATAGCACTTGCATATTATTGCTCTTTTTAGTTTTGATTGCTTCTGTTGTCCTCATTAGTAAGTCGCTTTGGATAAAAGCTTCTGCTAAAAGACTAAATGTAAATGTAAAAATAACAAAACTAAATTGACATTTTTAAACAAGCCCCAAATCAAATAAATAATTAACAAAAATAAAAGAAATCTCTTCATATAAACAAACAAAGGCTTTGCCTGTGCTCTTTCCATTAAAAATTAGAGACAACCACTGCATTTGAATCACAATCCAAACAAAGATGCTGCATACATGCAACATGAGAAGTTTTTAATCTAAATTACATTGTATTATTTCGAAATTTGAAGCAAAAACAGAATGGTTTGACATTAGTTTTTGTGAAACTATACATAAACAAATATCTGCATGAAACAGAAACAGCAGATGAGCTGAATGAGACGCAGATGCACTCTCTGCCAGCAGGTGGCGCTTAAAGTGTTTCCTTGGTTACCGCTGTAAACAAAGCAGAGCTGCACTTATGAACAGCAATGATACAGTGTTTCCTTGGTTACCACTGTAAACAAAACAGCGGCACTCACGAACAGCAATGATACAGTGTTTCCTGGGTTACCGCTGTAAACAAAGCAGCGCTGCCTTATGAACAGCAATGATAGTGTTTCCTTGGTTACTGCTGTAAACAAAGCAGAGCTGCGCTTATGAACAGCAATGATACAGTGTTTCCTTGGTTACCGCTGTAAACAAAGCAGAGCTGCGCTTATGAACAGCAATGATACAGTGTTTCCTTGGTTACCGCTGTAAAAAAAGCAGAGCTGCACTTATGAACAGCAATGATACAGTGTTCCTTGGTTACCGCTGTACAACAAAGCGCTTATGGAACAGCAGCGGTAAAGTGTTTCCTTGGTTACCACTGTAACCAAAGCAGCTGCCGGCGCTTATTATGAACAGCAATGATACAGTGTTTCCTTGGTTACCGCTGTAAACAAAGCAGAGCTGCACTTATGAACAGCAATGATACAGTGTTTCCTTGGTTACCGCTGTAAACAAAGCAGGGCTGCGCTTATGAACAGCAATGATAGTGTTTCCTTGGTTACCGCTGTAAACAAAGCAGCGCCGCTTATGAGCAGCAATGATACAGTGTTTCCTTGGTTAACGCTGTAAACAAAGCAGCGCTGTGATTATGAACAGCAATGATACAGTGTTTCCTTGGTTACCGCTGTAAAACAAAGCAGCGCTGCGCTTATGAACAGCAATGATAGTGTTTCCTTGGTTACCGCTGTAAACAAAGCAGAGCTGCGCTTATGAACAGCAATGATAGTGTTTCCTTGGTTACCGCTGTAAACAAAGAAAGCTATTGATAAAGCAAGTATACAAGTGTTTCCTGGTACAGCTGTTAAACAAAGCAGGGCTGCGCTTAGAACAGCAAGGTACAGTGTTTCCTTGAGTTACGCCTGTAAACAAAGCAGGGCTGCGCTTAGAACAGCAATGATACAGTGTTCCGCGGTTACGCGCGAAACAAAGCAGCGCTGCGCTATTGAACAGCAGGATACAGTGTTTCCGTTGTTTACCGCTGTAACAAAAGCCGTGCCACGTCTGAACAGCAATGATATGGTTCCTGGTTAGCTGTAAACAAAGGCAGCGCCTCACCTATGTACAGGCAATGATAGTGTTTCTTGGTTAAACGCTTGTAAAAAAGCAGATTAGAACAGCAAGGATTAGTGTTTCCTTGGTTACGCTGTAAACAAAGCAGTTATGAAAAGCAATGATACAGTGTTTCCTTGGTTACCGCTGTAAACAAAACAGCAGTTATGAACAGCAATGATACAATGTTTCCTTGGTTACAGCTGTAAACAAAACAGCAGTTATGAACAGCAATGATACAATGTTTCCTTGGTTACCGCTGTAAACAAAGCAGAGCTGCGCTTATGAACAACAATGATACAGTGTTTCCTTGGTTACCGCTGTAAACAAAGCAGCGCTGCGCTTATGAACAGCAATGATACAGTGTTTCCTTGTTTACCGCTGTAAACAAAGCAGAGCCGTTATGAACAGCAATGATAGTGTTTCCTTGTTTACCGCTGTAAACAAAGCAGAGCTGCGCTTATGAACAGCAATGATAGTGTTTCCTTTGTTACCGCTGTAAACAAAGCAGAGCTAATCTTATGAACAGCAATGATACAGTGTTTCCTTGGTTACCGCTGTAAACAAAGCAGCGCCGCGCTTATGAACAGCAATGATACAGTGTTTCCTTGGTTACCGCTGTAAACAAAGCAGCGCTTGCTTTTGAACAGCAATGATACAGTGTTTCCTTTGTTACCGCTGTAAACAAAGCAGAGCTAATCTTATGAACAGCAATGATACAGTGTTCCTTGGTTACCGCTGTAAACAAAGAAGAGCTGCACTTATGAACAGCAATGATACAGTGTTTCCTTGGTTACCGCTGTAAACAAAGCAGCTTATGAACAGCAATGATAGTGTTTCCTTGGTTACCGCTGTAAACAAAGCAGCTTATGAACAGCAATGATACAGTGTTTCCTTGGTTACCGCTGTAAACAAAGCAGGGCTGCGCTTATGAACAGCAATGATAGTGTTTCCTTGGTTACCGCTGTAAACAAAGCAGCGCCGCACTTATGAACAGCAATGATAGTGTTTCCTTGGTTACCGCTGTAAACAAAGCAGCGCCGCGCTAATGAACAGCAATGATAGGTTTCTGGTTACCATTGATGCGCCCCTACCCCCAAAGCAGCGCCGCACTTATTTGTACGCAATATAGTGTTCCTTGGTTACTGCTGTAAACAAAGCAGTGCTGTGCTTATGAACAGCAATGATAGTGTTTTCTTGGTTACCGCTGTAAACAAATCAGAGCTGCTTATGAACAGCAATGATACAGTGTTTCCTTGGTTACCGCTGTAAACAAAGCAGCGCTGCGCTTATGAACAGCAATGATACAGTGTTTCCTTGGTTACCGCTGTAAACAAAGCAGCGCTGTGCTTATGAACAGCAATGATACAGTGTTTCCTTGGTTACCGCTGTAAACAAAGCAGCGCCACGCTTATGAACAGCAATGATAGTGTTTCCTTGGTTACCGCTGTAAACAAAGCAGCGCCGCACTTATGTACAGCAATGATAGTGTTTCCTTGGTTACCGCTGTAAACAAAGCAGAGCCGCACGTATGTACAGCAATGTAGTTTTCATGTTACCGCTGTAAACAAAGCAGATGATACAGTGTTTCCTTGGTTACCGCTGTAAACAAAGCAGGGCTGCGCTTATGAACAGCAATGATACAGTGTTTCCTTGGTTACCGCTGTAAACAAAGCAGTGCTGCGCTTATGAACAGCAATGATACAGTGTTTCCTTGGTTACCGCTGTAAACAAAGCAGCGCTGCGCTTATGAACAGCAATGATACAGCGTTTCCTAGGTTACCGCGTAAACAAAGCAGGGCTGCGCTTACGAACACAATGATACAGTGTTGCCTGGTACGCTGTAAAACAAAGCCCGTACCGCCGCTTTGACAGCAATGATACAGTTGTGTTTCCTTGTTTACTGCTGTAAACAAAGCAGAGCTGCACTTGTGAACAGCAGTGATACAGTGTTTCCTTAGTTACCGCTGTAAACAAAGCAGCGCTGCGCTTTTGAACAGCAATGATACAGTGTTTCCTAGCTTACTGCTGTAAACAAAGCAGAGCTGCACTTACGAACAGCAATGATACAGTGTTTCCTTAGTTACCGCTGTAAACAAAGCAGGGCTGCGCTTATGAACAGCAATGATACAGTGTTTCCTTGGTTACCGCTGTAAACAAAGCAGCGCTGCGCTTATGAACAGCAATGATACAGTGTTTCCTTGGTTACCGCTGTAAAAAAAGCAGAGCTGCGCTTATGAACAGCAATGATACAGTGTTTCCTTGGTTACCGCCTTAAACAAGAGTGTTGGCTGAATGAACGCATTGATACGGTGTTTCCTTGGTTACCGCTGTAAACAAAACAGGGCTGCGCTTATGAACAGCAATGCCCTGCACTTTCATGTTCCAATTTCAGTTTCACTTAACTAAAGCACTCACAACATGTACACTTTGCACGGGGCTAAGTTTTTGTGGCATCTAATGGTTTGGAGGGAAATAAAATCAAAGGCACCTTTTTACCCCGGCTGGTTGTATACGTAGGCCATATCTCTGCATATAAACATATACTGTATGCTAGTAGGAATATCACTTTAAATGTAAGAAAATGAGAATAGCGCTGGGCTGAGAGAGGGCATTCTCCTCCAGTTCTGTTCAAGTAATGCGTATAAATAGTACGCCAAATAAAAACGAAAACACGTGGTATTGATACGCAAAAATGGACTTTGGCGTGTATGATTACGAATTGTGGTCGTAATATGATCGCATCACCACAACCCTAAACCTACCCATCGCGTAGCATATACGCGCCAAAGTCCATTTTTGCGTATCAATACCACGAGTTTTCGTTTTTATTTGGCGACTATTTATACGCACTTGGATTTCGGTGGATTTAAATCGATGTCTGATCGATCGGTGCCCCCTGAATTTCAGACAGACTAAACCGAGCAAACGAAACTGAGCTGAAAGCCATGCATGTACTGTTTTATCATAAAGACCACAAACACTCACAGTTTGGTCTTTCTCCATCAATGCTGCTCCGTCTGACTCGTCTCTTGCTCTGTTTCTCTCCTGCTTCAGTAGATGGACCCTCGTCCCGTTTGCTGCTCAGTCTGTGATTCCTGCAGCTTGCGATGTTCCGCAGATGTTCTGTCATGTGTTCATTTCTTTTGCAAAACGTGCGATTTAGAGTTATAGTAATAAAAGTGAAGGCATTTATCAGTAAGCCTAATTCTTGTGCAATGCAGATTTACATTTCAGTGTATAAACGCTTAATAAACAATTAAAGATAAAGTTGGTTTAATCACCGGTGATGATGATCTGGAAGGAGTCATTCTTTACTGCACTTCTGATATGTCTGCAGCTGCGGAGCTTTTTGTAGTGCACACGTCAAGGGAAAAAACAAAGAAGGACTAAACCGCACTGACTGCAGTCAGTTATGTGGGTTCTGTTCAAACAAAACATCTTTCCTGATCACACACTGGCTGCCAGGTAAGAACATCTCAGTTTTGCCCTCTGGTGCAGTGTTTCCCAACTGGGGTGCCGTGTAAAAAAATCATTTTTTAAGAATTTTAAACTGCTAAAATGTAAAAAAAAAATTTTGTATGATAGCTGTCTGATGTCGCCACATACATGCATAGAGATTTTCACTTTCCACTCAGGTTTGACTTTCACATGGCGTGTTATCTCGCTCGATCTATGCGCTCTGCTCCGCTCATATACCGTTCATGCTCATCGGAACCGCACAGTCCACTCACAAATCGAGCCGACAGGAAACATGTAGTCAGGGGCGGATTTAGTGAATTGGGGGCCAGGCAAATATATGACTGGGGACTATCATTTGCACACATTTTCCTAGATCAACTTGAGGTCATTAGTTCGGAATAAGCCTGTGTGCAAAGGCTGCTATTCGAAAAAAACTTTAAATAATTAGTTTTAGTTGTTTTAATACAAATTTAAATAAACTGAAAAATAATGGAAAAGGGAATAACATTTACACACCGTTAAATAGTTCATATCTCAAGAGCGATGCTCACAGATGAGAACAAAACAGCGATGGATGAAGTGGATTAAAGCCCTGCAAGGGTCTCAAATCTAGCCCGTCTTTTTCCCCTTTTCCCAAAAAAAACTTATACTACTGTTTCAGCTATTAAAATTGTTCAGTTTTGTATGTAATGGCAAAGTGATTATATTAAGTTAATTTAGAAAAACGTTTGGAGTATTTTTTGTTCGTTAATATGTACGTTTTTTAGTTTTTTTAGGTAAAGGCCAGCGGCAGGCAGTGAATTGATCGTAGCCTATAGCCTATAGCCTATGTTTGATCAATTTAGCCTTCTCAAATCATCACGACTTGCCTAAAATAACATCTATATAGAGTATATCACAATGTTAGTTTAAATGTTAAACCTAGATAAATGTGCGCAGTATCCAATAGCTCTGCCGCCGATGGCGGCGCCAGCGCGATCACTTGCATTTTTTTCTTGATAGTGGAAACAACTTCAAATACGCTGTCATTTTTGCTCATAAAGGTAAGAGTAATACAACATTCGGGAATGTTAAGGGTCTACTTTTATTTGTGTGCATTTAAAATATCAACAAAACGTTGTGCTTTTTATAAAATAAAAGAAACACCGCTTTCTGCCGTCTCGGTCTTGAACAGGAGCGCTTCACAATGATGAACCTAAACTCGGACATGATCAAAATATATAGAAAGCTTTAAATTGCTACTTTAAAACGAAAATAGACTCCTAATAAAATATATAATCCCTGCATTTCTCTCTAAAGGCACATCCAATTAGGAGATGGCGAGTCATTTTTTTCATTTCAACGATAATCAGGAGGCGCGATTCTACTTGTTTATTTTATAATTCGTACAGTTAAAAAATAAAACACTAAATATAACAGCATATATGTAAAACTTTGTCCTATAGTTGTATAGCAGCTTTTTCTGATTTCAGGTATGCTGGTCAGTGCAATGTGCGTACTCGACTGCATTTAATGTACATTTATCTAACGCTGATTGCTGTGTAGAGCGCAATTTTGTCGATATGTTAATTATTTCTTTTTTTATCCATGCAGCAAATGCTTTAAAAAAAACAGCTTTAAAATTACTTTATTGCATTCCAGATGCTTTTAAAGTACTTTCACTATAAATTTTACGGGTAGCTAGAATGTAAAACATTGTCCAGGATAGTCCGTCGGCCGTACACTTGCAGGAGCCACTGACTGGACAGGTGTGTGGTAATAAACACGTAAACGGCAAACGTTCGGTGTCCGCGCTAATGCGGCCTGTTCCTATATGAAAAGCTTTAGGGGGCCCTGGCTTTTTGGGGGCCCAAGGCGGTCTGCCGACCTTTTTGGCCTAATGGTAAGTCCGCCCCTGGATGTAGTACAGTACTGTTTCTTTGTTTGCAATAGCTCTACTGTGTTGTAACATGATGTGGTAAATGGGCAACTCTGGTAACGCTGCCCTCTCATTCATTGATCTGCTAACCGCATGTTATGCTCACGTGTTCTGATAATAATAGCTTTCTAGGACTAAACATTATTTGGATAAAATTGGTAAAAAAGCCACAAAAACCCTAACGATTTCTAAGAGCCATACTGTGAGGACACCTACGTGAAAATCTAAAAAGCAATTTATTTAATTTGTATCGTTACTATTTTTTGTGCTATCATTAGTAATTAGTTTATTTGTTCTTATTTTATTACTGACTGCTTACTTGTCATTTTTTATTCAATTCAAAGTTTGAAATCAAGTGCATCTCGTGCTACTGCAACAAAATGACCCCACTGTACATCAATAATAACCTGAGTGAGGCAAAACTTTTGAGATGGTAATTACACAATGTTTACATATATGTAAAAGTCTACATGAAAATCTGTCATATAAATTGGTTTCTTCATTAGAAATAATGGACAAAAAAAATTTATAATTATTCAAATATGACAGTATATTCTGCAGTTCTTTCCTGCTTTACCGAATATCTATACTTTTCAAATTGTCACATCAAAGTTAGAAATTCAAATATTGTGACAAAATGTATTTTGTAGGGTGCCACAAATTTGTTAAAATTTCCAAAGGGTGCCACGGCTAAAAAAGGTTGGGAAACACTGCTTGGTGGGACGTGATGTAAAAAGCATCCATAATCACAGAGGTAGTACTTTAATAGGCCTATATAGGGGTCATCAGACTCGGTCCTGGAGGGCCGCTGTCCTGCAGAGTTTAGCTCCAACTTGCCTCAACACACCTTCAAGCTTCAAGCATACCTGTAGGAAGAGCTTGATGAGCTGCTTCAGGTGTGTTGATTAAGTTTGTGGAGCTCTCCAGGACTGAGTTTGGTGACCCCTGGCCTATATGCACCAGCATATACTACATCCCCCCTTTTAGGACATTTAAGAGAAAATGCGAAAAAGAAAATACGCATTCACCAACAGCCTACAACCAGATGGCAGTTCATGTGCAGAAGCTGTTTGTTTGCGATGAATGTATCTGTTACAAATCAATAGAGTATGCTACTTGGACTTTGCCTGTTATTTCCCCACAGTTTCCTAGTTTGCAAAAGCACTTCTAATAGAAAGACTTGAATTTTCTCATGTTACATATGAGGCCACTATTGCACTCATACATGAAGACATTGGTAAATGTCCTCAGAATTAATAGGGTTTATTTATTTGATCCAATACGGGGGATGGTGGATTGTGTATGATGACCAACAGAATGTGTACTTTATCACTGTAATAGTTAAACAAATCAAGTGCAAAATATAAATAAATATGTATACTATATAATCAGGGCGGATAGGGATGGGCAGTATTTCAGATACACGTATTTAAATTACGTATTTGAAATACAAAATACTATTTTGTATTTAAATACGTTTAAGATTAGAATTTAAAAAAATATATAAAATACTTTGTGCCAGTCAACCTTTTTATCAGGGTGCTGATTTGGTTCATCAACAAGTTCAGACACGCAGCCAACATTCATGAATGTACAGCTCCATCCAGCTTTGGGTGAGCGACTTCACTGGAATAAGAGAAGGTGAGGATGTCAGGGTCAACTGTACTTTATAATTAGTTCAAGTTCAAATAGTGCATCATTCAGATTTGCCTTCAGTTAACATGGAAGAAGAAAAGAACACCGAGTAGTGTTAGCCAATCAGTTTTGATAGTTAATCAACTGTTGTTTTTATCAACCAGCTGGTCAAATGTGTTTAAAGCATTACTGCATGTTAGGCCTGGGTGGTAAGTGAATATATCTGTGCAGCTTTTAGGAATTATTGGAACATGAATGAATGAGCAATAGAAAGTGATGTGCTTGGTGCAGAGCGGAACGCCGACAACTAAGCCTACACTTTTTACTTAAAGGCCCTTTGACACGGGACGCAGCAAGCGGTGAAATCATTACTGAAATAGTGTATTTTAGTGCACTTTTTTAAATTTTCCAAATACATCTTACCTGTTTCTAACGCAACCAGTGTTGTCACCATTGCCTTTCCCCTTGTTGACACTGTCTCTTGAGCGAGTCTAATCTTCTGGTCACTGGTCCAAATCTAAAAAACAGTGCACTCCCTTCTCGCTCATTTCCGTTATTCACTGTTTGAGAGGGAGGATTGCACTTACACTGCACCACACGTTACATAAAACACAAAAGTCTCTGTGTGGTCCAGAAGTGAATCATGATGTGAAAATCATGTCCATAAAGAGCAGCAGCAGTGCAGTAAAACACAGTCATCAGTCATCAGAGAGAGAAACGTTCATTAGTCTGTTTCAGATTGAGTCTGAAAAAAAGTCCAGGGCTTCTGATGATGTTGTTCTGGTCTTGATCTGCCGGTGTCTGGACTCTTGAGAACATCTGAGTCTAACTTTACCGGCCCGTCTGGATCATCTGAGACTAGAAGTCATGAACATATATACGTAGATTATTCCCTTTGTTTTTGATTTATAGATTTTTAGTATTATCAAAATAATACATCAATTTAACAATCACACATCTGTAAATATTTCAATCATCTGTGACTGCAGAAAGTCTTGAATCTGTTTGATTGTATCACTTTATGACTGTGAAGACGATATCTAGCAAGATACATTTCATAATGAACAACACTTACAGTCTGTCTTTATTATCTCACTGTCACATCTAACAAGTCTCTGTCTGCTTTGCTCACTAATGGTTTCATTTCTGGCCTCGGTTTCTCTCTTTCCTCTTGTTTTTTGCTCGTCTGTAGTTTCTGATGCTCCAGCAGCTTTCTGCATGTGTTTTTTCAGTTTCTCATCCCATTTATACCCATTTAATCATGCAGACGACATAAATGGTGTAGTTACAGCTGGTGCCATTAATTAATCAAACATCAGCGTGTCAAATTCAGATGAAGTCATACAGTTTAAAAACTCTTGATGTTTGTGCTATTCTTATTTCATTACATGATGCTCTTCAGTGTTATCATATATTTCAGAGAGATGTGAGGTCCGAGGGTTACAGATGAAACATTGTATCAACTATAATAACAACTGCTCTGACACCACACTAACTAACGGAGTGAGAGTAAGTCGATTAAAGAAAGAGGTACTCACTTACTGACAGAAAGAAAGCATCCAAAATATACTTTCAAGTGTTTCTTTTATTAAACTTTATCTGTATGCGTCTGCAGATTTCAATTGGATTTCAATCAAGATCTTTAGGGCCATTTTCTCAAAATGAGATTTTTCCACCTCCACTTCAGCATCACTTACACAGTCCAAACTTTACAGTTTTATTCCTATCTATTTTCTGAATGCTTTTACTGGAGGGTTTGTTCATGTACAATTTGCCTGATTTTATACATTTTATTCCTAAAAAAAAAAAAAAATAGTAGTAGCAGTTAGTTTTTTGTTATTATTATTTTTGTTGTTGTCATTTTTCTGATTTATGTAGTAATAAAAAAAAAATGTGTACCTGCCTTTATCCAATGATCAGATTTATGTGCTGGTAATGCATGCAAATTAGTACATATGTAATTAGACAATGCTGTATTTGCATATTTAAACATAACATTTCAAAAAACGTGTTTGCCGTTCTTAATGTAATCAATCGACTGGGGAAGTATGGTGATGTCTATTAGATATTTTTTTACTCAATTGTCTCAAATTAAAGATGAGTGTTTACTTGACATGACTACAATTAGAACAAAAGTAGTCCTTGTATTTATGAACTAACTGTGGAAACTATTCATAGATAGTATTGATCATAATTCATAGTAGCCAAAAAAAATCACATAGAATATCACAAAATGACTTTATTATTTTATTACCAGTCTTTGTGTGGTAATATAAAAAGTGTTTACAAATTCAGTTTCAATGAAAACAATCAGCAATGTTCAGATTACAATAAAACAATTAAATACAACAAACATTTAGCAAAAACTATTTTGTAGGTTCTTCTTAAGTGCTGCTGTCAGGATGTCATTTTTGTTTTTATTTAGTCATTTAGCAGATGCTTTTATCCAAAGCGACTTACAAACGAGGACGACAGAAGCGATCGAAGCAAAAAATTGTAGTATTAAAACAACTAAAAACAGATCCAAAACTAAAAGCTAAAACGTTATAAATACTACTTATACACATTTTA
This sequence comes from Sinocyclocheilus anophthalmus, assembly GCA_018155175.1. Taxonomy (NCBI): domain Eukaryota; kingdom Metazoa; phylum Chordata; class Actinopteri; order Cypriniformes; family Cyprinidae; genus Sinocyclocheilus; species Sinocyclocheilus anophthalmus. The sequence continues at coordinate 94,297 of JADLZN010004720.1, forward strand.
AAAAAATAATAATAATTAAATAAAAATGACAAATGCATAAAACAAAATTTCAAAACTTAACATTTAAATGAAAAACAAAAAAATAAAGCTAAAAACAATTCAAAATATTAAAGAACAAAAGGTATAAGAGTATAATAATGATTCTAACATAACACTACACTCTTAAAAATAAAGGTGCTTCAAAAGGTTCATCAAGCGATGCCATAGAAGAACCATTATTGGCTCCACAAAGAACCATTCAGTCAAAGGGTTCTTTAAACCATCTCTTTCTTAACATTTGTAATAATCTGAAGAACCTTCTTCACCCAAAGAAGCTTGTGTGAAACAGAAAGGTTCTTCAGATGATAAAGGTTCTTTATGGAACCTCTTTGACACATTATAGTAAAGTTATGACGTGTGGCATGAGTGAAGCACCTTTATTTTTAACGAGTGTGATGCAAAACACCAAAAACACAACTACTATGTGATGTACTAACACAACACACACCATACTCATATATTAATGATTAACGGAATATATAATATATATACCCATAAAACATTATAAATTCAATATATATATGTAGTAGGGAATATTATTCATTTCCATTAGTTGTTGAGAGTCTGAAATAACTTCAAATAAAAAAGAGTCAAAAAACGTGAATAAGAACCTCTAAGGACATAATAAATTCAGACATAATTAACTAAAATTAAAATAAATACTCACAATACTAACTAATACAAATTAAACTACATTAGTTTATCAGTAATCCTAAAAAAAAGAACACTGAGCCAAACACACATGCTAAAAAAACAACAACTTACTGACACATAGTAAGAACTACTAGATTATAAAAAACTGAAACAGAAGTGAAACAAGAAGTAGGAAAGAGGAGAAATAAAAAGCGATACTTATTGTTACGCGTATAATAATAATACGCACATAGTTATAGGAACAAGTCTGAATTCTAGTCAGGGACTGTGAACAGACCTAATTTAAATAATTATGTCCAACACAATTCCAGTCAAAATAGGAGATTATACGAAGACTGTACCTATATATATATATATATATGTAGATATATATTTTTTCATTCACTGATAAATCCATCACAATAAAACCAGTGTTAAAGTAATTACAGTCTGTGTTGATTTTGTTGACAAAATATTTGATTCTGTAAAAATATTGATTGATTTCTGTTCAGAAATGACAGATGTGCTGCTGCGGAGTCTTAGTGTTATGAGCGAGCAGTAATCAGAAGAAAGGGTAAAAATGAGCTCCTAATGTGTGCTTTCTGTCAGTGTGTTACAGAACACAAAGCTCAAAACTGGTGCGGGTCCTGGAGTTTAAAAGAGGAAACAATGAAACATACTTGACCAATAGAATAGCGTTAAAGAATGTTTAGCTGCTTAAATGGCAACTTACATGGTATGCAGGCAGCAAACTTATTTGTGATCTCTGTTTTGAGCTTAATTTGAATAATAGTTTAAATAAATAGTTTAGAATCAGAATATGTGTTATTGCAGTTGCATTTTCAGGATTAACAGCATTGATGAGTCAACCGTTCACATTATATAAACTGGCAATAAAACACTTTCTGATTCTGATACAGAACAGGAGTGTGTGAAGTAAGACAGATCTGTGGCTAAACGTTGTTCGTTGAAGTTACAAAAATTCCCATGCATGCGTCACTGGGTCTGTGTACTGGATACAAGCTCCACAATGACAGTTTTTGACACTCAAACTCACGTGAACTTGCAGGTCAGACAGGATTCTTTGTTCATCCAAACTAGCAGTGTCTTTGTGTAGATGGTAAAACAACAGGAAAGCAGCACAGAGAAGGTGAAACGTTATTTGTGAATCCTTTTCTTTTTTTTCTGAGGACATTCAGAAGATGTGGCCCTTGTGTTCAGAACTGTTTGAATGCTCTGCTGGTGCCATCGCTGCTTTGTTCTCCGAGGACAGATTGCAGACTGCTAACCCAAGAGAGAAGAGTCCTTCATTTTGATCACTTATAAAAGTATGAGTCAGGTTCTTGAGAGTCCAGAAGAGACTTTAACGTGCTTTTTTTTACTTTGTGTCATTATTACCGATTATAGAAATAATATAAATGGAACAAAACAAAAAAACATGAACGCAATGTCATCATATCTACTCTCTTAAATATAATTGAGTAATGAAGTTTCAGGAATCCACTTATAAGAACTGAACTCCTCGTGTTTGATCCTCTCTGATCCATCACAGCACGATCTGGATCAACAGAAACTGTTCAATACAATACCAAAGGTCTGGTTATCTTGATTGTTTTAATACAGATGGACTGATGCTGCAGATCAAGTTTACAGGGAGTTAATCACTTACATTCCAAATTCCATTTCTAGAAGTAACATCTTGTAACCTTTTGTGTGTTATGGAAGAAAGAAACACATGATGCAGGTCACCATCAATGAATGTATTAGTGTTAAAAGATGCAACAAAATGATAGAAAGTACTATGTGTATTCCCCAGCACACCTACGCACGAGTACGGGGCAGCGGAAACCCTGAATCAGAGTCTTAAAGGCTTGCTCAGTTATGGTTTTGAGGGTGGAAGAGAGCATTGGTCATTCACTCCTCCACCTACAACCTACAAAACCTGCTGGTACTGAAACTCAAACTCAAACCCAAAGTTTGTGAAATTACTAATTGTGTGAACATTCACATTGAACAGGTTTGCATATAGTTCGCATTGAAGGTTTCCCGGAACAACAAAGTGAACAGGCAGTCCGACAGTGATCATATAACATACAAGACAATAATTGAATCAAGTGTAGATCTGAAAATTGAAAAGCCTTCTCACCTTTTGTACCTTTTTGCAATAACAGCTCTGCTAGTCCACACTTAATCATGCGCACTTATATATTGAGTGATATTCTAATATTCTGATACACTGCATGCTCGCGTCTGTCTCAGATCAGTCTCCGCTGATCAACAATCACTGATGGCTTTTGGCTGTAAAATCCTGACTGGAGCATCTTTAGTGTTTTGTTTCACCAACAACAAATAAATCAGTCAGCATTAACATGGTTTTCCTCTTCACTTGAGAATAACAGATGATCTTTGACATTAAATAAATCACTATAACACTGCTGTAGTGAAAGAGCAAAGATACGAATCTGTTTACTAAACAAAAGAGATCTGCTGTGAAGATTTGAGAGATTCTACCGATGCTTTGTTTCTATTTCTAGGCCTGTTTCACTATTGTTTCTCTATTTATCATTATATGTTTAGTGCATCTTTAGAACTTTTACTTTAATATTAAGTCAATAGTGCATTACTTTAACTGTGAATGTTAAAAATGTCTTAATTGTCATGCATGACCTTTTCATTTTACTGTACAAACTCATCTGATATTAATCCCAGTTTTCATGCTCAGTATCTTTTTTATATATTATTATGTTTGCTCTTTCCTCTCTGAAGCAGTTTGATGAACACTGGTCCTGTAATAGGATTCAGAAACATCAGATGTGTGTGATGAGACTCTCTTTATGCTCCATGAGCAGTGTCGGGGGTAACGCATCACAAGTCACGCGAGTTACGTAATCAGATTACGTTTTTTCAAGTAACTAGTAAAGTAACGCATTACTTTTTAATTTACAAGAGAATATCTTGAGTTACTTTTTCAAATAAGTAACGCAAGTTACTTTTGTTTCCAATGTATTGATTGACAGCTCTGGTGTCGCCACGGTGACAGAAATCAGAAGATGTTACTGTAGTTCTAAAATAAATATGAATATGCATTCATTCATCTCACTCACAAAAAACAGAGATTCAGTATTCCTCAAAATGAATAAAAATAATGCAACTCAGAATATGACGCAAACCTGCAATAATTAAATGTTAAACAACACAAATATCCTTTATGTATTTAATCCCATTCTAAGTGAGATTGGGAACGTATGCTCGATGAATGCAGGCGAAGAAACAAGAACTTACTAATAAAACACAAAGCTTGAGTGCGTAGTGCACCGAGACATTTGTGTCTTTGTTTATTGCTGAAGTGTGTTGAAATGTCTTCTTCTGCGTTCTACTGTACTTTCCCTTCAGCCTGAGGCGCATTCATGTACATTTTTGGTGTGAAAAGGCTTTTATATTAGCCAAAAATATAACTTAAAAAAAACAAAAAACAAGCAAGCCCTGTCCAGATTTGAAAAGTAACGCAAAAGTAACGTAACGCATTACTTTCCATAAAAAGTAACTAAGTAACGTAATTAGTTACTTTTTTATGGAGTAACGCAATATTTGTAATGCATTACTTTTAAAAGTAACTTTGCCCAACACTGTCCATGAGTGACATTATGATCCACATTCAGCTTCAGATCAGATCTCTTCTCATACTGGAACCTGAAACTAAAGACCTTTGAGTCTGAAAATATCCATCTAGTGGACAAAGATAATAACTGCAGTTAATATTCAATTGAAAACACTCTACTGACACACATTTAATTATCAATTCCTTCATTTCTGTTTGATACAAGTGGCATTCTTTCAGTTTAATTCAGTGAATGTCACTCAGTTATCAGTGTAATGTTAAAAGATATAGACGGAAAAAAAATGAGTGTAAAGTCTTGAGCTCTTGTGTTTCTGTTAAAGTCATTGGTGAGCTGCTGATGTGAATCAGGTGTGTTTCATCACATTTACAAGCTCTTCATTTAACCTTTAGACTGAGATTTGAAACTCTAGAAACAACATGACTGCGTCTGAAATCAGATATTCTCTGAGCAGGTGCTTCTCTTGAATAAATATTTACTTCATGATCATTGAAATGGTATGTTTTGTATAGTATTCATCCTGGATTCTAACATTCTAAAATTTTCTGTACAGAAATAATTGCCTTATTTTACTCATTTCTGTAGCATTTAAATGAGCGAAACATAATTGATCCATTATTTTACGCATGTTCTTCACTCAGGAGATTATGGAGATTTGCTTGATGTAAATCATCATCATCATCATCATCATCAGCTGACGGATGAATCCAGAAAGAGTCTCTGGTAAGAACAGAAATGCTTCTCTTCATTTGCTGTGAATCTGGAGAAGCAGAGAGATGTTGTGTGTGAAAGGAGAGCTGAAGCACATGAGAAAGCTGAGAATAACTGATTCTGTCAGAAACACCGAAGCAAAAGCACAGGCTGTTTTAGGAGACGAAACACTGAGCAAAGGTTTGGAGAGGAATCCTGAACAGAATTGGCTGGAAATCAAAGAGATCTGGATTCTGATCAAAGCATTCAAAGCTGCAGAACAGATGAAAACAGCAGAGCTGATCGATTACAGTCGAATAGTGTTTCAAACGTTCTGTCTGTGTTTAGTGATTTCTCAGAAACTCTTGAGACTTTATTAAATGAATCCAGTAGAGATCATCATATCAGCTGATGAAGTGAGATCTGTGCGTGTGTTTTCATTGCTGCTGCTGGAAAACACTCTCATATATATTTGTAGATCTTTAACTCTTTAACTTTATCTGAATATTTATTGTGTTCATTTGAGAAATGTTTGAGTTCCTTCACATAAATCTGGATTGGTTTAAGTTTTTTCCCACATTCACATTTATCAATGACAATACATATTGTTTCAAAGCAGCTTCACAGAGAATTATGACTCTGTGCTCTTATTATGACTGTTATTAATTTACATTTTATTAAAACCTGCACAAACATTTCTGTCGAGTGATGTAAATACATTTTACAATAGTTTATTCTGCATGCATATTATATTTAAAGTTGCTTAAGCGAAATCAAGGAGTTTATAAGACTGGTTTATTCATTCTTTATTCTGTAGACATGTAGAACATATCCGCGTTTGTGCATCAGTGTCTGTAATGTGTACTGTAGGTGTGAAACTTCTAGGAATCTTATCCAAGTTGTAGGCTAGTCAATATTGCTCAGTCAGTTGTATCTGACATAAAGGATCTGAGAATGAAACTGTGACCGCAAACACCATTAACTTAAGTGAATTATATGGTAATAATCAGCAATATGCTTTCACACAAATAACTTAATTTTTTGAATGTTTCAGTATGCGTTGACACAAATGAGGCGAACACAACCATGCTTTCAATTTTATTATATCCTGGTCACTTCATAACTAGAAGCACCTAGAAATACTTGTTGAGGAATGCTGAAGGCATTTAAGATTGAGTTCAGAGCTCTGATTTCCAGGGAATGAATGTTTTGTCCATTCAGACGAGCCGCGGCTGCTGTCCCGTGAACTGAAGACACTGAGCGGTTTCTTTGTGTGAATACAGATCTACATTGGAGAGGGTTTAAACAACAGTTTTTCATGCTTTGAGATGCTGTTACTGACTCCAGCATCAATATGACCCTAAATATGACAAGCAGTTTGAAAACGGAGGACAGTATACAAATAGCTTGAAGTCAGTTGCACAAACAGAATACTGAATCATTATTGTTAATTAAGAACATGGGGTAAAAAGTCAATAAATACATATAAAATAAACGGTATGGACGGATACTAAAATATACTTCAGGTTCATCAGCTGCAATACTGAAATAACTACACTCTAAAAAAATGCTGGGTTAAATATAACCCAGTGCTGGGTTAAAAAGGGACAAACCCAGCTTTTGGGTTGTTTTGACCCAGCTATTGGGCTGTTTTTGACCCAGCTATTGGGCTGTTTTGACCCAGCTATTGGGCTGTTTTGACCCAGCTATTGGGCTGTTTTTGACCCAGCTATTGGGTTGTTTTGACCCAGCTATTGGGCTGTTTTGGTCCAGCTGTTCGGTTGTTTTGACCCAGCTGTTGGATTGTTTTGACCCAGCTATTGGGCTGTTTTGGCCCAGCTGTTGGGTTGTTTTGACCCAGCTATTGGGTTGTTTTGACCCAGCTATTGGGTTGTTTTGGCCCAGCTGTTGGGTTGTTTTGACCCAAAGGGTTTGGTTGTTTTGACCCAGCTATTGGGTGTTTTGACCCAGCTATTGGGCTGTTTTGACCCAGCTATTGGGCTGTTTTGACCCAGCTATTGGGCTGTTTTGACCCAGCGATTGGGTTGTTTTGAACCCATCCGCTGGGTCAAAACAACCCAATAGCTGGGTTTTGTCCCTTTTTAACCCAGCATTTTTTAGAGTGTAGAAGAATTAAATGGTATAACCATTGCACTACAGACCAGTGTATTTAAAATGACGATTCATTAAAATAACATGGTAAATACGAGGTTTTGCAATCTCAAACAGCATAAAAAGCTGTTTTGTGCAGCTAAAAATAACTGGGCGTGCATGACACCGGAAGCAGCACGCATTCAAGTTACAAAGGCCATTCTGTTAGAAATTAGGTCGATAGAATCTATGAAATAAATCAACGTGCATAGTAAACAGGAATGCATGAAATATGAGGCAGTGCAAATTGAAATAAGTATTTGGTTAAACAAAAACAAGTCTGTGTCTGATGCAGCTCAAATGTTCACAGTATGATTGACAGTAAAGTGCAGCATCAGCAGGTTCTCTGGGAAAGACGCTCTTGCTGAGTGTGTTTGTGCTCGGACGAGTCTGTTAAAGCTTCCAGAAGGCTGGAGGTCAACGGTAGTCTGATGATGGATGATGATGATGATGATGATGATAGACATCAGTGATGAAGGGTTCGATGTGAGAATCTCACCTCACTTGTAACATCAGAATCAAATGTCACATGTCCATCTGGATCACATTACACTAGAAATCACAAACATACTGTATATCAGATTATCCTCCTATACATTTAAGTTATTGATCAGAACATGTTCTGTCACTCAAACACTGTCTGTAAATGTTTCGTTCATTTGAATCAGTATAAATGTGCCACTTCATGACAAGAGCTTTAAGGAAACAACAGCCAATCAAGCGAGACTGAGACTGAAATGTGATTAATGATTACCAAACACTTACAGTACGGCTTTAGTGTCTCCATACTCTCACATCTAGCAGATATCTGTCTGCTTTTCTCTTGTGATTCACAGGTTTGTGTCTTACTTCTGACCTCCATTTCTTTCTGTCCTCGTGTTTTTTGCTCATCTGTTGCTCCAGCAGCTTTCTGTTTGCTTTATTTACACTCCATTCGTATCTGTGATCATGCACACAAATGCAGTTTAATTAAAAAAGCCAGCTTATGCAATATGAAACGAGGAATACAGAGACGTACACTGTTATAACACAAGCACTGAATCATTCACAAGCGGCAGAAATTAAAACATTGCTAATAAAATGGCAAAAATCCAGTCATCCGTATGAGAATAAAGCGCCTCAGTATAAAGCAGGATTTAATGCCGAATGAAATCAAGTGTTAGAAACATGTTTCTCACCTGTGAGACGAAGAGAGATGTCATGAAGAAGTAAAGAGCTACAGGGAGAATCCTTGTTTTATAGTCAGCAGCTGCAAACATTTGCGTCTGCATTCGTGTGTGTGCTCTGCTTTTATACCGAAGCTAAACACAGTCTCAACAGGCCTAACCAGTTAAACAGACGATGATGCAACGAGGAAGTAAGTTAATCTTTCCATGTGCATGACTTCAGATTCATTAGCATTCATGAAAGACAATCTAGAAGAATAAAGTGCAGTAAACTACTTGAGCTATATAGACCAGTGTGTTTATAATTGACAATATTAATATAGTAAGGAATACCAGTTTTCAGTATATCAATTACAGCTTATAAACTGATTAGAACTGTGCTGAATTGAATATGTACAGTCTATTGCTCAAACATGCATTGAGGAGAATAGAAATTTGATTTGATTTCAGTTGGTTTAGGGTTTGCATTCCATGTTTAATAATGCTTTGCACTGACCTTCGTGAAGCATTTTAATATATATGAGAAGTATTTTACATTTTGGCGTACTTGAGTGTATACTTCAGATGTGTTCATGATTAGTTAACTTAAATTTTGCCATTTTCGAACAACCAATTTGGTACTAAGTATATTTGAGTTGTTATTAAATTGAAGTAAAGCAGAATTTAAAGTGTATTTACTGTACTTTTATGTGTTGAAGTGGAACAACTTTAAGTATACTTAGTACACTTAAGCCCATGAAGACACTAATCACATGATTGATTAGATTGAACTTCACCTTCTTTGTGTTACAAGTACATCACAAGTTTATCATGAGTGTCTTCCAAACATAAAAACAAGATATGAATGTATTATTTTTGCGGTAATATTATATGCCCCGTAGTACTTTTGGCTTATTTCACCCTGGTGAAAAAATAAATTATAATTTATTGTATTTCAAATATATTTCCTTTATCAATAGTACATTGCAAATATATTAACATCTTTATTTTTTATTAATATGATAGCATTACTTTTACAATAACACTTATTAGATATGTATAAAAATTAGTTTTATTGTTTTTGTGATCTATCTAAGGTTGGGTGGTGTTGTAAATACGTACCTTTATAATAGTGTCTCTCATCTCTCTCTCTTCTCTCTCTATATATATATATAATATTTAGAAAATATACAGGTTCCTGTAATTTTTTAATGTGTACTTTAATATTAACTCAAAGGCAAAATAAGAGTATTTTTCTTGCCCCATTGGCAAATATTTCTTCTTCTTTTAAGCAAAAACCAAGTTTTTAGATGTTTTCTAGATAACAAGACACAAATACAAGTATAAATATTTTCCGTGGTGGTGATTAGAATTGTAGTGAACCTGGATTCTAATTCTAGGAACTCTTGCTCACCGTAGTTTTATTGTTCTCTCTCCACGACATCCTGAAAGGTTTTATCCACACACCACACACACACACACCCCACCGGCCTCACCCACTCACTGCACACACTACCCTCACATACCACACACACACAACACACACCCCACACCCCACCCACACACACACACACACCTCTCACACACACACACACACAACCCCCACAACACTCACACACACACACACACACACACACTCTCACACACTCACACGCACACACACACCACTCTCACACACGCTCACACACACACACACACACACACCACACACACACACACACACACATACATTCTCTCTCTCTCACACACACACCTCTCTCACACACACCCACACACACTCTCTCTCACACACACAAACACACAAACACACAAACACACACACACTCTCTCTCTCTCCCTCACTCACACACCCACACACACACCACACCACACTTTCTCACGCACACACCACACATACCACTTTTCTCACTCACACCACACAACCAACACACACACTTTCTCACACACACACTCACACACACACCACACACACTCGGTTTACATTTGTAAAAGTGGGACTCTCCAAGGCGTATGGTTTTTAATAATGTACAAACTGTATTTTCTATCCCCTAACCCTTACCCTACCCCTAAACCTACCCTCACAGGAGACTTTGTGCTATTTCAGTTTTTCAATACACTCCATTCTGTGTGATTTATAAGCGTTTTGAAAAGTGGGGACATGGGGTAATGTCCTGAAAAGTCACCTTCTCCTTGTAATACCTGTCATACCTTTGTCATTATACACATTTATGTCCTCATTTGTCACAAAAACGCGCGCACACACACACTCTCTCTCTCTCTCACACACACTCTCTCTCATGCAATAAATAAATATTTAACACATCTCTGCCTGCTTTGAAGCTTTGAGAATCTTTCCTTCTATCATTGATAATGTTGGAAGCTGAACTGGTTTTAACTTTATCTAAATGTTCAGGTTAAAGCCTGCATTTTCCTATCAGTCTAAGAAAGACTTCTACCTTTAAAGAATAAGAGGTTAAAGAATAACAGCACTGTTAATGGAGTCAGATGAACTCTGTTGGAGTTAATATGTAATATGTGTGCTTGAACAATAATGCGTCCTGCTTTGACTTTCAAATTGTTGCTGGGCATATTTTTTATTTTGCTCTAGATGGCGCCAGTCACATGCAAGCACATTGAGTGTTCTGGTAGAGTGCAAATCTGTTTAGATCAGGGTGTATTTACAAGACACGTGACAGAACTCTTGCTTGTTTTATAGAGGCTGCCCAAATGATTTTAGTCACTTTGTCCATAAATCATAGAAATAAAAGCTTCTTAGATCAAGCATTTATAATCCATGTTTTCAGTTTTGAAGGTCCATTCTTCAGGAAAACATTTGGACAACTCTTCAGACTACAGCTGTGTAACAGACAGACAGACTGGGTCTAGTTTGGGTCCTTTAGTAGTAACACTTCATTAAAGCTCCAGACAAATAATCTTTTCACATTTCAGCTGCGTCTTCATTCGTTCTAGTTCCACATCAGTGTTCTCTCTGTCCACGAGCGGTTCAGATCTCATCTGTCAGTGTCTCATTGCATGACTCTCTACTGGTTCATCTGCACCATTAGAGACTGCAGAAGAGAAAGACGGAAAGTAGAAATATTACAGTGTGTGTAAGAAGAAATTTAAATATCTTTATTAAAATGGCACTTTTAGATGTAGCCTATGCATGGCTTAAAAGTCACGTTAAAACACTCACAGTTTGGTCTTGTGTGTTCCTGACTATAACGTCTCAAGGATTTCTTCTCTGAATCTTCAAATTGTGAGTTTTTGTCTTTGCTCTCCTGATTTTTCCTCTAGCTTCAGATATGCTTCATCACACTTCATCATCTTCAGTCCAGTTTTAATTCTCTGCTCATTTAAAATAAACAAGTCTTTAAAAACATGTTCAGATAAAGCATGTTTAACACAAGCAGACATAGCCGAGAGTCAGTAGTTGGTATACTGGGGCTAGTTGTCACACTTTTAAATCCACTGAAGTCAAGTCATTTTTGAAGTACATGTCTGTATAAACTCAACTAGAACATTTTCACTGTCATCTACCCAGGAACACTGTATACAGTTAATTTGACACACACAGACCCTGCAGGGTATGTTGTCATGATGGGAACCTGCTTTTTATGGACAATGATAATGACTAATGAAACACTTCAAACTGAAAAATGCATTATTTTTGCAAACAGCATGCCCCAACCTTCATTATATCGTGTCTTAATGTATGTTTGAGAGGTTTTATTGTGTTACCAAACAGCAATTTCAGACAGTTTAAAATAATCTAGCCTATTTGAAAACCCTTTCTCCCAAAAGAGTGCTGTGCAGAATTATAATAATTAGGAGGACTGCAGCAGTTAGATGAAGTTATTTATGAAATGCATATTTACAAGGCATGACGTAAGCATGAATTGCACTTAAATAATATATTATGAAATGTTGCATGCATTGCAACAGTGAAATCTTGTTATTGATATTGGCCACAAAGTGAAAGGGATGATCACCCAAAAAAAGAAAATTCTGTCTGAGGATCATATTAAATTCTGCTATATTTTCTTCTGCACACTGTCAATATTTCCATTTTCCATACACTGACAATGTCTGACGTTCTTATGAAAGGGCAACTCAAAGTGCAGCAGGTTGAGGTTAAGCGCTCATGGAAAAAGAGACTGACTAATGCAGTTAAACCAGTTCTATACTGTCTGTTTATTGCTCACATGATCAACATCATTCTCACATCTACTGTATAAAGCTCAAGGCTTGTTTGGAGGAGCACATGTTCAGTAGTTTATATACAGATTCAGTTATCCTTATTAAAGCATTATAATCTATTCAACTCAATGAAAGTTTGACCTGAAGCCAATTGTAAAAGTCTGAGAATATTATTATTATTACAAATTTGATAATCTTCATTCAGCTTCAGATCAGATCTCTGACTTTTCATTCTGTCTCTCATCTAGTGGACAAAGATGATGACAACCGTTTATCTTCAATGCATTACAATAAATATAAAGCGCTGATACTTGATGTATAACGTCTTAAAATTAATACTGGCATTATCAGTTAAGCTCCCACTTAAATGTTGACCGTCATGATGGAGGATAGCGTTCCGTCCACAGCCAAACTCTTCCTAGTTTTGGTTTTGTTCAAACCCACCATGGAGAACAAGGTTGTTGCTATGGTATTCTGGGCTGTTTCTAGAGTGTTGCTATGTGGTTGCTAGGGTGTTCTGTATGGTTGCTATGTGGTTGCTAGGGTGTTGCTAAGGTATTTTGGGTGGTTGCTAGGTTCTTTCCAATGCTAAAAAAAAGAAGCCAAAAACACATTTCATTCTTACTTCAGTTCCACACACGAGTGGGATCAGGAGAAAAACCGTACCAGTGCTCTTCATGAGGGAGGAGTTTCACTAAATCACCTCATCGTCTAAGTGAGCACCGTTCACATTCAGATCCATGATTTTTAATTTGACACTCAGGTTAAGCAAAAGCTGGGATTTGTTTTAATGGAGTGAAGTTTCGCTCTTTTCGCAACCGCTATAACATGATTCATATGATTCAACTTTACTGAACATCAAAATCTTGTCTTGCATTAAAGATTTCTAAACTTTTTTTTTTCTTAATGTTCATCTTTTGCAAAGTCATTTTAACAAAATGTTTTTTTGCTTGTTTGTACCCTATTCTTCATCTCTGCCATTGAAGCTTTTATCAGCATCCACCTCAGACCTTATTTCAAAAACACATCATATTTGAAAAAAAAAAAAAAAAAAAAAAAAATATGTTGTACATGCAGCACTCTGTTTTTATTCATTGTTCAAATGTGATCAAATCCACACAAGCACGTATACCATTAGATGTAATGCACCTCACAGAGGTTTTAATCTGATAAAAACTATATACACGTTATACACAAATATAAACATAAACAGAAAAGGAGTAAAGCAGCATTCAACTGCAGCGCTGTTACAGTGAACAGTCAGAAATATCACAATTGTTTCTCTAGGCTCTGAAACAAGTCAAATGAGGAGAACATATCAAGCAATGTGCAAAATGCTGGTGAAATGTTTTCTGAGCTCCACTTTCAGATCAAACACCATGACCGAAAAGCTTTAAAATACCACAGATAATCTAGAGTTTAACACTCACCGTAAACTGACCACCTACAGCGTTTTACACGGATGTACTGTACAATGTCTTTGCCTTAAAACTAACACACAAGACTTAAAGGGACCGTTCTCTCATCATTTACTCACCCTCACGTTATTCCAAACCTGTATGAGTTTCTTTCTTCTGTTGAACACAAAAGAAGGTATTTTGAAGAATGGTGGTAACCAAACAGTTGCTGGCAGCCATTGACTTCCATAGTATTATTATTTTTCTGTATTATGGAGGTCAATGGTTACCAGAAACTGTTCTCGTACCAGCATTCTTTAAAATATCAGGTTTGGAGCAACTTGAGGATGAGTGAATGATTTTTTTTTTTTTTTTTTTTGATTGAACTTGTCCTTAATCGTCCTCTTGTGCTACACGCGTGTGCCCAGCAGAGGAAGACATACTGAGCCATTACTGACTGCTGAATAACAGATGAAGATGAAGGAGCTGAAGAGCTCAGCACAAGAGGGATGTACTGAAGTGACCTAAAGACAAAAAAAAAAAAGAGAGCAATTTTAATACTCTACAACTAGATTTGTCAAAACAAACTTTATGCTGGCCTGAGAAAGCCTGACCAGGCAGTTTGAATTAGTTTTTTTCCCCCCAAAGTTTATAAAGTATTTTGAGCCGTTTCTAGGGTGTTGCTATGCAGTTGCTAGTGTGTTCTGGGTGGTTGCTTAAGTGTTGCTATGTGGTTGCTAGGGTCTTGTGGCTGGTGCCATGCAGTTGCTAAGGTATTATAGGTGGTTACTAGGGTGTATGGGTTGCACTAGGGTATTTTGAATGGTTGTTAGGCGGTTGCTAGGTTTTGGAGGAAGTTCTTTTGAAGGTTTTGGCGCTAGGGTGTTGCTCTGTGGTTGCTGGGGTGTTCTGGATGGTTTCTAGGTGGTTGCTAAGGTATTTTTGACTGTTTCTAGGGTGTTGCTATGCAGTGTTCTGGGTTGTTGCTTAGGTGTTGCTGTGTGGTTGCTAAGGTAGTGTGGCTAGTGGCATGCAGTTGCTAAGGTATTATAGGTGGTTATAGGGTGTTGCTCTGTGCTTGCTGGGGTATTCTGGATGGTTTCTAGGAGGTTGCTAAGGTATTTCGGGCCGTTTCTAGGGTGTTGCTATTCAGTGTTCCGGGAAGTTGCTTAGGTGATGCTGTGTGGTTGCTAGGGTGTTGTGGCTGGTGCCCTGCAGGTATTATAGGTGGTTACTAGGGTGTTCTGAATGGTAGCTAGGTTTTGGGGGACGTTCTCTTGAAGGTTTTAACACTAGTGTGTTGCTATGTGGTTGCTACGGTGTTCTGGTTGGTTGCTAGGTGGTTTCTAAGGTATTCTGGGCTGTTTCTAGGGTGTTGCTATGGAGTTGCTAGTCTGTTCCGAGTGGTTACTTAGGTGTTGCTATGTGGTTGATAGTTTGTTTCAGATGCTAAAAAAGCCCATTTCATTCTTATTTCATTTCCACACATCAGTTGTGTCTCCTCTCTAGACGATCTGTGAATCTCACCTCATCTGTGACTGTTTCTGATTCACCTGAATGAAACTCTACATGTCCGTCTAAATCCAGACTCACTGGAAGAAACAAAAACAATTATAAGTTTAAATCAGGACTTCATCAAGAAAAGAATATGACATACAGTATAGGAGAGACCGGGGCTAGTTGTCACAGCATTTGTATTTCAGTAACGGTTTTCAGTAAATGACAGAAAGGCCAATGACACAAATGCTTTAGCTGTAGTTTTATATTGTACTGTCTTAAATTAGGACAATTTGTGAATTTCAGTCCTCCAAACTAAAATGAACACAATAAAACACACTGACATACATTAAGATAATAATCAACTATATAATGAAGGTAAATAGGGGCAAGTTGTCACACACTTTGAAATTTAGAAATGACTTTTTTTTTGTTTTTAAGTACTTTTTATTAGAACAACGAAACAATGTTTTGAATTTTCTGTATGTTACTTTGTGTTAAAATGCCTAAAATAAAATAGCCTGTATAACAACCTGTTTATTAATGTCAGGTTTCATTGTGACAACCTGCCCCATACAAATGTCAACATGTGTTAACTGAACAGGAAATGAATTTTGGGAGGAGCTTATTCTGACTCATAGTACAAACCAACAGCTGCTTATCTCACGCCTCCATCCACCTCCACAAACCTCACCTTGTTTTATCACTGCTATATATTAACTAACTCTTGAAGGCTTTTAGGCTTCTGGGATAATAAAAACTGTGACGGCTAGCCTCGGCCTTCCTTGTCTAACAATAAGGCAAACTTAACACAACTGCAGACAAAATACTCACTGTTTGGTTTTTGCTGCATGCTGTCTCTGCGAATAAGCTTCAGTGAGTCTTTCTCTCTGCTGTCCATCTCTCATTGAATACCTTTATCTCGTCTGTAGGGTCTGATACTCCACAGGTGATCTGTCACATATCTCGTCCCTCCACAATCGCCTTAGAAGGTCAGTGCAATGATTTTATATTCGCAAACATTTCTGCACAAACTCAAAGTGGACCCTGAGCAAGAAGCAGGTTGAGTCGCTGGGGGATATTTGTAGCAATAGCCAACAATACATTGTATGGGTCACAATTATACATTCTCTTTTTATGCCAAAACTCATTAGGATATTAAGTCAGATTTAGTCCATGAAGAATTTTGTACATTTCCACTACCGGAAGATATATCAAACTGATGTTGATTAGTAATGAGTATAATCTCAATTCAAAAAAAATTGGAACTTATGGTGTTTTGTGCTCCAGGGTCAATATAAATTAAACTCCTTGTTATTTAAGCAGATAAAACGTGGCATTTTAACCTAGCTTTAACCAAAACGCATTGAGATTAAAGGGTTTTAATCACCTTATGATGACTGTGAAAAGTGAATTCGAATTTTGGGAAAGGGGGGAGCGAAAAACATCCACATCAGCTCTGTGTGTGACTGAAAACCCTGTAATATCACCCTGATGAATGAGGAGAACAAAACAAGAGCTCCGAGAGGAAAGAGAGCGATAATGAAACGGGTGTAGTGCGACCTGCGCTGCCAGACGACACCCAATTCACACACACACCACTCCACCACACACACACACACTAACACACACCACACACACACGCACACACACACACTCACACAAAAAACACACACACACACTCTCTCTCACACACACTCACACACACACACACCAAACACACTCACACACACACAAACACACAAACAAAAACACACACACACACACTCTCACACACACACACTATAACACTCTCTCTCTCACACACACACAACACACACACACTCTCACACACACACACAGACACACACACGCGCGCGCACACACACACACCCACACAAATACACCACACTCTCTCTCTATCACACTTCACACTCCCTCTCTCTCACACATGCACACGCCCTCTCTCTCTCCTCTCTCGCACAACACACACACACTCTCACCCACAGCGCGCGCGCGGCGACACACACACACAACACCACACACACACACACACACACACACTTCACTCACTCACTCACTCACACACACACACTCACAAACACACAACACACACACACACACACTCCACACTCACACACAACACACACACAAAACACACACAACACACACACACAACACATTCCCACTCAAACACACACACAAGCATCAATACAACCCAACTGCAGGTTATGAGGAAGAGAAAAAGATCCGTGGAGAAAGCACAGCAGTGCATTTGTACTGTTTTCTGTTTTCGCTCGACCTGATTGATGCATGATTGCCTAATGCAGCCAAATGTGAGAAGAAAGTCGGTGGGAACTAGAGTTATAATTGAACTAGTAATATTACAATGATCTGCATTGACCAAATGATATGCAGAATTGTTACCATGAAACCGAGTAAAACCAGATAACATTATAAATGCATTAACAACAGCAGAAGTGATAACCAGCTAACAGAAATATGTTTTAAGAGATTTAAGTAGGTGATGTGAACGTTAATGGAACAGTTCTTTTTTTTTATTTTTAATTTGGAATGTTCTCTGAACTCTCTGTAAAATCTTTTTTCCTCCAGTGTATACAGTAGCTCTAATTTAATTGATTTAACTATGCATAGTTATTTGGTTGGTTGCATGTGATTATTTGCGTAATTTTTCAGAACAGACACGTGAGCCACCCGTTGAGACACGCTGGTGCTTTGTTTGCTCAGTTCAGGTGAACTGAAGTACAGTCTGAAAGTTTCCTACGTCATCATTTTCTGACTGTGTAAAATCAAAACGTTTGTGGAATGTGAATGCAGAATGATTGACAGGTCATGACGTAAACGCGGTACCTGGATCGCAGGGTTCGGGGAAGTTGGTTCATTAAATCACAGCGATGATAATCATTGCACTGTTTGATATTAGATTTAATGATATTGTGGAAGATATGTGACGGCTGTACACAAATGCCGGTAAAGTGCCACTGTAGTGCACCACCACACTTCACATCTCATTCTTCATTTTATGACGATCATTATGAATATTTTCCAAATTTTAGCATAAAAGTGCAGCTATACCAAAACTGAAACCACACAAATGTAAATCTGGGAGTGATAGAGCATTGAGATGTTTGAGCATCTCTGTCATCTGCAGTGCAATTCATAACATTTTAAGAACATCAATTTGCAGTTTATTTACATTCTCATGTGATTGTCAGTCAGAGCGTTGCATGGTAAACTAGTTTTTGTGAGTGTTTTTGATGGCGACCAGATCCAGAGAAGTAGCATCTTCATAAACGCATGCACCAGCTTTTATATGTTACTCAATCAGCATAAAAAGTCATAAAAACAGTCGTAATTCAACATCAAACATAATGTTTCTGCACTCACTTGGTTGTAATAGAAATGAGGCAATCTGATTAAAGGTTAAAATGTGAACATCAGGCTGACAGGACCGCCCTTGTGTGATGGAAAGCTAAAGTAAACATGCATAAACATGCAGCTCATGCATAAAATGAGGATATGAGTGTGTGTTAAAGTTAAACAAAAGTTTAACAGTTTTTATTAGTCAATTAGCACCTATGAAAATAAGTCGTCTTAAATTTTTTATTTTCTTAATTCACATTCCTGGTCTAGTTATAAAGATGATTTATTAGTGCATGTTATTCCAAAGAAACAAAAATGTAAATAACACACACACACACAACACCACACAACACCACCAAACACAACACCCAAACAAACACACTCCACACTCACACCACTCTCTCTCACACACTACACTCCCTCTCTCTCTCTCCTCACCACCACACACACACACACTAACACACTCACTCCTCTCTCTCTCTCGCTCACACACACACACACACACACACACACACACACACACACACACACACACACTCACACTCACACTCACACTCACACACTCACACACACTCACGCACACTCACTCACACACACACACACACACACACTCTCACACTCACACACAAACACAAACACTCACACACACAAACACACAAACACACAAACACACACACTCACTCTCTCTCTCTCTCTCTCTCTCTCACCACACACACACAAACACACACACTACACCACACACACACACACAACACAACACACACACAACACACACACACACACTCGCACTCACACTCACACACACAAACACACCTCACATCACACCCACACACACACATAGTAATGGTTCCTTCACATTCCATTTAATTTAGTTGTATTTTATTAATTATTTTAAATGTTATTTATATCAAATCTCATCTGAACCAAAATCAATTTGTTCAGTTTTTACATAAACTGAAAAAACAGTGAAAAAAATAATTTTCCCTCAGAAATTGCTAGTAAATTTCACAAATAATTACGAAGAAACTACAAGTAGTGAATTAAATGTGCAATTGTGAAGAACAAGTGAAATAATATTTCTTGTAAAATGTACTCCAATAATCTTTAAGTTGCTTGAAGTTTGAAAATAATTTTATATGCTGTATGTTCATGTACTTATCTACTTATTTGTTTATTTTAATTAAACTCTGACAACGAAGCACCTGTAATTATTATTGATTACTTTACATATTCTGTATCTTTCTATGTGACAAGTCAAGCTATAGAAGGTCATATTTGTTGGCTAAACTGAAATATTTATTGTGCATTGCAAAGCAACAGACTCTTAGATTTGGGTAATCATCGTGATGACTGAAAACAGACATGTAACGTATACACTCGGACTTTTCCATATCCTTTCACAAAGTGAATGGAATCAAAATAACACAGACACTTAATCCCTGGTATCATTTGGTTCATGCAATTCAAAAACCGAGATCTCACGGTGCACATGAATGAGAACCTTGACACCAGATGCTTCAGATAAAAATACCTTAAAAAGCACAAACAAAGTAATGACAAGTTTAAATAAAAATATCATCTTCTGCATGTCAGAATAAAGTGCCTGAACCTAGACATAGAGTTTGTCCACAACTGTAACTAGCCCTAAACCATAAATGAAGCTTTGGGAAATCTCCAGTCTCCATTGTCTGAACATACTACTATCATATGACACATATATGTAACCCTGTGTACACAATATCAAATCAAAATATGTTTAAATATGTACACAGTACAATTTTAGTCATCAAGTTATGAACTCAAAAATATTCCCGTCTGATTCCGAAACAGTGACTGAAAACGGCTGCTTTCTGAAGAGAAAAACACACTGTGTTAGAAACCAAAACACACACAGATCTGTCCTCTGAAGATGAGCGGTGAAGCTCTCACCTCTTGCTTGCATTTCTCTCACACAAAATGATGCTCTGCAGCTCAGTCTGGATCAAGAGAGACTGAAAACAAACAAACAAACATTCAGGCTTCTGTTTGAGTGAATCACGTCAAGCTTCTTGATCATATTCCACTCCAAAAGGAATATTTCATGCAAAAATGAAAATGTGCTCATCCTCAGGCCATCCAAGATGAGTTTGTTTCTTCATCAGATTTGTAGAAACGTAGCATTGCATTCGTGTCTCAGTAAGTGAATGGGTGCTGTCAGAATGAGAGTCCAAACAGCTGATAAAAACATCACAATATCTGATAAAGAAACAAACTCACCCTAATCTGGGATGGTCTGAGGGTGAGCACATTTTCAGTAATAATTTTTGGGTGAACTATTCCTTTAATTTTTATCTTTTATGAATCAATGTTGCAGTGTGGAATTTGGTGAAAACCTACTGATAAGTAAGATTGATTTAATATGTGATATCATATTCAGATTTATTATTGCAGGATTTCACTTCACGCGTGTTCTGGATAAAAGTCACATTTATTAATTTTAACGAAAAACCCAGTCTGGTTTTTCAAATCCGCACACACAAATTTTGGTAATCACCCACGTCATGAGATATGCGCATATGTATATATATACAGGTGCATCTCAATAAATTAGAATGTTGTGGAAAGTTCATTTATTTCAGTAATTCAACTAATTGTAAAACTTGTGTATTAAATAAAAATTCAATGCACACAGACTGAAGGCGTTTAAGTCTTTGGTTCTTTTAATTGGTATGATTTTGGCTCACATTTAACAAAAAAACCACAGATTCACTATCTCAACAAATTAGAATAAAGTGACATGCCAATCAGTCTACACTCAACGCAAAACACCGGCAAAGGTTCCTGAGCCTTCAAATGGTTCTCTCAGTTTGCTTCATCTAGGCTAGACAATCATTTTGAAGCTCTCAGGTGCCTGAGCATTCAAACTGGTTTCTCAGTTTGGTTCACTAGGCTACACAATCAGGGGGAAGACTGCTGACTTGACAGATGTCCAGAAAACAGTCATTGACACCCTCCACAAGGAGGGTAAGCAAACGCATTGACAAAAGCAGCTGCTGTCACAAGAGTGTGCATCCACGCCTGGTCCCGAAAGTTGAGTGGAAGGAAAAAGGTGTGGAAGAAAAAGATGCACAACCGAGAGAACCGGTCTTATGAGGATTGTCAAGCAAAATCATTCAAGAATTTGAGTGAACTTCACAAGGAATAAACTGAGGCTGGGGTCAAGGCATCAAAAAGCCACCACACACAGACGTGTCAAGAAATATGGCTACAGTTGTCGTATTCCTCTTGATAAGCCACTCCTGAACCACAGACAACGTCAGAGCGGTCTTACCTGGGCTAAGGAGAGGAAGAACTGGACTGTTGCCCAGTGGTCCAAAGTCCTCTTTTTCAGATGAGAGCAAGTTTTGTATATCATTTGGAAACCAAGGTCCTAGAGTAAGGGTGAAGAAGGGTGATGAAGCTCATAGCCCAAGTTGCTTGAAAACCAGTGTTAAGTTTCCACAGTCTGTGATGATTTATGGGGCAATGTCATCTGCTGGTGTTGGTCCATTTTTTGAAAACCAACATCACTGCACACGTTTACCAAGAAATTTTTGAGCACTCCATGCTTCCTTCTGCTGACAAGCTTTAAGGAGATGCTGATTTCATTTTCCAGCAGGATTTGAGGCAGTAATTAAAGCATAAAGAGCCCCTAGCAAGTATTGAGTACATGTACAGTAAATGAACATATTTTCCAGAATGCCAACATTTCACTAAAAATGTTTTTTTTTTATTGTATTCTAATTTGTTGAGATAGTGATTGGTGGGTTTTTGTTTAAATGTGAGCCAAAATCATCACAAAAAAAGAACCAAAGACTTAAACTACTTAAACAGTCTGTGTGCATTGAATTTATTTAATACACAAGTTTTCACAATTTGAGTTGAATTACTGAAAAAAAAAACTTTTCCACGACATTCTAATTTAATGAGATGCACATGGGTTATCTATATATTATATATTAGATATATTCTAGGATTCTGGGACCCTGCAGCACAAAAGCAGTGTTAAGTCGCTGGGGGATATTTGTAGCAATAGCCCACAATACATTGTATGGGTCAAAAATATAATTTTATTTTACGCCAAAAATCATTAGGATATCAAGTAAAAATCATGTTCCATGAAGATACTTTTGTAAGTTTCCTACCGCAAATATATCAAACCTTATTTTTTGATTAGTAATATGCATTGCTAAGAATTCATTTGGATCAACTTTAAAGATGATTTTCTCAATAATTAAGATTTTTTTGCACCCTCAGATTCCAGAATTTCAATATTGTCCTATCCTAACAAACCATACATTAATGGAAAGATTATTTATTCAGCTTCCAGATGATGCATACATCTCAATTTCGAGAAAATTGACCCTTACGACTGGTTTTGTGCTCCAGGGTCACACACACCATATATATATACTGTAAACATATATACTGTTCTACAGATAATTGTCTTCAAATCTGAAAATCCTCCCGAATGTTCTTACAGTTTGATCGATTTATGTCAAGGCTGTTCATCTGGTGCACTTTTAGATGTTCTCTGAACAGGTGTTTTTTCCCCCTCTCTTCAGTGTTTTTTCCTTCTGCGCAGCTTTGTCTTTGTCTCTCAGTGCTGTTTCCTTTCTCTGCTTTTCTTTTTCTTCAGCTGCGTTTTGTTCTCTCCCTGGCATCTCTTTTAGTTTTCTTGTCATCCTACCTTTGCAGAAAGCATAACAATGCATCACTATTAAAGAGAAATCAGGCCATGACTGAACAAACATTAGTATGACAGAATAATCATAGAGAAAAGAAAACCAGTGCAGGACAAAAATTGTCATTCACCTGGAAAACATACTGAACATTGAACTGTGAGATATCATTAAATGAAGAAGAAATATTTAACATTCTTCACTAGTCATCTAGAATTGATCAGGTGTACATAAATGAGTGATTATTGATTACGTGAACTCCTAAAAAGTGTCGTAATTGCACCGAAGAATGCAAGATGATGTTTGAAATAAATAGACATTTTCCTTCTTTCTCAGACCTGCAATAGAACTGTCTCAGAACTATTCTAATGTGAATGCAATCTAGAAATGCACAAATTCCATGCATCCCATCGACTCTCACCTAGATCCAGATCTGGAAATATTTATTCCTTTTTCAGTTTTTTTGTTTCAATCCTTGAAGCAGTCAGCTACTAAAGCGTCAAGCCTCCAGTAATCACAGCAAAGAACAGCAGGAAGGGACCGAGTAAACATCTCAAACAGCTTTTATGATGCATGAAGCTACCGGAGAATGTGCCCGAACCGGTTTTTAGCCTCTTTTCTTTCTTTCTTTTAATGTCATATTCATTACAATAACTGATGATGCAAATCTCTGATGGTGAGATCTCATAACACTGTTTACAGCAGGAATAAAGACATAATACCATATTAGGTCACCCAGTGAGTCCACTGCTTCTTTAAAGCAAATATAATAGAGCACATCAAAAACTGTGTATTTACATTCAGTTTGTTGCATTAGAGGAAGATTTCCTTTCAAACTGCATGATACTCCAGATCTCAGGGTTACTCGGTGGGGGATTCAGTGTCGAGGTTTTTCTTTTTGCACTGATTCTGGACCAGATCTTTTGATGGCTGGAATCCAACCACGTAACAAACCACAAATCTGTGCAAAAGTGAGCATTAAACAATCTTTTCATATGCTGTAACTAACTCAGCAGCATCACTAAGGTCCATACGCAAAACTTGTTTATAATTTTATAACCATTACAAATCCTGAGGCACAAGAGCCAAATGAAGTCTAGGAAACAGTGCGTATAAATGGCATGATAATTCAAACCAGTCATCCATTAACTACAGTATAAGCATCTCAGAACTGTTCTGAGAAATGTCAAAATGTACAACATTTAAGATCTATACAAGACGACTAATGACCACCAGTGAAATTATTAACTTTCTGGTAAATACAGTAGTAGTGTAAACTGGCGACCTCATGTGGTGAACTTGAGAACTGACAAACCTTAAATTTGCTTTAAAGGGACAGTTCACCCAGAAATGAAAATGTGATGTTTATCTGCTTACCCGCAGGGCATCCAAGATGTAGGTGACTTTGTTTCTTTAGTAGAACACATTTGAGATTTTGAACTCCAACCGTTGCAGTCTATCAGTCGTTTAATGCATGGCAATGGTAACAAAATCTATGAGAGTAAAAAAAACATGCACAGACAAATCCAAATTAAACCCTGCGGCTCGTGACGACACACTGATGTCCTAACACACGAAACGATCGGTTTGTGTGAGAAACCCAACAGTATTTATATAATAATGGCCCTCAATACCACCATAGGTCCAATGTTACGTTAATGTGTGTGTTGATATCCAGCCGAAGAGCAAGCAACCATAACTTCAGGCGAGCAGGCTCAGAAGTTGGAACGTGGAAAGTCACACTCCCGAATGAGTTCGCGCGAGAGAACGTAATCTTTTAGTTTTAAGTCGGTTTGAACAATCCGGATAAGTGCAAGTAAGTACCACTTTGATTAGCCGTCGTACCTACAATGACTGCACTGTGTAAACAATGAGTGACGTATACACGCGAGAGATCACCTCCGGCACTTGCGTAAACTACGCCAGAGCGCGTACACAACTCACGCACCGAAGCCGTGCGCCGCCCCAAAGACAAGTTGGACATAGTGGTGTATTAGAGACAAAAAAATGATATAGATACTGTTCGGTTTCTGGCACAAACCGATGGTTTCGTTAACGGTTACATGGTTAACGTTAAACATCATTCTATGTGTTCTCCTGGAACAGAAACAATATGCTGGTGGTAAGCAGATAAAAAGTCATTTCATTTTTGGGTCGTACTATCCTTGTAAGCCGCACATCTAACTTTTGTCGCTCTCGCTGCACATGTCCCGGGAAGACCATCTTCTACCGGTATCTACTTCTCTACGTTAGGTCTCGGGCGATTGCGCAGGTAAATAACCCTTAACATTGCCATTTTTTTCTATTATCTTTTATTCTTCTGACTTGTTTATTTTTATTTTAAAAAATACCCTCTAAAACACTAGTTGATGCTGTATTCCTCCTTGTAAGGCGCTTGGATTTAAAACATTGCTAAATGACCTATTAAGTCAGCATGAACGTTATCACTTCAAAATGACCTTGATGACCGTGTTGCCATGCAATTTTCACATTACAATACTTCAGCATTACTAGAATATATATAAAACATCAAAAAAACCCTTTTTTAAACTAATATATTAAAAATATATAACACTATATAAAAACCGCATTACTACTACTCTGAAAGAGTATCATTATTTTAATGATTGCATAAGTATATATGCATGTATATTACAGGTTCAAACTATAAGCATAAGCTTTTAAAAATAGATGTGCAGTTAAAAAAAAAAAGGTAATTAACTGAAAAACCGTGTTAGAAACTGTTTTTCACACAAAACAACAGATTGCACAGGCGGACGGATAGGCCCCGCCCATCGCCGATGTGGGCGGCTCACATCAAAGGCGGTTTCTAGAAGTGGGCGGGAGCTCGTGTGACGCAGACCAATCAGAAGCCTCTTCACCTCAGCGAGTGCGGAGCAGTGTGTGTGGGACGCGTGCAGAAACAGAAAGAAACGGGACAGAATCCCGTTAACGGAGAAACCCTCGAGCTCCGCGCCTGTCCCCGAGGCGCTGCACACTCGAGCGCACATCTAGACCCAGACAAGCGTAAGTTTTAGTCTCTAGTTTGCTTTCTCTCTGGATTATTCTCCTCAGGGCTTCAGTAGCGCGGCCTGAACGCTCGCCGCAGTGTGTGTTTGGACATTTCTTTTGTTTTAAAGTGATATTTCTTATATGTCATCTGTAATATATAATATAATAATATGATATGTTATCAATAATAGGATCCTGCTGCTTCTATTTGTGCATAGGCCATATATATAAATAACACGTTAATATAGTTTGATGCTTTAGTTGAGAGGTTTTCAATCTTTTTAGACCCCAAACATGATCGAAAGGGACCGCTTTTAAAGTTGTAAAATTTCAAGACCAGTTCTAATATTTTCTGCCTTTAGTTTATTAAATG
Source organism: Sinocyclocheilus anophthalmus (assembly GCA_018155175.1). Classification (NCBI taxonomy): domain Eukaryota; kingdom Metazoa; phylum Chordata; class Actinopteri; order Cypriniformes; family Cyprinidae; genus Sinocyclocheilus; species Sinocyclocheilus anophthalmus. The sequence goes on from JADLZN010004720.1 coordinate 121,114, forward strand.
TCTGTACAAACTTGCATCAATGCCTTTACTCCTGTGTACTGTATTACAGTTGATTGGTAAAATTATTTACTTGAATTAAATCAATTTATTTTTTATCTATCTATATAATATATATAATATATAATATATAATAATAATATCCAATAAAATCAATAAAATGTAATTATTTAATTAATTTATATTTTAGTATTTTATTTATATATAATATATATTAGTTAAATTTTTATTATTTAGTATTTTAGTATTTTATTATAATATATTATATTTTAGTTACTTTATTTTATTTATATTTTAGGATTATTTTTTATATATATATTAAATTTATTTTATTTATATTTTAGTATTTTATTTATATATATTAGTTAATTTGTATTTTAATTTATATTTAGTATTTATTTTATATATTATAATTAGGTTAAATATTATTTTATTTTATATTTTATATTTTATTTTATTTTAATTCTTTTAGTTACATTTTATTTTATTTATATTTTAGTATATTATTTTATATATATATTTAAATTTATTTTATATTTAGGTATTATTTTTTATAATATATATTAAAATTTTATTTTTATATTTTAGTATTTTATTTTATATTATATTACATTTTATTTTATTTTATATTATATTATATTATATTATAATATATTATATATAAAAGGTTATATATATACAATTAGTTAAATTTTAATTTTATTTTTGTATTATTATTATATATATTATATATATTTTTTTATATTATTTAATTAACTTGCATCAATGCCTTTTCTCACTTTGCACTATATTTACCTTTTATTTAAAATGATACTTAAATTTAAGATAAAAATAAATTGATAAAATTTTTTATTTAATCACATTTATTTTAATTTTATTATATATATATTAGGGATGGGCGATATGGGCTTAAAAATATATCATGATATTTCTGGTATTTATTGTGATAACGATATCAATGATGATAATTCGGGGAATCCTGTTTCTTTAGATTAAAAGTATTATCTTTCCTATTTTTACTCAACATAGGGTGAGCATTAACCTCCTGAGACCCTGCATCCTCGTATGAGGACATTATATTGTAGTGTATTTCTCTGAGACTATACATGCCACAGTCTGGAGTCCTGTACGGAGCACATTCAGGGCTTTTTAGAGATACTAAATGTTTGGATGTTTCACCATTACCACTCCCTCTCCTTGGTCTTCAAAATGTCTGATATTGACACTCTTATGGAAATATGATAATATGTTGTAATTGTCATTTAAATTGGACAAATTTTTAAACTGTGTGTCATAAATCAACATCTCAGGAAAATGTTACGGGGTTTCAAATTAAAATATAACTTTGTTACGAAACAGGAGGTTGATTTCATACATGTCCACTGTAGAAGACACCAGGACTTAAAGCATGCTTATTACACATTTTGGGAGACACAACAAATGAATAGAGAAAAAATTATATTTCAATATTCCTATGAAATATTATATATTATGAAAATCTTGCTAATTATTACTCCCATTATTTCACTTATTTGTTCATTCTATGTTGCCTCAAAAATACATTAATATGCAAATTAGATTTAGTATATAAATGCGTATTATATAATGAGAAAACCTGTTTGTGGCCATTTTACACACATTTTGCATGAAGAAAAATGGTATATCAAATCAATCTGTTATAACATAGTTGAGAATTATCTTTATACAAAGTTTGGTAAAAAAAAAATCATGAAAACTAAAAATGTATTGGTGATTAAAAAAATCTATTGTTTTTTTGTGTCTATGCATGTTCATCAATGGAAATGCTCTTAACATGTATGACATCAAAAAATAGATTCTTCATAAAATGTTTGCGTGTCTTAAGAGGTTAAGATCACAGGTAATGTGAAGACTGTTTAATTCACACTGGAAGCCGTAGGGCGTGCTCAGAAACTCCACATATCCATATCAAAAAGGTGTCTTAAGCCTACCAAAACGCGAAAGTTCAAAAAGGTGATGGCTTGGATGTGATGGATCCAGAGTGGTTTTCTGAGCCCTTTTCCTCACTCTGGTTGTATACAGTTCTTGGAGGGTAGGCAGGGGGGAACCAATAATCCTTTCAGCAGTCCGAACCGTTCTCTGTAGTCTTCTGATGTCTGATATAATTTAGTTGACATCTTGGGTATTTTTATAAGGAAAGTATATTTATAATGCAATGTTAATCGACATGGCCTTCATCACTGTATATAATGCTATCATTCTGTAATATGAAACCACGTCTGGTCACAAAAAAGTATTTCAAACACTCGACTATGTCATTAAGTTAATTTGGAGAAAAGCATGTCAATAAATTATATCTTTGTTGGATAACAGTTTTGTAAACAGGCTCATACACATGCAAAACTGTATTGCACACATGCTACTGTAGTACATTTATTCAAGGCTCAGACCGATTTTTTGTTGCACTGTACAGGCCTGACCAAACCAGTTCCAGACTGTAAGCTCATCGTTTAGCGATATATTCCTCCTCAATTTCACGTCCGCCTTCCACGATGTCGCGCCGCACTGTCGCACACATAAATATGTCAACAACTAGACTTTATTGTTATTATCGCAGGAAGACTAATTCTTATCGTGGGGAGAATTTTTACCGGTATATCGCAAACGATAAGATATCGCCCAAAAAAAAGAAAAGATCCCTTTAGGTGGTTTATATATAAATATGAATAAAATGTTATTTGAATCAGTTTATTTTTTAAAACATTCTTTTACACTCTTTACTTCTTTAAACTTCACCTCTAGCACTCCCCTTGATGCGACCCCAGTTTTGAAACCCTTTGTTTAGGCAACCTCGGGTTAATCAAACCATTAGTTTTGTGGCCATGAAAAGTGAAAGTGAAAGTGGCGTGACATGTGGCCAAGTATGGTTATTCATACTTGGAATTAGTGCTCTGCATTATCCCATCCAAAGTGCACACACACAGCAGGTGAACACACACACACACACACCGGGGGTGGAAAAAAAGCCCACACCCGGAGCAGTGGGCAGCCATTTTTATGCTGCGGCGGCCGGGGAGCAGTTGGGGGTTCGGTGCCTTGCTCAAGGGCACCTCAGTCGTGGTATTGAAGGTGGAAGAGAGTGCTGTACATTCACTCCCCCCACCTACATCCTGCCGGTACGAGACTCGAAACCACAACCTTTGGGTTAGAGTCCGACTCTCTAACCATTAGGCCACGACTTCCCCTATTCAGCACACAATCATCGCTAGGCCTGGTGTGTTGTGGGATGTGTGTGCTTTTGCTCCGATCACAGATCGTCACTGGTGTCTGGACAGTCTGTCAGTCAGAGAAACAGAAAGACCGAAACGTCTGTCTGCTGGTTTTTCCATAAGGCCATTACAGATCTGCAGCTAATGAGTGTAAAACCCACTTCTGGCTGATTATCCATCTATTTTCCTCACTGCTTATTCTCTGTAGGGTTGCAGGAGTTTATAATATATATAAGTTAATAGCTATTGATAATGATTAAGTCTTCTGCCATGTAGTAGTAGTTCTGTAATATCTTTACAGTTGTCAGAAGTTGTTGCAACTTGGCATGTTCATGTATAATGGACATATGACAGTGATTTGAACATGGCTCATCTAATTGGGAGTCAAAATGATCAGTCTTATCAACTATTTTTTTTTGTTTCAGAGGTTTTTCAGTAACTGTGATGGTGAAACCCCTGGATTGAGTGTGATTTTTTTTTTCTCTCTCTCTCTCTCTCTCTCTCTCTCTCTCTCTCTCTCTCTCTCTCTATCTCTCTCTCACTCTCTCTTCTCTCTCTCTCTATCTCTCTCCGTCTCTCTCGTCCTCTCCTCTCTCTCTCTCTCTCCCTCTCTCTCTCTCTGTCTCTCTCTCTCAATTTCAATTTCAATTCAATTCGTGCTTTATTGGCATGTCAATTGTTACAATGTATTGCCAAAGCATAGTGTTACTCTCTCTGAACAGATATATATGCCCAAAAACATGTATGTATATACTGTAAAAAGTAAACAAATTAACATTTTAGAATCGTAAAATTCTACAACATTTCTAATTCAGTGTGTGGGGTTGTCGTGTGTGTGTGTGCGTTGGTTTGTGTGCTTGTGTGTGGGCGCATCACTGATTTGTTGACTCCTCCCTCTTTTTGTGACAGTCATCAGTGTATCTTGCTGCTAGTAAGATACAATTTTGTTTTTCACCTAATAAATATTGAAGTTGTTTTCTTGTTTAACATTTTGAAGTCAGGTTAAAGTATTTCAAATTTGGGATAAAATATGTTTGTAATGTCTTGATAGTTGGGGCAGCTGGTGAGGAAGTGTTGCTCTGTGAGTACAGTGAGGGCAGATGCGGCTCTCTCTGGGCAGCCAGTGCTGTGGATATCTGCCCGTCTCTAGAGTCAGATTATGATTGCTCAGTCTGTACCTCGTCATTTGTCTTCTTAATTTATAGTCTTTCACTGTACTCAGATATTCTCCAGTTTTGTAATCTCTGTTTAGGGCCAAATAACATTCAAGTTTTCTTTGTTTTTCTGTTGTTTCAGTCCACTAGGTTAGATAATTTTTCCTTTTTTGGTGGCTTTTATATTTGTGGTTGGGCCGAATGTTGTGGATGAATATTTCAGAGTCCTGATGCTGGATGTTGTTAGTCATGTTAGTCTGTTTTTGCAGCTTCAGGACCGTCTGAATCAGGGGACTTTTTTCAGGGTTCACTTCATGGTTTTTAAGGGCTTTAAATTGGTAAGAGTTGGGGTGACTCATTTTTAGGTGTTTCCAAAATTTGTTGGCTCTTTTCTCAATGCGCATTAGTGGAGGGTATTGGCCTAATTCTGCCCTGCATGAGTTGTTCGGTGTGCTCCTCTGTACTCTGAGGAGACTCTTACAGAACTCAGCATGCAGGGCTTCAATTGGATTTTTATCCCATTTTTCGAATTCGTGATTTAGGAGAGGACCCCACCTTTCACTGCCATATAATGCAATAGGTTCTATTACTGATTGGAATATTTTGAGCCATATTCTAATTGGTATTTCAATTTGGATATATTTTTTGATGGCATAAAAGGCCCTTCTTGCTTTCTCTTTAAGTTCATTCACAGCCAAATTTAGCTTACCAGTTGTACTTATTTTCAGCCTGAGGTATGTGTAGTTTGTGGCATATTCAGTTTTGGTCATACTAAGGGTGAAATTATGTCTCCTTCCCTGACATATGGGTCTTTTCTGGAATGTTAGTACTTTAGATTTGTTAGGATTAATCGTAAGGGCCCAGGTCTGACAGAACTTGTGCATGATGTCTAGGCTCTGCTGTAGACCCTCTTTTGTTGGAGACAGCAGAACCAGATCATCTGCAAACAGCAAGAGCTTTATGTTGGAGTCATGCAGTGTGAGGCCAGGTGCTACTGATTGTTCCAGGAGTTTCGCCAATTCATTAATGTATATATTGAAGAGGGCCCTGCCTCACACCCCGCCCTTGAGTGAAGAACTCTGTGCGTTTATTTCCAATTTTAATTGCGCATTGATTGTTTGAATACATTGTTTTTATGATATTGTACGTTTTACCCCCAATACCCGATTCTAGAAGTTTTGACAACAGAATGCCAAATTGAATCAAAGGCCTTTTGGAAATCTACAAAGCAAGCAAAATGTTGGTTTTGTTTTGGTTAATGTATTGTCGATCAGGGTGGTAGGGTTAAGATGTGTCTGTTTGTTCTATTTGTAGAATCCTCTGACTTTGCTGAGGACACTGTGCGCTGTGAGAAGTGTACACGTCTTGTGTTAATGATATTGCAGAACAGCTTCCCCAGATTACTGCTTACACAGATGCCTCTGTAGTTGTTGGGGTCTGATTTGTCTCCACTCTTGAATATGGGCGTTATGAGTCCTTGATTCCAGGTTTCAGGGAAATGACCAACACTCAGAACCAAGTTGAACAGTTTTAGTAGGGCCAATCTTAATGTGTGCTCTGTGTTCTTGAGCATTTAGTTGAGGATGCCATCTGGTCCACTTGCTTTTTGTTTTTTTTAGGGCCTGGATTTTATCAATCAGTTCATTTTCTGTATTGGGGTAGTCTAATGGGTTTTGATATTTACCAATTGTATGTTCCATATGAATCACTTTTTCATATTTTTGGGTTTGTTCTGGGTTCATTGTAATTTCACTATAGAGTTGTTCAAAGTGATTTTTCCAGGTGTCTCCGTTTTGTATGGCTGCTTGTTCATGATGTTTTTATGCAAGTAATTCCAGTTGTCCCAGAAATTGTTAGAATTTACGGATTCTTCAATAGTTTTTAGTTGATTTTGGATGTACTGTTCTTTCTTTTTTTCTGAGTATTGATGGCGTAAATCTTCATTGTTTTTGTTGTCTGTGTTTTTGATTTGATAATTGTCTTAATTTTTTCCTCATGGTTTTACAGCCTAAATCAAACCATTTTTCATTTTCTTGTGTTGTTTTATGGGTTTTCTTAAAGGATGTGAGGTTAGATAAATTGGCCAAATATTTAAATATATAATTTATGTTCTCCACTGCCAGATTGACACCATCTCGATTGTGAGGATAAATTCTTCCTAGAAAATTGTCTATAAGTAGGCATACTTTTGGATGGTCAGTTGCTGTCATATATTTTTCTGTGCTGTTTTGTGCCCATCTGTAGTTCTCTCTAATGTTGTACAGCTTACTGGGCTGTGAATGTATGTTGGTATTTGTTGTCCTCTTTAGGTAAACAGTAATTTGACTGTGGTCTGATAAGGGTGTTAGTGGTTTGACTGTGAATGCTCTGAAAGAGAATGGATCTAAATCTGTGATCATGTAATCAACAGTTGAGCAACCATGAAATGAACTGTAGGTGTACCTTCCAAGAGAGTCACCTTTCACCCTGCCATTGACGAGGTACAGACCGAGGCTTCGACAGAGCTCCATCAGAAGCTTCCCGTTTCTATTCACTTTGTCATCAGAGCTATTTCTTGGGAAGTTTACAATGTTTTGTGGGAAGCTCTGTCCAGAAATATAGTTATTCCCATTATCTGTGGTGTAGTCGGGAAGAGATCCTGTCCTGGCATTTAGATCCCCACAGATCAACACGCTTCCCTGGGCCTGGAAGTGGTTGTAAGATGCCTTCGTTTGGACATATTCTAAGGCAGAATTGCATGTGCATTTAAAAAAATACACTTTGAAAGAATTGTTTAACTTAAATGAATGAAAGACCGAAATAAAATTAGTAGTCTTTGTTTTATTCCAACTTCAAAAATTCTTAAAAAAAAAAATGGCAGAGAAGAATGGTTTAACATACTAAAATGTCATGCATATTTTAATTTATATTAGTGTTCTGATAAATGTGCTGTAAAAAAAATTATATAAATATATTTTATATTATGAAAAATAAAATAATTATTATATTTTATATAATATGTTTTTAATATGATTTTATTTCATTTTTTTTTTTTACAGAGAAAGAAATAAAGTATAATGGTGAATGAAACAAGAGAATTGCTGGTAATAAATATGCTTAAAATTCATTCAATACCAAAAAAAGAATATCACATATTATGGTAAAAATACCAGTATAATTTATTACATTGTCGACAGCAATATGCTGAGCGTTTCAAATGGTTATTTTTTATTTTGAAGGGTGTTGCCTGTGAAGTCAGCAAGGCTGGGTGCTGGAACAGAGCCCATGTGTTTATAAATGATAATTCAGTAGTATATGGGACGAATTATATTGATTTGGGATCTGTAGAATATGTTATCAGACCAGGAGCTGTACTTTTAGCAGGCCAGGGGTAAGGGTGTGCAATATATATCGTCTGCAATAATATCGTAATTGTTGTTTTAGCGATGTGCACATTGACATTATCAGTATGTAGCAAAACCATTCAACACCCTCAGAGCCGGCTTCGTACACTACGTGAAAGTTAGACTAGTGTGCGTGCGCATTTAGTGTGCGTTCTTTCACTGCATGATTCAGGCTATTAAAATGCATTTAGAATGATCACAAAATCAAAACATGATGGCAGAAAATTTATATATTTATACCACTTCATATAGTTATTAAATTTCACACGAGTGCCGTTTTTCTCCAAAAATTACCGTGATTACAAATGTGACATTGAATTCAAACAATAAGTTAATTAAGAGACTTAAATTTTAGACACCATATTGCCTGTTTTTTGCTCTATTTCGCCAACAAAAATAATCCCGAATACAGCCACAGCGCTGTTTTGTGTCTCTGAGCAACATGACAGTGTTTCGTTCCTGAATGAATCAAGCGTTTAAATGATTCGGTTCAATCGCAATGACTCACTTATTAACAGTGCTTTGCTGCCACCTGCTGGCGGGTTTCTTTTCACATTTCTGCTTTTATTTTTTGATTTTTTTCATGTATTAAATCATTTCAAATATCAGTATTCAACGTTTTATGTTTAATATATCAAAACATTATTTATGCATTTGTAATTGCAGGTTAAATCATTCATGTCCTGCATTAAACAGTGTGTAAACACATCTAAATGCCACTTCAGATGCAGCTTCTGTGTTGATTTAATTAGCTCGGTAACAGCCCAGATGTCTTATTATTCTAATTCCCTGATTAAATGTAAGAATTTGACTCAAAAGATAATGGACACTTCTAGAAAAATGGCTTTATAAAGGTTAAAATGCCCATAAAATGCAAAAATCAGTTTAAACTTATTGGAAAAGATTAATTTCTATCCGATGAACTGACCACCACACAGAATATGAATAATATTAAAAACATTAGGAGTCAGCTGTCTTCGGCAGTCCTTAAGACACCAGCACAATAACACACTCCCCCCCCCCCAAACGCAGCAACATATCGCTCTAATTATCGTTATCGATAAATCCCCAAAATATGTAGATATAATTTTTTGTCAAATTTATCGGCACACCCCTATCCAGGTTGATATTGTTAATATTGCCCGCATAAGGAGGTTTCATCTCTCAGTGTTCGGTGAATGTGAGTTATGAATTTATGTGCAATATTCAGATTTACTGGCTCACGGCCACATTTAATCTGCCGTGTGACAGTGACATTACATCCTCAGATACACACCACACACACCACACACACAACCACGTGATTGAAGATGTTAAACAGCTGCTGTGTTGTGTGCTCACAGTTTTCATATATGACTTTATTAATGCACAGGGCAAGTTTGAGTAATTCACAGCTCTTTAAATTGTATGATTTTGATTTGTCAGTCAATGCATTCTGCAGTCATACTGCAATATTATTGTGTAATGACATATATAAATATTCATATTTATATATTTGTGAAAAATTTTATTATTATAGTTTTATAAATAACTAAACTGAATAAGTATACAACTATTTAAAACATATATTTTAACATAACTTCATATAAATTTCAGTTTTAGTTATTTTAAGTTAAACTAAATTAAAATTGGACACGCTGGCAACTTGCTGAAATAAAATAAGTTTGTCTTTTTTTGTAAATTATTTTTCACACACACACGCGCGCACACCCACACACACACCCCCCACGATAACACCCCCACACACGCCACCCCACACTGACCACACACACACACACACACTCTCACCTGACCACTGCCGCACACGCAACACCCACATAAACACCCACCCACACCACACCCACACACTCCTCACACTGACACACACACACACACACTCTCACACTGACACCCAATCGCGCACAAACTCACACCCCCATAAACACCCCACCCCACACACCACCACACTCTCCCACTGACACCCGCGATAACGCACACCCACTAAACCCACACACACACAGTCCCACCCCGCACATAAACAACCCACACACACACACCCCAACTCTCTTCACAACACTTGCCACCGCGCACACCCACACAGGGGCCCACACTCTCTCACACTGGACACACGCGCACGACACACCAAACCCACATAAACACCCACACACAAACACTCTCACACGGCACCCACAACACTCTCACACTTACACACACACACCACACACCCTCTCAATGACACACACACACACAAGTCTGTGCATTATCGCATGTGATTGTCACGCGCATCTCGTCAGTAAGCCGGTTCTGTGATTAGTAGTAATCTCCATCACCTGCTTTCAGATGGAGAGGCATTTACTACACAGAGCCGTAGATCACTGACAATTAGGCAGTATCGCTGTCATAATCGCAGATGAGTCGCATTCGATTATGAATGTGATATTGCCTAGCTTGTCAGTGAACTCCGGCTCTGTGTATTAAATGCCGCTCTAACACGCGCACACACACACACACACAAGCGCTGCTCCACACTCCCTCACATCTGTGTAGTGTTACGGCTGAGATAATTCACACAAATTCATGCCGCTGAACCCCTGGGCAGCTTACAGAAAGATGCAACACGTTTACGAGACATAGAAGGTCTACTAGATCCTACAATTAATCCTTTGAGTGATGTTTGATTTGAATTTTTGTGATAAACATATATATTTTTTTTGTATCGTTGATATACTATTATAGCTTTATTAATGTTTTGAATTCATTTTTACTTTTATATTTTATTTTTACGTTTTAATTTAATTTATTTTTTAATTATTTGATTATTATTAATTTATTAATAATTAATTTTTATTTGTTTTAGTTATTTTAGTACTTAAAGTTAAACTTTAAGTAATGTTGCCTTTGCTAAAATAAGTCAAATTAAATAAAATTGTCATATTTTATATTATTTCAGTTTAATTTATTTTAAGTATCAATTTATTTATTTATTATTATTTTTTTACCATAATAATCCTGGTGAGAAATCATTTTACTTTATGTTTTTTTTTTATGAAATAGATTTTTAAGTGAGATTGCTTAGATTAAATGTTTTTTAAATTATAGAATCTTGTAAGTGTTAGTAAGATTTTGTAAGCACTGGATGCATGATTCAGCAATACCATACAAGCACATCAAGTGATCGTTTCAGGCCTCAATTCGACTTATAATCTCCAAGAAACCCTTGAGACGTGCATCAGACGAGCACTAAATCAACCTGCAGACTTAAACACTGCTGCAATTAAGAGCTTGTCTTCTGAGAGTCTCACACTTTCCATCTTTTCTGTCTCTCTCTCCGTTAGAGAGACACACACGTCCTCCGGCTCTGCTGGTGTTCCAGTCTTATATGCATTTATAAGCCGATCACTGGGTTCGTTCGGCCGCGTTCAGTCACGACAGACTCTCTCTGATTGCCTGCTGTCAGGTTTAACGGCTGCCAGCGAGCTCTGGCCCGGTCTGATGGGCTTTGGCCTTCATCTGAGCCTGCTGGTGGGCTGAAATGCATTTGACTGCCGTTCAGAAACCGTCAAGAAGCCATTATTGATGCAGGATATTCATGCAGTGAGCTCTGGCTCACTTACAATGGCTTTACAGGACTTTTTGAGTAAAAAGCGTACAGTTTCTCATTCCCTCCAAGGCATTTGCAGGAATATGCACATTCGTTTAGATAGGACACCAAGTGACTGTATATTCTATTACAAAATCATACAGGTTTCCATGGAAACGTGTTTTGTTTCCATAGCGACCACAGTCATGCCCACACATCTCTGTGCTCTTAAAACATACGCAGAGTTTAATATAACGCTGCATTAATCTCTGAGCTATAAACATAATTTCTGTTTGTCATGATAATCATTTTATTGTTAAATGAGCTCGGCAACATGCTATAAGAGGTTATTGCTTTCCTAGAGTTAGGATTTGTCTGCATATTTTATTTAGGGATGCACCAAAAGTTTGTCTGTAATGATTTAATATGTCCATTTTTGGCATTTTCAGGCAAAATAAACCATTGCTTTAACTGATCGTTTACTCGAAAAAAAAAAAAAAAAAAAAAAGAAATGCAAATTTGCAACCGTGCATGCACAAAATGTTACTTATAATCAAAGATATCACATATTTGCATTTTTTCAAGAGTAATAGTGTTCTATGAGAAGTGTGCTGTAAAATAAAATATTATAATTATTATTATTTCTTAACATACCATTTTTTTTTTCTAGAGAAATATTACAATAGTAACATTTCGTTTTGTTTAATATTTTTATTTATTATTATTGCTACTATGAATTATTACTATTAATAATAATCCTTCTTATTGTTAGTCAAATGCACATTTGCAACTGTGCATCCACAAAGTTAAACACTCCTAAAACTGTTAACATATACTAAGAAATATAGCATTTTCCCAAAAATAATTCTTGCAGAAATTCAAATGTCATTTATCTTTTTATTGCAATTGCATTTTATGCGCTAAAAAATTGTTTAAGCATTATTAATTTAAAATGCATTCAAATTTAATAAAGATTATTCAAAAGTCAGGGCTCTACGCTTGCTTTTCTTTTAGGAGCCACTTGTGGTCCTAACTTAAAAAATTTAGGAGCACGTTCAAAATTTTAGAAGCACCTTCTAATCAATAATCCAAAATTATATCAAAAAGTAGTCTTCCCATTACGAGGTGATATTTGACTCCTCTAACTTTACTAAAAGTATGTCATCTTTTGTCAAATTCTTTAATAATTATATAAATATAATATCATTGTAAAAATTGTAATAAACGACAGAAATAAGAACAATAAGAAATATAAGTGACCACTCAAATGAAGTTGGTATTAACAACATACTTTGTATGAGGGGCACAGAAGACAACACAAGTTAATTAATGAGGCTCAGAGTGGATGAGTGCAATTAAATCCTAAATTCACGATGTATTAATGTTTAAATATTAACATTTTGAAATCTAGAAATATTAAAGATTTAAATAACGGAAAAGATACTTTAAAAATTGAAACTAAAACTTGCCAGAGGTGGCGGCAAGTCATGTTTTATCATGAACAATTCATTCAATTGATCACAAACGAGTGATTCATCAGGAACGGAAAGCAGTGTGACTGTCTTAGAATGAAGGGTGATCATGAATCACTGACTCACTAGATTAATTTAAAAAACCCCGTTCATTCATAAACGAGACACTGCTGTGTTTGAATGGAGATGTGCAGCGGCTCCGCTGTGTCTTTGTTTTTAACTATTTTCGACGACGAAATGGAGCTAAATCAGACAATAGTGTTATAGTCAGAATGTAAGTCACTTAATATTAGCTTCTTGTTTATTGAATTGTATTGTATTAAATCAGTATCACATTTACAAACTCATTAAAAGCTGCACTCATATTAGTTCATCGCGAGCTCACATTTATAATCAATGAATCTCTTATTTACACCCTGTCTACACTTTGCTTACGAAAGGATTCGTGAGATATGTCTGTGATACATTACTCAACGTAACGCTCAAAAACACGTAGAAAGCTTTGAAGCTCCCCTGAGCGCAATCACAAATATGATGATGATGGGTCAGTCGCACTGGTGCTCCTAAAAATGTTTTCATATCGCAAATGTGACTGAAATGGTCGCACTGTAGAGCCCTGGAAGGGATTGTTGTTGTTTTGTGATGGGGTTTATAAGCTGGCTAAATTGAATGAATGCAATTGTAGTTTTACTTTTATTTCACTGTTTTCAAAAGCACAACGGAAAAACTAGGGCTGGGCGATATAGCTAAAAAAAAAAAAAATTTATTAACGATATAATGTTTCATATCATTTGGAATCTATAATTATTGACATTTTTTATAAACTTTTTTTAAAACAAAGAGCAATAGAAAAACATGTTTACATTTAACCACTGTATTTTAAAATTAACTCAATTTATTGAGACAAACAATTTAAACCATGTGTATATCTGTGCATAATAATTGTTTTAACAGTCAAAAACAAAATAAAAATTAAATATCTAATTTCTAGTGTTTTATATGCAGATTAAATGGGTTAAACTTTTGCTAAATAATGCAGCACATTAAATTGTCAAGTAACAATAGACAGTAACTGTCTATAAAAAAAAACGTGCATAGCGTCTAAATATAAATCAAATATAATTTCGTAAACTGCATAAACAATTATGAACAAAAAAGCATCACGTATTTATGCATTGAGTAATACATTAATGAAGCGAATTTCGTCTAATCCCACAGTGATGCATTTAAACACATTACGAGAGGCATGAAAAGGAAAAAAACTGGCACAAATGTGCGAGTGTTTTTCCACGTTTAAAACGTTTAACTTTGCATGACTGTCTCTCTTGTGTGAGACGCGAGTGCAGCAGTCGTATTTGTCCATCTAGAAAATGCGCTGAATATGCGTTCGGTGTTTCTATATTTCTCTAATGTTTTGAATGAATAACGCAGCAACTGCGCGTCTCGTGGGCTAGACTAACAAAACATTAAACTACAACGTCACTTGCATCATCACCACATCTCGTGCTCCACTGATGACGCTCCCTGAAGCACATCTAACGGTGGATTGTACTATGTTTATTTTAAATTCGATTCTAATGTTCATTCTTTACTCACGATCTCCTCATCACAGGCAGGCACAGCCCTCATGTTTGTGTGTGTTGTCTGCGTCACTCAGAGCACGTGCCTATATCGTGCACTATATCCAACATTTTTTATATCATTATTGAAGAAGGTGTACCGTCGATAAATATTGATACCGTTTCATCGCCCAGGCCTGGGAAAAACCAATAGCTGCACTAAGTGTTCCAGCCGGCAGGGAAGCTCTGGACCAAAGTTTGGTGTTGATAGTTACAGCATGTTATCAAAAGACAGAAATAATGAGAGTATTTTGGTTCAAACAGAGGCAGGAGGGGTTTCTAATCATTGTCTGTTCTCTGGGAGTCATTGTATTTCCTGTCTCTACAGGAAGTGACAGTCAGAATGCAGATTCTCCTCTTTATTCTCGGAGGACGTTTGTTTGTGCTCACATCCCAGCGTTTATTCAGAATGAAGCATGAAGAGGCTTCTGTATCTGAACTCGTCCGAGGCCTTTATGTGAGCACAGTGGAAGCTGAAGCATCTCTCAGTGCCTCCGTTACCAAGGAGATGAGGACAGAAGGGATGGGATGTAATTAGGGATATGCCGGTATCAAATTTTCATGTCGCGATTAATTGCTAATGCTTTTATCACGGTATACGGTATTATCACGATACTGAAATTTAGTTTAAAAAAGTGCTGTCATAATACAGTATAACAGGTTTAATAACTTTTTTCTTATAACAAAAATAACTGAACATTTAAATGCAATAAAGCAATACAGAAAAATGTATAAAGTTAAAAGTTTTACACAGATTAAAGTGCAAAAGAACTATAAAGACCAATAGCTATCACTTTACAATAAGACCTCATTAGTTAAGCTTAGTTAATGAATTAACATTCACAATGAGCAATAGCTACATTTGCTACAGAAGTTATTAATCTTTGTTAATAAAATACAAGTCTTAGTTCATGTTAGCTCATTAAATAACACAGTTGCAACTTTCGATTTTAACAACGTGTTATTAAATATTGTAATTACGTTACGATTAATGAAGTTCAGAAGAATTTTCATTGGCAGTTATGCTAAACGACTGGATTACTCATGTTAACTAATGAAGCTTTAATGTAAAGTGTGACCGAACAATAAAAGAATCAAAACACTTTCAAACAATATCTAGGGCATGTTGTAGTCCAGATTAAAATGTAAAAAAAGTTAGAAAATAAATAGCCTGTTAAGTCTAAAATAAGTATTTGGCGCTGTGATGAACATCATAGCAAATACACAAATCTGAATGGCTGTTTAAATCATTTAAACACGATTCAGAAACAGAAAGTAGAGCAGCTGCTTTGTTTACAGGGTTTCATTTAAATGAATTATTATTATTATTATTATTTCTGCTGTTTAGCGCCATCTGCTGTCAGAGAGTGAAAGTGCGCTTTCCTCCAGAGCGTCTCTCACATGTTCCGCCGTGCGCTTCTCGTCCGCGCTTGTTTACATCAGAGTGCGCGCGCGTCTTTCACGCAGCATACAGCGCTGTTGTGCATTCTGACCAGTTGATGGGAAAAGTATTCTTAAAATGCATTCAAAATTCTAAATAATTTGTAATATATAATTATTCACGGTATTTAGAAGTGCCCACGATAACAATACCGTGCATATTCATCACCGTGACGTTTTAAATCACAATTTTTAATCAGAAAAATAAAATTTCCACCCCCAAATCATGCAGGTCACAATACATTTTTCAGGTTTTGAGTAGATAATTGTAACTTTATCCTACAATTCTGACTTTTTTTTTTCTCCTCGCAAATCTCAGATATAAAATCAGAATTGTGAAATACTAAATTGTACAAATTGTGAGTTAACATCTTGGAAATTCATGCAATTGTGAGGAACAAATGTCAGAATTGAGAGGATTTTTTTATTGTTCGATACACTATTTATAGTCTATTTATTTTCTGTGATATTTAACAGCATCACAGATGCATTATGTAGAACTTAACTAGTTTGATTAATCTAATCGCTGCATCTGTGTGATAATGATGGTCCAGTTGCTATGGCAACAGCAGTGTCCGTTTCAGTTGCAATGAAGCTCAGTGTCCTCTGTTCTCTCTCCTGGATGTTACTTTTGTCTTGACTGCTTAATGGACGGAGAAAGTGCATTATGTCCAGAGCACTCGACAGTAAACGGGCCGTTATAACCACCTGCACACTCCCGCTGTGCAGCATTCTGTCTCTCATGCCGTTAAACCGTTTTAAAGTGGCTCTAAGTGGGTCAATCTCACATCCGGATCGGATTTCACCTCAAAATCAAATGAGCATCAAAATATTTGCATTTTACATCACAAGTTCGATCACAAGTACTGGACTTTAGTTTTTAGTGCGTAGCCGAAGTATGCAAATTCCCCGCTGACCTTTGACCTGTGCTGCAGGTGTGTGATGAACGGAGACTCAGGTGCAGGGGTGGTGACGGCCCCCCCGCCCACCAACCCCCTCATAAGGAGCTTATTTCGACCGCATCGTTTGGGGGGGGGGGACGAGAGCCGCCCGGAGATACCAGAGAGAGAGGAACAAGGGCCGGGACCTCGGCAGACTTCAACTGATGAGCACGCAAGAGAGTCTCCATGATCCTACAGAGTCCAGTGAGAGCACAACACACACTCTTACACGCACAGACAGACACGCGCACACACACTCTCACACACACACACACACACACACACACACGTGCACGCACACACCCACCATTACACATGCACAGACACGCTCTCACAAATGCACACACACTCACACACACACACTCACACACGCGCACATACACACACTCTCTCACGCAGACACACACACTCTTGCATGCACTCACACAAACGTGCACACACACACACACACTCTTGGCACACTCTCACTCTCTCTCTCACACACGCTCTCGCATACACTTCACACACACGCGCACACACACGCACTTTCACACGCACACACACGCACACACAGACACGCACGCATGCACACACACACAGACACACACACACGCACACACACTCTCACACGCACGCACACACACACACACAAAACAAACATGCACACACACACACACATTTAGATCCCCCAATATTCGATAACCAAGAATAATTAAGAAAATTTTTTATGTTTTTGAAGTCTCTTATGCTCACCAAGGCTTGCATTATTTGATCAAAAATACAGTAAATGGCAATATTATTCCCACTGAAACCAGCTGTTCTGTGTGAATCTCTGTTAAACTGTAATGTTTTTCTGTGATGCGCAGCTGTATTTTCCGCATCATTACTCCAGTCTTCATTGTCACATGATCCTTCAGAAATCACTCTAATATGCTGATCTGCTGCTCAAAAAAAACATTTCTTATCAAAGTTGAAAACAGCTGTGCTGCCCAATATTTTTGTGGAACCGTGATACAATAAAAAGTTTGGGGGAAATATTTTTCTATTAGTTTTTATTTTTATATTAATACTTTATTAATCAAGGATGCATTTAATTGATAAAAAGTGACAGTAAAAACATTTATAACATTACAAAATATTTCTATTTCAAGTAAATGCTGTTCTTTTGAATTTTCTGAAATCCTGAAAAATAAAATGTGTCACGGTTTCCACAAAAATATTGTGACGCACGACTGTTTTCAACATTGATAATTGATACATTTCACATTGTCTGAAATTCATTAATTTTGTTTATGAACCGTCATTGAAAGGCTTTTGTTTTTCTTCTGACTGAGAAACAGTCTCTGGATTGTACATCTGTTAACGAGAGTAAATTCAGCTCTCAATAATCCCCCTCGTGACTGACGTCTCAGTGACCCGCGATCGTGTGTGTGTGTGTGGGGTGTGTGTGTGGGGTGTGCTGTTTTGGCTCTGTGTGTGTGTGTGTGTGTGTGTGTGTGTGTGGTGTGTGTGTGTGTGTGTGTGTGGTGTGTGTTGTGTGTGTGTGTGTGTTATGTGTGCACGAGTGAGTGAGTCCAGAAGGGATTCTGTTTATGCAAGTAGACATTCACTGGGAGAATAAAGATGTCTTTATCTGACTGAAAGGCAGCTGATATTCACCCCTTCTTTACTTTTAACCCCTTAAAGGGTTAGTTCACCCAAAAATAAAAATTAGGCGGTTACTCACCCCGAGGGCATTCCTAGGTGTATAGGCACTTTTTCTTCAGACGAATCAGTTGAGTTATATTAAAAATTGTCCGGATCTTGCCAAGCCTATCATTGCCGTCTGCCTGGGTTGCAGTCTTCAGTGAGACAAAAGCAGTGAAATAAAAAAGCGCCCATGCTAAAAAAAAAGTGTCGCACACGGCTCCGGGGGGTGACCAAAGGCCTCCTGTAGCGAATCAATGCGTTTTTTGTAAGAAAAATATCCATATTCAAAACATAATAATCACTTTAATGTAGCTTGCGCTCACTGTTGTACACGAAAGCAGCTCCGGGCGGATGACGTATGGGTTCAGTGCTGCGCATGCAGTAGTGAAGCATTTTTACTCTGCTGTAAAAGTACTTTATCTTCAGAAAACTTTACGTCACAACATTCCAAAGCATAATATTGCACTTTTTACTGCACTACGTTTCATATAAAATATAATTTAATACTTAATTACATTAGAAATATATTACTTTCTTTCTTTTACTCAAGTAAAAGTAATTGAAAGATTTACTTGAGTACAAGAAAGTACTACATTTTTGTATGAAAGGTAAAACGAACAACTTTTATTTATGAAATGTAGTGAAGTAAAAAAGTAGTGCTGTGTTCAAAATATAGATACGACGATGTATCGTCACAGAGATTTGACGATATGAGTATCTGTGGATATGGTGGCACGTGTGCAGCAGTGGACCACGCTTCATTTTACAACGTTTAAAATTTAGTAGAAAAGTGCGAGGTTTCTAAAAAGAATGAAATTAGGGCCATCTGTTACTAATCTGGCCGCAGAGGAACACAATGGGTTTGCCTGATATAAAGAGACGTAATCCCTGAAACAGAGCTTCACACTTGCGCAATACAGAAATATCTGCTAAACGTGCTACTTATCTTTGTCAACCTGGCAACCCTGTGCACACGCTCTCTCTCCACTGAGGATAAACGCGCTTGCTTTCTGAAAACAGCGGTTAGCTTGCAGTTTAGCTATCTCCACTTCAAGTCTATTCTCAGAAAAGTGTGATTCATCAAGTGTTCATTTGAGAGCGAGAGAGAGCGAGAGAGAGAGAGAGAAAGAGAGAGAGAGAGAGAGAGAAAGAGAAAGACCTGTATGTAGGAAATTTCCACCGTTTTGCCGCGTTTCTCTATTAACAGTGAAGCTGTGGCTTTAATTCCTTTTGATGTTACCAGCTCCTTGTTGAGAAGGATAATGTAGCTCTTGAGCGATTAAGCTATTTAGTTGATAAAACTGCAGGGCAGCGCTAAAAAGTTTGTTCCTGAATGTCTGAGTGCGGCCGCAACGTGATCTGTGTGTGTGTGACTGCACTTAACATCAAACTGCTTCTGTTTCACACAAATGCTGGCACAGACGTGCATGTTCGGCTAGAGTCGCTCTGAACTCGTGCATCCTCGGAAGCGGAGCTGCGCGGAAAGTTAAAAAAAAATGTTGTGCACACCGCCACGCAAAACGACGTCGCGCGCACTCAAAGCGAACTTGCTGACGCTCGAGTATAAATCAGCCATAAATCAGCCTTGAGCGTGTGAGCGTTAGATACAGTGAAGACAACACGTTAGTTTAGAATTCTTTTCATTTTTTTTATTGTAGAGAGTGTGTTAATTTGTGCAATGATAACCTACCAGCAATGTAAATTATTTTTAAAACATATTAGAATGAGTACATTACAATATAAATGTACTAGAAGGAGTACATTATTATTTATGGGCTTAAAAACGAGATGCAAACAATCAGAATATTGTACCTGGTGGGGAGTGCACAATGTAAACATGAAACATATGCAATTACCTATATTGTACTGTGGTACAATTATGGAGGCCCTTCATAATGCAGGTCAACTGCCTGTTCTGCCAGTAGTTAGCAATGGCACTATAGTAAGCAGCGTTTAATAAACAGTTTTACTAAATTCTTCTGAGGTGAAATTCAGTGCAGTACTGTATCGTGATGCGTGGCCTCGGTATCGTGATACGTATCGTATCGTGACTTTGCTGGTGATACACAGCCCTAATAATAAAAGTAGGGACATTATGCTTTGGAATGTAGTGAAATACATTTTTCCAAAGAAAAACACTCTGATAAACTACAGATAATTTTAAATTTACTTGAGTAAAGTAAAAAATACTTCACTACTGTCCGCCTCTGCCGGTGAGTCTCGTGAAAACCAACGTTTGTCTACAGGAGCAAAGGAAGCTTCCTTACTTTAGCAAAGGAAAACCAGTCTCCTCTTGGCTTATATCGAAATCCTCTGACTTTTCTTTACAAATCCTAATTTTGTACATTGTACTGTTGTACTGGCCTGTGTTCAACCCACGAAGCCGCCCTGAGAGACCATTTATTTTGATGAATGGGCGCTTTATTTGACTTCGTTTGACGAAGCACGCAACACGCTTGACTGCAATGATAGAGCTGGGAAGAGCCAGGGACACAATGGTTAATATAACTCCGACGGATGCGTCTGAAAGAAGAGAGTCATATACACCTAGGATGCATCGGCGGTGAGTAAAACACAGCCTAATTTTCATTTTTGGGGAACTAACACTTGAAACCGTCGCCCCAATTTGAAATTCACGAGAAAGTGCACGAATCCAAAACTTAATTATTATAATGCATGGACGCGTTTGAATTACAGACTTAAGGTTGGTCTCTTTTTAAAGAAGACAATCTGCAGATTATTGCAGAAGTGGAATTATTTAAAAACAATTAAAATATCAAAAAGCTATAGAAGTTTAAATTTACTGTAAAGAAAATGTATTGTACTATTTTTATTTTCTTTTATATTAAATATGAAAAAAAAGAGTTAAAAATACAAAATTGCTATAAAATTAAAGCATTATGTCTAAATAAGTTATGTTCCAAATATGAGGTTGATATAAAAAAATTGAGGTTCCTATGCAATTTTGTTTAGGCGTTATACCAAAAACAGCCACCGGGTGCCACCCAAACTTTTTTATGCATTTCTGTCACACATCTATCAAGTTCTCTCAAGATCATAAAAAGTTTTGATTCTAAAAGACTGTAATACATTTTATGTAATATGACACCCCCGCTAAGGGGGAGGAGACCACTAAAAACTTTTGAAGTACCATTTCTATGGTAACACAATGTCCGACTTCAAAATGGTTTTCACAGGATGAATATTGTGCTTCTAAGCTTTCAAATGATATATAACTTATAATGATTACTAAAACATGAAGCTAGGAAAAAAGGCAATGAAAAGAAAGGAACTTTTGTGACAATGGCCAGAACTCCTGTTATGATGTAGATTTGTCATAGACTCTTGTCATAAATTACTCTATTTATGTTCCTACTAGAGTTGTCACGGTACCAACATTTCAGTATGGTACAATACCAGTGAAAATCCCGGTGTCGGTACCAAAGCAAAAACACAAAAACATGCTAATTAAAAAACACATTTTTATTAATAAAGTCAAAGAAAAATAAAATGTACAAAACCAATGCCATTATTTATACTTATTTAAAAGTGTTTCAGGTTTTCCCACAAGTAATAAAAGTATGAAAAAAAGTAAACAAGTTTCACCCAAAAGTTTAGTCATAGTTCTGCTGCCGCTGAAAAACATCTGTAAACTGTTGTGTGTTTCAGGATCTTCCTCCGTCTGCAGCTGTAGAAGAACAATATAATATACTTCAGTAAAGCAATGTCTAAAGTCTATACAGGAGATGTTTTACAGTAATAAAGTCTCGGAGCAAAATAGTAAACAAAGAAATCATTTTGAACTAAAGTCATTCTAATGCTCATTATATTAGCGTTAGTCGCGCTTACGCTAACGATTAACTTACGCTAACGGCGATGTTTATTTCAATCCGAAATTCAAATATGGAATACTATTCATAACAGAAGCTCTAAATATTAAAAATGTAATTGAAACTTACCTGCTTGAACTTACCTTTTGTTAGATGCGTTTCCTCCTCTTGAGGTCGCCACTGCTTTTAAGAAGAGGTTGCCAGGTTTAAACAAAACCCGCCCAATCGCGTTTCGAGGGGGGTCCCCCGTTAAAAATCGCGTTCCGAGGATAAAATACGCGTGTTTTGGTGGGGTCCCCTGGTAAAATTCGCATTCCAGGGGCTAAATTTCACATTAATGGGGTCGTTTTTCAACCCGCGGACATGAAAAACAACACGCGGCAACAGTGTTAAAAAGTGTCAATTCCGTGGGAAAACCGTGGACTTGGCAACACTGGAAGAGGATAGCTTTCGAATGGCGCATCAAGGACCGGGTACTCGGTACCACCGGTACTTAAAAAAACCTGGTAGTATGGTTTAATTTTTGTAGTGCTGACTTGGTACCGAAAAATTACGGGGTCTTTGACAACACTAGTTTCCTACATAATTTGTAACAAAATAAAATGCCAAAATATATATTTAGGAGTCTTAGACCTTTCCAATGAAATATAGTTTGTCATGATTATACTAAGATTTAATTGTACTATAGTGAAGTAAACTTGGGTATCCCGTCCCGGTGACAGTTAAGGGGTTTTTAATGTACTCTGTGCTTGAAGTAATGACCGTCTTTAATCAAGTACCTGCAAATAGTTCCTTCTAATATTTTTCAGCATTATTGAGCAAATCTCTTTGAGTGCAAGTTTAAGTACATTTTTAATCTCCTCCCATTGGACTAGAAGTGCTGGAAAAAATGTAAATAATATTTAAACAAAATAAATACATATAATTAATATATTTAAATAAATGTTATATTAAAATTATTTAAAATTTATTTCATGTAAATGTATATGCGCAAAATGTAAAATCAAGTATTTTAATAGTTAAGATTTCATGTTATAATTCAGTATATGTATTCTCTATCTGTTATATAATTAAAATAATTTATATTTGTTTTATATCTATCTATCTATCAATATGATAGATATCATATACATACACACACACTACTGTTCCACAAGTTGGGGACCCAAAACGATTGTAGTTTTACAGGAGTGTCTTCTGATCATCAAGGCGGCATTTTTTTTATTTGATCAAAACTAAGGGAAAAATGTAATCTTGGAAATAGTTATGAGCAAAAGAATTTTTTCTATTTTAATATACATTAAAATGTAATTTATTTCTGTGATGCACAGCTGTATTTCCAGCATCTTCAGTGTCACATGATCTTCAGAAAACATTCTAATATGCTGATTTATTAACAATTGTGCTGCTTAATATTTTTTTGTGGAAACTTTGATACATTTTTTTCAGGATTCTTTGTTAAATAAAAAGTTAAAAAGAAGAGCATTATTTAAAATATAAATATTTTCGACAATATTCACTACAGTTCATAAGTTTGTGGTCAGTACATTTTTTATTCTTTCTTTTTTTAAAGAAATTAAAACTTTTATTCGGCGAGGATGTGTTAAATTGATAAGAAGTGATAGCAAAGATTTATATTGTTAGAAAAGATTTATATTTTGAATAAATGCTGTTCTTTTTAACTTTTTATTCATCAAAGGATACTGAAAAAACTATCGCAGTTTCCAAAAAAATATTTGGCAGCCAACATTGATAATAATAATAATAAACTCAGCATATTATAGTGATTTCTGAAGATCATGTGATCTTTATACTGCAGTAATGATGATGGAAATTCAGCTTTGAATTACAGAAATAAATTATATTTTAAAACATATTAAAACAGAAAACATTTATTTTAAATAACATTTTGCAATTTACTGTTTTTTCGGTATTTGGATCAATAAATGCAGCTTGATGAGCGAAGACACTCCTTTAAAAACATTACAAGTCTCAATGATCCCAAACCTTTGAGCGGGTAGTGTGTGTGTATATATATATATTAATACAATATGTAGTATTGCATGTTTGGAGATTCCAGGTACCGCAGATTGAGAACTTCTAATACTTTTATACTATATTTAAACTGGATTTTAGCGTGTTATATGAGCCACATGAACAGAAAGTCACTGGTCTGCGGTTGTGTTCAGACTCCAGATGCCGGCCCGTATTAAGTGTTTGATGTTCTTGTTAACATACACTCATGAATTATGAAGAGCGCTTGACCGTGTCAGCCGGTGTCATTATCTCTCTCTCTCTTTCTCCATTGTGTGTTCAGCGTGTCACTCTAACATTAGCTGCTCTTTAGTCCTGACTTAAGAGCTGTATTCGTCCAGCTAATGGTCTTCATATATAGTGATTAGTGATGCTAAAGCAATAGTAAGTAATTACATTTTAACAAAGTTTTTGCCACAGACACAAATGTATCCTGAAGTCATGCAGCATGTTTAGCCATATCTAGAATGTGATGCTGTTGACTTGGTAACCACCTAGCAACACCCTAGCAACCGTGTAGTTCTGGTTGTAATTGTGTGTTTTGTGTGTTTCAGGGGTTCTGTGATGAGCTGGAGTCTCTGATCCAGGATCAGATGAAGAAGGGGAAAACTCCCACCAGTTTGCTGGCGCTGCAGCAGATCGCTGACTTCATGACCACCAGCGTCCCCACCATGTACCCCGCCGCGCCCCAGGGAGGCATGGCAGCCCTCAACATGAGTGAGTGTGTTACTTCAGGAGCATTAGTATGCTACTATTTAATTTCTCTGTATATGTACAGTATATTAGTGCTGGGCAACGATTAATCGTTAATTAATACACATTAATCGTGTGTTTTTTTGTTTGTGTGTGTGTGTGTGTGTGTTTGTGTATGTGTGTGTGTGTGTGTGTTTTTGTATATGTGTGTGTGTGTATGTATATGTGTGTTTGTGTGTATATATGTGTGTTTGTGTGTGTCTGTATATGTGTGTGTTTCTCTGTGTGTTTGCGTGTGTGTTTGTGTATGTGTGTGTGTGTGTTTGTGTATATGTATGTGTATGTTTGTGTGTATAAGGTGTTTGTGGGGGAATGTGTTTCTCGGTGTGTTGTTGGTGTGTGGCGTGTGTGTGTGTGTATATATGTGTTTGTGTATATGTTTGTGTATATGTGTGTGTGTGTGTGTGTGTGTGTGTGTGTGGGGTGTTGTGTATATGTGTGTGTGTGTTTATTAAATTTGTGTTGGTGGGTATGTATATGGTGTTTGGGGATATATGTGTGTTTGTGTGTGTCTGTATATGTGTGTGTTTCTGTCTGTGTGTGTGTGTTTGCGTGGTGTGTTGGTAGTGTGTGTGTGTGTGTTGGTGTCTATGTATGGGGTATGTTGTGTGGGTATGTCTATGGGTTTGTGTGGATATATGTGTTTGGGTGGTATATGTGTGTTTATCGTGTGTTGGGTGGTGTGGTGTGTGTGTGTGTGTGTGTGTGTGTGTGTGTGTTTGTGTATATGTGTGTGTGTGTGTGTGTGGTGTGTTAGGTAGTGTATGTATAGTGTGTTTGTGTGTGTTGTGTTTGTGTGTGTATATGTGTTGTGTATATGTTTGGGTATATGTGTGTGTGTGTGTGTGTATGTATGTGTATGTATATGTGTGTTTGTGTGTGTCTATGTGTGTGTGTGTGTGTGTTTGTGTGTGTGTGTGTATATGTGTGTGTTTCTCTCTGTGTGTGTTGGTGTATATGTGTATGTTTGTGATGTGTGTATATATGTGTTTGTGTATATGTTTGTGTATATATATATATGTGTGTGTGTGTGTTCAGGTTTGGGGATGGTGACTCCAGTGAATGATCTGAGAGGTTCAGACTCCATCGCTTATGAGAAAGGAGAGAAGCTCTTGCGCTGTAAACTCGCCGCGTTTTACCGCCTGGCCGACCTTTTCGGCTGGTCTCAGCTCATCTACAACCACCTGACGGTGAGTGCGTCACAAATATATACAGCACTGGACACGTTACATGCGAGACTTCAATCCAAGCTCTCTTCCTCTGTCTCCTCAGGTCCGGCTGAACTCTGAGCAGGAGCGTTTTCTGATTGTCCCTTTTGGGCTTCTGTACAGTGAAGTCACTGCCTCCAGTTTGGTAACCCTGCCTTTGTTTTTCTCAGCCATCTGGACATCAGAAGATAAAGGCTGACAGATATTATCATGTAGTGTGTAACCTCTGTATTTAGCAGGATTGTGTGTGTCCTCAGGTGAAGATTAACCTGCAGGGGGAGATTGTGGACAGAGGCAGCACTAATCTGGGTGTAAATCAGGCTGGATTCACCCTCCACTCCGCCATCTACGCTGCCCGGCCCGACGTCAAGTGCATAGTGCACATTCACACACCCGCTGGCGCCGCGGTACCAATTCATATCTCATATATATATATATTAATTATTGATAAAAAATAATAATGAAATTATATTTAATCAATACAAAAAAAAAAAAAGATAGGGTGTAAATATATATTTTTGTGAACAAACAAAAATTATGCGTTTACATTTTATCCATTTTTATTTGCAAATTGCAACACTTCATATAATATTTCATAATGTACCTTTGTACTTTTTTGGTGCATTTTGTCTCATTTCGGTTTAATAAATTCATAAATAAAAATACAATGAAATGAGTGCATAAATAGTGCAAAATGTATTTATTCTTGAATTTATTAAATTAAGACACGAAATGCACCTCAAAATATAATAGTGGACAAAATTAAATTATGCAATATATGAAATGTTAATACAATGAAAATTAAATGAATACAATGAAATGAGAGCATAAATAAATAGTGCAAAAAGTTAATTAAGTAATAAGAAATGAAAAGAGATATAGTACAAACTATATTTGTGACCGATGTAAAATGACATTTGCGTTATTTGTTCACATTTGATCCATTTTTATATAAAGATTGCAACATTTAATGTAATCATTCATAATTAAATTTTGTCCATTGTTAATTTCGAGGTGCACTTTACGTCTCGTTTCAGTTCAGTACACTTAAATTAATACATTTGTGAATAGAAAATACTGAAATGAGAGCATAAATAAATAGTGCAAAATGTATTTATTCATGAATTTATTAAAGTTCATTAAAATGAAATGAGACATCAAATGCACATCGAAATATAATATTAAAATTAATTTATGAAATATATGAAATGTTGCAGTGAAAATAAAATGCAATGAAATGAGAGCATAACTGTTTCATTGCAATAAATACATTTTGCACTATTTATACACTTATGGCATTTTATTCATTAATTTATTAAAGCTTATTAATATGAAATGAGACAAAATGCACCTCAAAATACAGTAGCAGACAAAATTAAATTATGAAATATTATAGGAAATGTTGCAATGAAATAAAAATAAAAGATATGAGACCGTAAATGTTGCAATGAAATAAATGCATTTTGCACTCTTAATTTATGCTCTCATTTCATTGTATTTCTTTTAATTGATTTAAAGTTCATTAAAATGAAATGAGACATGAAATGCACCTCGAAATATGATGGCACAATTATGAAATATTATATACAATAAATACAATACAATGAGAGCATAAATAGTGCAAAATGTATTTATTCATGAATGTATTAAAGTTCATTAAAATGAAATGAGACATGAAATGCATCTCGAAATATAAATGATGAAATATTATATACAATAAAATGAGAGCATAAATAGTGCAAAGTGTATTTATTTCATTGCAACATTTGATTTTTGATTTTAATTTTGTCTGATTTATACATATTAAGTGTTTTAATATTTTGCTTTCCAGGTGTCTGCTATGAAGTGTGGTCTGCTGCCCATTTCACCCGAGGCTCTGTCGCTGGGCGAGGTGGCATACCACGATTACCACGGTATTCTGGTGGACGAGGAGGAGAACGTCCTCATACAGAAGAACCTGGGTCCTAAGAGCAAGGTACCACAAATACACACAGATTACAGGGCTGTTGCACGTTCTGCTGAACTTCTAGCTTTGTCTATTCCAGAAAGTGATGAATAAAATGAATGTCCAAAACAAATCCAGTTATAAATAAAAGGTCTAAACATTGCTTTCATTGTGAAAATAGAAATGACTGTGTATGGGTCAAAGACGTTAAGATGTCCGCATCAAAAGAAATTTAAAAAAGGGATTTTATGTCCATAGAAAGCACATTAAATGTTAGTAAAGTGTCTACTTGTAAGGTTTCAAAAAAGATAAAATGTCAAAATTTGATTGAAATAATGTTACATTGTCATTCAGTGTAACACAGTATTTATGTAAAAATTCAAACATGCTTATTCTGACGTGTACATATTATAATATATAAATGAGTAAGGGAGCATATTACATTTTTATTGTGTTTTAAATGAGTAAAAACTTCTTACTGACCAATGGGCAAAACCTAGCATCGTGGCACATTTTAAAAATGTAAAATTACAGCTGATTAGTATTTGGGGTGAACGTAATTAGTCTTTTAATGTGTCATAAATTGATTTTTGTTGTAAATATGCCTGACAGGATTGTTACACTGAATGACATTTTAGTGAGTCTCTTCTGTAAATCAGGGGAAAATGTATGATATTTATTTTTTGCTCGGGAAAACAAAAACAAAACTGCAATTAAATTAAACAGAAAACTTTTTACTTTTTTTGGGAACAACAACAACAATTTAAAGCAGTATTACACTTATTGTTTTTATGCTTAAACCCTTTTTTGTCTTTGACCTATAGACAAGTGGTTGAATTGGAATATATGATTTTTGTAAGACTGTAAAGCATATTTTATTGGAATGACTTTTATGAGACAGTGGTTTTATTCAGAAATTTTCATTAATAAAAATATTTTTGGAAAATTGTGTATTTTTTATCAAGTATCCAATTGAAAGTGTTTATGTAATTAATTGAAGTCTTATTATTATTATTATGATAACTTTAAATTGCTTAGCATTAATATAGCATTTGTTGCTGATATGGTGTTAAATTATTACATTTATAATGCTTTGTGTGTTCAGGTGTTGATTTTGAGGAATCACGGTCTGGTGTCTATTGGAGAAACAATCGAAGAGGCATTTTACTACGTTCATAACCTAGTCACAGCCTGTGAGATTCAGGTAACCATCAAATTAAAACTTTTAATTTCTGGATATTTTAATGTGTTTCCAGCAGGGTTTAAACCTCCTGTGAAGCCTGACATAGTCAGAATGTATTATTATTATTTTTTTTTTTTAAAATAAATGAATAAATAATGGAAACGTTTATTTTGAACCTAAAAAATGTTTTAAAAATTCAAAAAAAAAATGTTTTTAATATTGATAGATCAAGCTTTTATGGCTCATATAGTATGATACAGTGAATTGAAGGAAAAATCCGAGACCCAAACTAAAAAAAAAAGCAATTTGCTGCAGATGCTGATATTTCTATGATGAAATTCTGCTGCTTGTAATGTAAATCAGTGAGATCTTTATAACAGTGCAGCAGATACTGACATCAAATGATCTAAATATCAGTCGTGGCTCTATATCTCCAGTAATAATAAGATGAGACTGGAATGATCCAAACATATAATGCAGTGATTGAGAGATGAAGAAATAAAGGCTCCTCAGAAGATGTGAGATGTTCTGGAGGCTTGTGAAGATCATTCCTCCGCTGAGGAACAGTGAAAGTAAAGCTTCTGGAAACAAACGCTCCTCAAAAGATCCTGAGGATCAGATTTGAGACTCTAAAACATGATTGATGGAGAATCAAGTAAAGCTGAGCTGCTTCAGTGCAGTAAGTGTTCATCTGGAGATAATACTGCAGTTGATTCTGACATTACCTTGATCAAAAAGCAGTACAGATCTTACACGAAGAAAGGCCAGCTGAAACGGACGCTGTACAATTACACTAAAAAGAGCTTTGCAGGATAAAACACTCTAAACCCTCAATCAGGAGATCGAGTGCGACAGTCATCTTTAATGCTTTCCGGTCTGAAATTGCAGGTGCGCACCCTCGCCAGTGCAGGAGGTCCTGACAACCTAATAATGTTGGACCCAGGCAAGTATAAATCCCGTCCACGCTGCCTCGAGCCGGTCGGAGACGGGTCGAGCTCGCACCCGAAGTGGCAGATCGGGGAGCAGGAGTTTGAGGCCTTGATGAGGATGCTGGATAATCTGGTAGGCCAGGGTTCAAACTCTTCTCTTTTAGGGCTGTCAATTTTTTTTCGAATTTCTAATATTCGTCAAACTTAAAATAAAAATGCAAAAACATTGCATTCGAATTTTAGGTGTGCATCAGGCAGCCTTATCAGTGGCGCACAAGATGTAAGTGTTATTGCATTTTAATGTTTTTCTTAGCCTGTCCAGTTGAAGCCACTAGATGCGGCGCTGCTACGTTCATTAAAATATTGCCGGGGAAAAAGAACATCAATGCGGAGATGATGTTGTTTACGTCAAAACCGAAACCAAACCGTTCACACAGAACCAGTGTTAATTTTGACAGCAAATTTTGATTTAGTTTTAGTCATATTTTAGTCATCTGAATTGTTTTTAGTTTGTCGACTAAATTACAGTAAGTTTAGTCGACTAAAATCTAATGGGTTTAGTTAGTGTAATGCATTTATTAAGCATTTCTCAAAAATTACCTAGGTTTGATATTAATGTTTTATCATGATGGACACTGATTTAACTGCGGTGACACACAACATGCCTTTGTTAAAATTAAATAAAACCACTTCTCATAAAGAACAAGAACATGGTCTACTTTTTAATGAAATACCAATGGTTATATCGGCTAATTATGCATTCTTTATAGCAACTTGTTTACCATATTCTTCATTCTTTCAAGCAGACATATTTATTTCTATAAATAAATTTAGAATAATCTTTAGGGCTACTAAAGTTTTTCAGTCAAGAGCAGTGCGTGATTTTCTGTCTTTCTGTTGTTGCTTGATTAATATCAATGACTCGGACAATAGCAACTAAATTAGGCTGCTGTCCCTTTAAAACCGAATGCACCGCTGCAATGCACTGATACACGTTCTCCCTACTGTTTACCTTCACTTAAGACATAAACGACTGTGTTTAAGTGAATACTGGTCAAAACGGACAATTCGACATATGTTGTGTGTAATTCTACGTTCATGCGCCTGTGAGAGGCGCTTTCTGTGTGTGTAACGTTATGCTTCAGTGTCTGCGCTCAGAAAACCAGACCAGTGTCTGCTCTTCTCTTACTCCCACATATTGACATTTTTTGAACGTTTTATGAGACGTGCATCAAGTGTATTTTAGCTTATGTCCCGCTGGTTCATATGGTTCATATGTATGCATCTAACCTCCGAAACACGCAGCAGATTCGTTCTGAATGAATCTCTTACCAAATCGTCCCTCCCTAACATTTTCGTCTCGTTTTTATTCGTTGACGAAAATGTCAATAGATTTACGTCATAGTTTTTGTTATTCAAAAAGAGTTTTAATTCGTTATAGTCTCGTTGTCGTCAGTGAAAAAAATCTCGTTGACGACAATTATGACGAAATTTATTCGTCAACGAAATTAACACGGCACAGAACCCATATCTATCACATTTTCTAGCGGGACGTCTATCAGCGTTGCACTCGCATCTCGCACAAGAGAGACGCATGTTTAGAAAGCCATGTAAAATTAATGCAAGTTAAACTTTTTAAAAACATGTCTCAAGACTTTATGCCGGTTTTCCCCATCCCACTGTTTCTCAAGTTTTTAAATGAAGAAAGTATTCTTTGTGATTGGTTTTCGGTCCTTTTGTATTAAACTTTACATACATGCATGGTGCTGTTTTTTGTTCTAATTGTTTAAGCAACTTTAATTATAAACTTTAAAATAATGTATATAAGGTTTATAAACATTATGCACTTTTCTAATATAGTAGTTGTTAGTTTATTATGCTGGTAAAGTAGGGCTGCACGATTATGAAATAGATCATAATTGTCGATTTTCCCTTGAAATTGTAATTGCGATTAATAATTACGATTATCACAATGAATGAGGTATTAGCATTGTTTGAAGCAACCACATGCCGTATTTTTAGATGGAAAATAAACCCTTAAACTGAAAAACCTTTATTGCTTTTCTATAGTATTAAACCTCAAATGGCATCTATTCATCGGATTGGTTTCTTCTTTAAATAAACAAAGTTATAATATGCATGGTATTATAATGTTATATTAAAACAATGGAAAAACCCTTAAGATGACCTGTAGAAATAAAAAAACACATCTTAAGCACTCAGAATAACATTAGTGGACTTTGAACGATTAATTGCCGCTTTGAACATTACATAATTGTGACATCCGTAATTGTAATCGCGATTAAAAATTCGATTACGTGTGCAGCCCTTCTTTGAAGAAACGTGCATTAGTAATATTTTGCTCGATGCGCCCTCTTGTGGCCTCAGGAGAGAAGCCAAAAGCTTTTTTCCCTCCCCCAACTGAAATCGATTATAATTCGAATATTGATAATATTTAAGTACAAAATTCTAATTGAGTTTTTGACAGCCCTATTCTCTTTTAGCCTCTCTGTTTGACCCGACATGTGACGGGGCGTCTCTCTCCGCAGGGCTACAGGACCGGTTATCCGTACCGCTGCCCTGCGCTGCGTGATAAAGCAAAAAAGTACAGTGATGTTGAGATCCCCTCTTCAGCCACGGGCTACTCGTACGCTGAGGACAGTGACTCAGGTGCGCGCTCCCCGTTAAAGCACAGCTTTCAGCGGGACAAGAACCGCTGGCTAGCCTCCGGGAGGCCCGACGAATCTGCAGAAGAGGGGCAGGACTGCAGCGGTAGCCCCAAGACGAAGACTAAGGTGTGGACGAACATAACACACGATCACGTCAAACCCTTGCTGCAGTCTCTCTCGTCCGGTGTCTGCGTGCCAAGCTGTATTACCAACTGCTTGGTCTGTGCCAACCTTATTGTTCATAGTTCAGAAACGTACTGCTAGAGAGGGCAGCTGGTTAGCACCCCGACACCGGGGCAGAACACACACTCATTCAAGGGGTTTTGGGTGTGTTTGCCGTTTCACAACCTTTAATCTTGCAAATATGGCTTTTTTCTTCCTCTCCAGTGTTTTGGGCGGATGATTTAGGGCAAAACACCCCAGTGAACAGGGTATAAAACTAACCTTTATTTACCACATTTACATTAGCAGAAATTTAATCTTAATTCACCTTATTTAAAATTTTATATGAATAGATACCACCATATTGGGTTATTATAGTTAGCTCAAATAAAAAACATACAAAAGTGTTACTTGAAATAAATTCAACTTTAAATAAAATAAAATATGAAAAGCTAATTGCTAAGGGTAATTCCTCGTTTTCATTTCTTGAGCTACTAAAATAACTAAAACTAACATAACAATGAATGAAAAATATGAATAGATTTTAAAAAAACTAATAAAAATGGCAAAACACAACAAAATTGCTAAAAATTTAATGAAAACAGAAAATATAAAAATAGAAACTACTTCAAAATATTATTAAAAACTGTAGTAGTATTTCAGTGATACTAAAATAGCTGCCACCGTACTTACATAGTTTACTGATTACATTAAGAATGGCTATATATCGTGGGACGGCAAGTATTCACCCCCCCCGACCTCTTAAATTTTTTCACTCTTTGTTATATTGCCGCCATTTGCTAAAATAATTTAAGTTAATTTTTTTCCTCAATGTACACACAGCACCACATATTGAAAGAAAAACACAGAATTGTTTACATTTTTGCAGATGTTATTAAAAAAGAAAAAATGAAATATAACATGGTCCTAAGTATTCAGAACCTTTGCTCAGTATTTAATAGAAGCACCCTTTTGACCTAATACAGCCATGAGTCCTTTTGGGAAAGATGCAACAAGTTTTGCAAACCTGAATTTGGGGTCCTTTCCAGTTCTGTCAGGTTGGATGGTAAACGTTGGTGGACAGCCATTTTTAGGTCTCTCCAGAGATGCTCAATTGGGTTTAAGTCAGGGCTCTGGCTGGGCCATTCAAGAACAGTCACAGAGTTGTTGTGAAGCCACTCCTTCGTTATTTTAGCTGTGTGCTTAGGGTCATTGTCGTGTTGGAAGGTAAACCTTCGGCCCAGTCTGAGGTCCTGAGACTCTGGAGAAGGTTTTCGTCCAGGAGATCCCTGTACTTGGCCGCATTCATCTTTCCCTCGATTGAAACCATTCGTCCTGTCCCTGCAGCTGAAAAAACACCCCCACAGCATGATGCTGACACCACCATGCTTCACTGTTGGAACTATATTGGACAGGTGATGAGCAGTGCCTGTTTTTCTCCACACATACCGCTTAGAATTAAGGCCAAAACGTTCTATCTTGTCTCATCAGACCAGAGGCAGCTTATTTCTCACCATCTTGGAGTCCTCCATGTGGGCTTTCATGTGTCTTGCACTGAGAGAGGCTTCCGTCGGGCCACTCTGCAATAAAGCCCCGACTGGTGAAGGGCTGCAGTGATGGTTAACTTTCTACAACTTTCTCCCATCTCCCGACTGCATCTATGGAGCTCAGCCACAGTGATCTTTGGGGTTCTTCTTTACCTCTCTCACCAAAACTCTTCTCCCCCGATAGCTCAGTTTGGCCGGACGGCCAGCTCTAGGAAGGGTTCTGGTCATCCCAAACGTCTTCCATTTAAGGATTATGGAGGCCACTGTGCTCTTAAGTGCAGCAGAAATTTTTTTGTACCTTGGCCAGATCTGTGCCTTGCACAATTCTGCCTCTGAGCTCTTCAGGCAGTTCCTTTAACCTCACGATTCTCATTTGCTCTGACATGCACCGTGAGCTGTAAGGTCTTATATAGACAAATGCGTGGCTTTCCTAATCAAGTCCAATCAAAATAATCAAACACAGCTGGACTCAAATAAATGTGTAGAACCATCTCAAGGATGATCAAAAGAAATGGACAGCACCAGAGTTAAATATATGAGTGTCACAGCAAAGGGTCTGAAAACTTAGGACCATGTGATATTTCAGTTTTCTTGTTACGATAAATCTGCAAAAATGTCAACAATTCTGTGTGTTTCTGTCAATATGGGGTGCTGTGTATACATTAATGAGGAAAAAAAAATTAACTTAAATGATTTTAGCAAAGGCTGCAATATAACAAAGAGTGAAAAATGTAAGGGGGTCTGAATACTTTACTTACCCACTGTATATATATATATATATTATATATATTATATTATATATATTATATAATAACACACACATGCAAAATAAAAATGTGTGTTATAACTATTATAGTATGTGTGTTCTCTCTCTCTATCTCTCGTTCATATATATATATACAGTGGGGAGAAAAAGTATTTAGTCAGCCACCAATTGTGCAAGTTCTCCCATTAAAAAGATGAGAGAGGCCTGTAAATTTCATCATAGGTATACCTCAACTATGAGAGACCAAATGAGAAAAAAAAAAAATCCCGAAAATACCATTGTAGGATTTTTAAGAATTTATTTGCAAATTATGGTGGAAAAATAAGTATTTGGTCAATAACAAAAATTCATCTCAATACTTTGTTATATACCATTTGTTGTCAATGACAGAGGTCAAACGTTTTCTGTAAGTCTTCACAAGGTTTTCACACAATGTTGCTGGTATTTTGGCCCATTCCTCCATGATCTCCTCTAGAGCAGTAATGTTTTTTGGGCTGTCGCTGGGCAACACGGATTTACTCCCTCCAAAGATTTTCTATGGGGTTGAGATCGGGAGACTGGCTAGGCCACTACAGGACCTTGAAATGCTTCTTACGAAAACACTCCTTCGTTGCCCGGGCGGTGTGATTGGGATCATTGTCATGCTGAAAGACACAGCCACATTTCATCTTCAATGCCCTCGCTGATGGAAGGAGGTTTTCACTCAAAAACTCACGATACACGGCCCCATTCATTCTTTCATTTACACGGATCAGTCGTCCTGGCCCCTTTGCAGAAAAACAGCCCCAAAGCATGATGTTTCCACCACCATGCTTCACAGTAGGTATGGTGTTTTGGATGCAACTCAGCATTCTTTCTCCTTAAGTTGAGTTTTTACCAAAAAGTTCTGACCATATGACATTCTCCCAATCTTCTTCTGGATCATTCAAATGCTCTCTAGCAAACTTCAGACGTGCCTGGACATGTACTGGCTTAAGCAGTGGGACACGTCTGGCACTGCAGGATTTCCCTGGCGGCGCAGTGTGTTACTGACGGTAGTTTTTGTTACTTTGGTCCCAGCTCTCTGCATGTCATTCACTAGGTCCCCCCGTGTGGTTCAGGGATTTTTGCTCACAGTTCTTGTGAACATTTTGACCCCACGGGGTGAGATCTTGCGTGGAGCTCCAGATCGAGGTAGATTATCAGTGGTCTTGTATGTCTTTCTATTTTCTAATAATTGCTCCCACAGTTAATTTCTTCACACCAAGCTGCTTACCTAACCTATGCAGATCAGTCTTTACCAGCCTGGTGCAGGCCTAAATTTTGTTTTCTGGTGTCCGTTGACAGCCTTTGGTCTGGCCATGTTGGAGTTTGGAGGTGTGACGTTTGAAGTTGTGGACAGGTGTATTTTTATACTGATAAACAAGTCAAACAGCTGCCAGTAATCCAGGTACGAGTTGGAGGGACAGAGGAGCCTCTTTAAAAAGAAGTAAGGTCTGTGCGAGCCAGACATCTTGCTTGTTTGAGGTGACCGAAATACTTATTTACTGAGGAATTTACAATAATTCTTTAAAAATCATACAATGGATTTTTCGGATTGGTTTTTCTCATTTTGTCTCTCTTTGTTGAGGTATACCTATGATGAAAATTTACAGGCCTCTCTCATCTTTTTAAGTGGGAGGACTTGCACAATTGGTGGCTGACTAAATACTTTTTTGCCCCATGTAGATATATACATGCATTATTAGCCACTTTCGAAATGCAGTGTTTAAAATATGCAAAACA
The DNA here is from genome assembly GCA_018155175.1 of Sinocyclocheilus anophthalmus. NCBI lineage: Eukaryota > Metazoa > Chordata > Actinopteri > Cypriniformes > Cyprinidae > Sinocyclocheilus > Sinocyclocheilus anophthalmus. The sequence goes on from JADLZN010004720.1 coordinate 158,385, forward strand.
AATGAGGCTTATCTAATGAAATACGCATAATTTGCATCCTTCATAACAGGAAACCCGGTCAAGTTAATTTTGTTGACATATTAGAGTTAAAAGTTTTTACAGATGGGATTTTGGATTTCTCTTTTTATCATTAAATGAATCAGAAAATACTGTCAACGCCCAGAAAAAAAAGTATTTTTACCATATTTTTCTAAATAATATGTATAAAATCAGGTGAATGATATATGACAAAAACCCTTCAGATATCTTTATATGTGACGCTGGAGCAAAAAAGCAGTGTTAAGTCGCTGGGGGATATTTGTAGCAATAGCCAACAATACATTGTATGGGTCACAATTATACATTTTTCTTTTATGCCAAAAATCATTAGGATATTAAGTAAAGATCATGTTCCATGAAGATATTTGTACATTTCCTACCGTAAATATAACAGAACTTAATTTTTGATTAGTAATAAGCATTACTGAGAACTTCATTTGGACAAATTTAAAGAAGATTTTCTCAATATTCAGATTTTTTTACACCCTCAGATTCCAGATTTTCTAATATTGTGCTATCTTAACAAACCATACATCAATGGAGAGCTTATTTATTCAGCTTTCAGCTGATGCATACATCTCAATTTCTAAAAATTGACACTTAAGACTGGTTTTGTGCTTTACATAAAACTGTAAAGTTTGGTGTATGTAAGTGCTACTGGACTGGAGAAAAAACACACTGAAATTGAAGTCTACAGACGCAAATAGATAAAGTGCTATAAAATGAACACTTAAACGTGTATTTTGGACCAGTTGTGAATAGCCAAAATCTCAAAATTGACCAAAAAAGACGGGTGTCGGTGTTCTTTCCGGCTGCTCTGTGCATGCGGTGTTGCATGATTGATCAGATGCATTGTGGATCTTTCACTGGAGGACCGGGAGGGCGTGGCATGTGTGCAAAGTGGGTGTGGCTAATCCCTTCTGCTGCTGCTATGGATTTTCCTCCCGTATCTGTTGTTGTTTGTTTCAGTTAATGCTTTATTTCGCACCTTTTGTAACCGGAGCCGTTTAACTCCATTTAAACATCCATTCTCTTCAGAGCATTTTAAAATAAGTAACTTGAAGAGAGCCATTTGTGTGGCTAATGTACTTACTGTGCGCTTAGACAGTGTTTAAGACCGCTGAAATATTTCAATACTGTAGAAGACTTACAGTACAAGCATTTATGCTGTTTAGATGCTCTTTAGCTAAAAGTCTCCATGTCTTACTTAAGAAGCATCGGAAAGCTTTAGAGTGAATCTGACAAAAAATACTCATATTTCATTTGAAAATCATATTATATTTTGCATAGAGAAAATAAAACCGATTTTTAGGACCATTAAGATGCATCAATATTTGCAGTGTGATGTTATTTTTGTGACATTTAAGCCCCGTTTTGTTGCATTTCTGCTACTGGCAACTATGGAAATGTGCTGCTTAATTGCCATGAAATTAATGTCGTAATTAAACAAATGCTTCAGAAAACTGGCTACATTTTCTTTATGCAAAACGTTCTTTTGATTTTGAAAGCATTTTGATCAGTGTAGTAGATTAAACTTTATATTTTAGTGGATTGTGATGGTTTCAACTCCTACAGGACTCATTTTTTTATTCGATTAGCACGTAAAGATTTTTAATGACATGAGGCCAGATTTAAATGTTGTACATTTTTTTTTTTTATTTATTGAAGATGATCACTGTAAACCTTTTGTATTTTGCCCAGATGTAGTGCCTTAAATTAAAATGCTGCCAAGAGAATACCAAAATCAGATTTAAAAAAAAAAAGGAAATATTAGAGAGATAGCATTTTTTTTTGTGGGAGAAAAAGCTCGGCTGCTTATATTGATGGAGTCATGGCTTGCCGTTTGATGACTCCATGTTCTTTCCTTAAACTGCTTAAAAACATTTGTGTTGGTGTTTTAATTTCTCCTTTTCTTTTACTTTTTTTTTAACGAGTTTTCTTGTCTTTCTCCTGAATTGGATTGACCTTTTCCTGAACTCTTCCCGAGCATGAGTGTATTTTAACTTTCAAATGTCAAAATCATCCAAAAAAAGAAGGAAAAGCATTGGTTCATGAGTGCTTGTTAACTCTCCGAACGATTGTCTCTAGCTGGGGAGAGCGTGTTGTGTTGTGGGGCTCTAAGCGTGATCAGTGAGTATTTCATGTTTACCTGTTCATCCCATGTGCCCCGTTTCTCCAGCGCTCATACGGAAACCCTTCCTCATGACTTTTGGTTCCATGCTGAAAGCATTTATTTCATTTTGGTAAAAGCAAGTAACTCATTGGCTACTCATGCTATTCTTACCCAGGCCAAACGCTAACTAGCGTTGCTTTGAAATATTTAGTACTTGCTGTTCATCTAAACATCTTTATTTGAAATTTAAGGTCCATTAGTGCCATGTTTCAGAGCTTTTGGAGGAAACCTCTCAAACTTTAAGCTGAAACTTCATAAACTGAAATTTGTCTCTTACTTGTATGTTTTAAGAAAAGTTGGACGTAATTCTGTCCTTCCTTACAGAGTCTGGTGTGTGAGTGTGTGTGTGTGTGAGAGAGAGTGAGAGTCTGTGTCTGTGTGTGTGAGAGTCTGTGTGTGTGTGTGAGACGGAGTGGGAGAGTCTGGTGCTGTGTGCGTGTGCGTGTGTGTGTGTGTGTGTGAGAGAGTGTGAGTGTGTGTGTGTGTCAGTGTGTGTGTGTGTGAGAGAGGTGAGTGTTGTGGTGGTCAGTGTCGTGTGTGTGAGAGAGTGTTCGTGGCAGTGTCTGGTGGTGTTTTGTGAGAGGGTGTGGTGTCAGTGTGTGTTGCGCGAGAGAGTGTCTGTGTGCGAGAGAGTGTGTGTGTGTGTGTGAGTGAGCGAGTGAGCGTGTGTGTGTGTGTGCGTGAGAGTGTGTTGTGTGTGTGTCAGTGTCTGTGTGTGTGTGAGAGAGTGTGTGCAGTGTCTGTGTGTGTGTGTGAGAGAGTGTGTGGTGTCAGTGTGTGTGCGCGAGAGAGTGTCTGTGTGTGCGAGAGAGTGTGTGTGTGGTGTGTGTGTGTGTGTGTGTGTGGTGAGAGTGAGCGAGTGTGTGTGTGTGAGTGCGAGTGTGCGGTGTGTGTGAGTGCGTGCTGAAGGTGCGTCAGAGTGTGTGTGTAGAGTGTGGGTGAGTAGTGCGTGTGTGTGTGTCTGTCTGTGTGTGAGAATGTGTGAGTGTGTTTGTGGTCCTGTTACACTAGCTGAAAGGATTTTCTGGCTGTCCACTCACTGCCTAAACACAAGAAAAGCTTCTGCCTCTCCACCCCACCTCACACTTGCCTCCCTCGTGGTCTATCATCCTCTTAAATATTCTGTTTTTCTCTGTCTGTGCTCTTTTCTTTTAGCCTTTTCTGTCCTTACTATACGCCCAACAGCAGTATCAATGATGATGAGGAACGTGGCTGCTTATAGAGTTAGTTATTTATAATCAGATTTTTGGTGATCGTCAATCAATGCAGATTCCAAGTGGTATAATATTATATTTTATTGGTTTAAGATTAAGTTTAACTTAAGTTAATACTTGCTAATAAATTACTTAGGAATTTGACATTTAGAATTTTTTTTAAATTTAGAGTTCTTGCGTGTTATGGTGATGCACGAGGAGTTTTAAAATTTCCCGAAGCAAAATCATTGCATCAGCATCATCATTGGTTTGTTGCTCAGTGGAACATTATAATTGACCAATTATGTTTAAGATCTGCTTTGTGTTTGAGAGGCATGATTTCACCTTTTATATATTTAATTTGGGCTTTTATTTGAGGTTTTCTTTAGTTTTGGTTGATTTGAATGGCTTTGCTTTGATAATTTCAGTGGACTAAGGAGGACAGTCTTCGACAGGCTGCTGTGGCCAATCAGTTTGTCCCTCTGAACACCAACCCCAAAGAGGTCCAAGAGATGCGCAACAAGGTATCCTGTAGATTCAAGACATTTCACTGATGATAATGCATGAGTAGTTCCCTCAAAAAATTTAATTCAAGATTAGGATGAATTTGTTTGTTCATCAGGTTTGGAGAAATGTAGCATTGCATCAGTGTCTCAGTAAGTGAATGGGTGCCGTCAGAATGAGAGTCCAAACAGCTGATAAAAACATCACAATAATCCACAAGCACTCCAGTCCATCAGTTAACATCTGGAGAAGACAAAAGCTGAAACACATCCAGCATCAAGACGTTTATAACTAAAATACATTCAGTCCATAATCCATAACTCTTCCTCCAGTGAAAAAGTGCATCTGCTGTTGTCTCTCACATCAAAATCCAGCCACATATGTGTTTAGAGCTGTTTAAACGCTGCTTGATCTGTGCAGATTTCTCTCCTGATTCACACCAGAACACTTTCTCACTGGAGGAAGAGTTATTATGGATTATGGACTCTATGGTATTTTAGTTAAAAGCGTCTTAATGCTGGATGTGTTTCAGCTTTTGTCTTCTCCAGATGTTAACTGATGGACTGGAGTGCTTGTGGATTATTGTGATGTTTTTATCAGCTGTTTGGACTCTCATTCTGACGGCACCCATTCACTTACTGAGACACTGATGCAATGCTACATTTTTACAAATCTGAGATGGCCCGAGGTTGAACACAATTTCAGCAAGCTCTAATTTCTGAATGAACTATTTCTTTAATTGTTTATTGAACATCGCTGTCTTTTATCATATTTCTGTTGTCATCATTTTGTATTAACAGTGTTTTTTTTCCTTCCTCAGATCCGTGAGCAGAACCTGCAGGACAAAAAGACGGCCGGTCCACAGTCGCAGGTGTTCACAGGTGCCGTGGCGGACCGCTCCTATGTCCAGGTGAGTCTGCACACTTCTGTTCTTCCCATCAGATCCAGCGTATTCTGTTCCCGTGTGTATAACCCTTGAATTGGGTCTTTTGACCCCAGAGAGTGATTATTTGGCACGTGAGTAAACCACACGACCAGCAAGCCACAGCTGGGTCCATTTTCTTTCATTTTGATTGGTTTGCAGTGCCATGTTTGCCCTTTTTCTTTCCTTTTGTTGGCTTCATTAATTGTAATCGAAACTAAACATGATGATACTGTTGTGAAATTATTCATAACACATGCAATAATAACTCTGCATGTCTCTCATGACGTTTGCCGCCCTGAGCTGCTTGTGTTTTACTATCTTGTGTTTTACTAAAAGTAATTAATTCTTAATTCATAATTCATTTTTTACTAGTTCTGGAAGTGTTTTTTTCCTCTTCATTCTTTCCATAAAAATTGTGTTTATTTTTAAAAACAATTTAAAATGTCTTTTTTAATATAGTTTTTTCAGGGAGAACCATGGGAGCCCATTTTTGCCCACAGAATGCATAAAAAAGAATCTGTGAAAAAAAAATGATATACATAATATATATAAGACACCGACTGTGTATATGATATAAATCTAAATTATATATATATATATATATATAAAATATTATTAGTATTATTATTTTTTTCCCACCATGGAATACAAAATAAAAATAGTCATTGGCGAGTTTTTATTTCACAAAATCAGATGGTTCTTGCAATTCAAGTTATATCCGTAATGACATGTAATAAACTCCAGATTTGTGGGTTAACATCTTTTTACAGAGTTTCTATCTTGCATTTTTAAATTTCTCGCAATTTGCTTTTTTCCCCCTCAGAATTGCAAGAAAGAAGGCTGAAATGTGGGATAAAAGTAGTATGATCTATATATTTATATATACTACCTATATATATATATATTAAATATATATTATATATATATATATATGTATGTATGTATGTATGAGTCATGCTATTGTAATTCGGCTATTGAAGATCTGACTTCCACACATGGTTTTAACAGAAGCATAAATCATTGCTTAAAAACCTGAGTTCATGATAGATCGGTCTTGAATGGTTTGCTTTTTGCTTAAAAAAGAAAAAAGAGTGTGAGCGTGTACATACAGAATACAGATGTAAGTGTGCATCAGGTTCAGCCTCTTATTAGATGACATTTGGATGTTAAGTGTCCCGCTTGTATTCACCCTGTTTAACTATTTAACTCTTGATCTTTTGTTGTAAATGAAAGTAATGACCGTGCTTAACCCGTGTTTGTGTCTTTATCCTCTTTTGTCCTGCAGGGGGAGCTAGTGACCGCGTCTAAAGCCATCATTGAGAAGGAGTACCAACCATGTGTCATCGTCAGTAAAACTGGACCGAACCCCTTCAACAAGCTCACAGACCAGGAGCTGGAGGACTATCGCAAGGAAGTGCAGCTCAAGCAGAAAGGCACAGAAGGTAAGAACACGGATACCGTCAAATCAACACGCTTCTCCTTGCAGAAACTGATGCGGATGCAAAGAATGACCTGTGATGCTATATATATATATATATGCTCAAAAGTTTAGGGTAGGCAAGAAATATTTGCTGCTCACCAAGGGTGCATTTATTTGATCAAATACAGTAAAAATGTGAAATATTATTGCAATGTAAAATATGTTTTCTATGTGAATCTCTGTTAAACTGTAATGTATTTCTGTGATGCGCAGCTGTATTTTCAGCATCATTACTCCAGTCTTCAGTGTCACATGATCTTCAGAAATCAGTATAATATGCTGATCTGCTGCTCGAGAAACATTTCTGATGATTATCAATGTTGAAAACACTAATATTTGTGTGGAAACCGTGATGCATTTTATTTTTCAGGATTCACAGATGAACAGAAAGTTCAAAAGAACAGCATTTATTTGAAATAGAAATCTTTTGTAACATTTATAAATGTTAACGGTCACTTTTGATGAATTTAATGCGTCCTTGCTGAGAAAAAAAATTAATTTCTTACCACAAAAAAAACAAAACTTACTGACCTCAAACTTTTGCATAGTAATGTGTATATGTAATATATTTTATGATTTTGTTTTAATGATTTGAGCAATTGTATGAGCTCAAGTAATGTCAGGCGAACAAACTTGCTTTTTGTGCAAAGTTTTGGATTTATTGCACGTGAATCCTGCGCAGCCCACCAGCGCCCTCCACAGGTCAGGAGAGAAACTGTTGTATTGCATTTAGCACAGGTCGAAGAGTCGGCCTCGGGCCCCGAAGGAGTCCAGACTCCAGATGTCACATCCACGCAGGACACCTCCATAATCCCCAGCCGTGGCCCTGAAGCGGCTCAGGACAGTCCTCCAGGACCCCCTCATGAGGAGTTTCACTCCGCGGTGCTGGAAGCTCGGGGCTGTGATGCTGAGTCTGAGCCGTCTGCAGGTACCGCCTGCGGAAGGCCACTCGTTCTGGGTTCACTCTGACTTCGCTGGGCTCTTTCTTTCTTCCTGCCTCTCGCTGTCCCTGGTTTCGAACCTTGGTGATCCAGCACACCTGTCTGTATCTGTACTTGTCCTGGCAAAACACTCTGCTCTGGATCTGTAAATGAAGACTGTGTCACCCTCGTCAGTCTCAGTCCTCTGAAGTGGGATTTGTTGCTCTTCTTTTGATATTCTTTAATAAACCTGTCTCTAATGGACGTCTCTGAATCTGAACTGAGATTTGACTCGATGTTGAGTCAAATCTCCTTATTTGTGGGGGTCAAGGGTCCTTATCTGTGAGCCTGCAGCACAAAAGCAGTCTTAAGTCGCTGGGGTATATTTGTAGCAATAGCCAACAATACAAAATTATAGATTTTTTTAATGCCAAAAATCATTAGGATATTAAGTAAAGATCATGTTCCATGAAGATATTTTGTAAATCTCCTACCGTAAATATATTCAAACTTAAATGTTTGATTAGTAATATGCATTAAGAACTTCATTTGAACAACTTTAAAGATGATTTTCTCAATATTTAGATTTTTTTGCACCCTCAGATTCCAGATTTTCAAATATTGTCCGATCCTAACAAACCATACATCAATGGAAGATTATTTATTCAGCTTTCAGATGATGCATACATCTCAAATTTCACAAAATTGACCCTTATGACTGGTTTTGTCATCCAGGCAGGGTCACACACTCGTTTTGTGTTGGTTCTTGAGTTGTTTTCCTTTTTACTTTATAATACAGATAAATGTTACTGTTATAATGTTATATTAATAAATTATATTATACTGTTATATATTTAATGATTTAATTTAATTGGAAAGAATCCAATTGATAAATCTATTCAGGACAAGTGGGCTTTTATATCATTTAAATTAGTATTATTTTCTATATCCATTTTCATTTTCATTTTATTAAATATTATATTTATTTTTGTTAATTTTAAGTATAAATCATATACGATAATGGTTTTTATATTTCCGAATCAGTGTTTATTTTCTATTATCCATTTCATTTTAATTAAACATTTTTGTGTTTTCGTATCATTTAAGTAATATTTTATTATATTTAATGGTGTTTATTTTTACATTATAACATTTTCATTTAGTTAGTTTGTCCATTTTAGGTTTTTTTTTTCATTTCGTGATATAGATGTAGAATGTAGAATAAATATATATATATATATATAATATATTTTTTTTTTTAATTAATTTTTATTCTAAGTTTATTTGAATTAGTATGTAAACTTGGGAAAAAAAAAGAGAAATGTTGGCAACTAACTGATAATAAAAATGTTTCAAATAGTTTTTTCTGTTTTTATTTATTTTAGTTTCTCAGTAGAACAAATAATTGTTTTTTTTTTTTAATGGTTTTAGTTTTAGTTAATGCTGATTGAGTTAGATGTTATCAGACCTGCATAGAATCATCATCTGCTGATATATTTTGGCAGTTTTTATGCTCAGTTTGACACATTTTACCATATTTACATGCACTGCACAGATTGTTCCCCCTTCATTCAGTGTCTAAAGTGCACTGCCTCTATGTGGGCTTTGGTATTATCCACTTTTGTAGCATGTCACGTACTTTCTTTACATGTTTAGCGTGTTTTGATGTCGGATCTGTGCGTTTGAGCAGGTTTCTGTATCCAGATGAGCTCTTGGTTTCTCTGTAGGTCAGACGCAGGAGGCAGAAGAGGAGAGAGATCCCGGCTCACCTGTGCTTGCGGAGGAAGGTACGTCTCTGAGCCCCAGCCGCCACATAATGCCTAATGTGTCTTTGTTCGTTAATTAACATTTTTAGACATTTATAGCTGTTTGTAATAACAGACCAGAGGGAAGCATTGATGTTTTGTTTTTGTTTACGCTCATAATTATAAAAGAATCTGGCTTGACACTTAATTATTACTTAGCAATGTTATCATGACAGCTGATTGAAATCCATTTTAATGGAAGATAATGACAAATCTGATATTTAAAAAAAAAAAAAAAAAAAGAAATTATTTAAGCTCGTGTTAAAAAAAAAATTTTTTATAATTAATTTATATTTGACCAGTTTTTCTTTTTTTAGAAGCTATTTAAAAAAAAAAACGATTTAGGTTTTATTACTACCCTCTAGTCTTTATTACTGTGGATTACACCCATTTTATCAAAAAAAGAGTGTTATGTTGAGATTAGATAAAAACACTGCTTTATAGGTAGGGAGATGCACCCACTTTCACCTTTGGAACATGGATACCATACTTAATAAATATAAGCCAGATTAAAATCTATACTATATCTTTTAATTACCAATAAACAAAAAGCTAATTAAAATTATTTAAATAATATTTTAGAAACGTTTCCAATTTTTGTCAAGAACATTTGTGAACCTGGAGAACAAAAAACAGCTTAAGGGTCAGTTTGTGAAATTGAGATGTATGCAGCAGCTGAAAGCTGAATAAATAAGCTCTCCATTGATTTATGGTTTGTTAGGGTAGGACAACTATTTGAAAATCTGTAATCTGAGAGTGCAAAATAATCAAAATATTGGGAAAATCACCTTTAAAATTGTCCAAAGAAAGTTCTTAGCAATGCATATTACTAATAAACAATTAAAGTTAATATATTTACAGTAGGAAATATACAAAATATCTTCAAGGAACATGATCTGTACTTAATATCCCAGAATGATGGTGGCATAAAAGAGAATGTATAATTGTGACCCATACAATGTATTGTTGGCTATTGCTACAAATATCCCCCAGCGACTTAACACTGCTTTTGTGCTGCAGGGTCACGCTTGTTCTCCTTATTTATCCGATACTGATTATGGTCCCTAGTAAACCATGTTATTCTAGTTGATTGGTAGTATTTTAGGGCCTGAATGTCATCAGAAATGTCAAATTAAATCCAGGTGTAATCCGATCTGAGAAATGTCTTAAATGTCCTCATTCACTCTTCATGCTCATTTCTCTGGGGTCTTTAAGAATGGCTCGGCAACCATTCTTTACTTCCAGTGCTCTGTGTGTGTCTCTTTACGGTTTCTGTTCGTTTCTTTTTAATTTAACCTGGTGGCTGTGATTTGATCTGCATAGACATTCTCTCTCTACTTGTGCTTTTTCTTCTTCGTGGCTACGTCACAATCAGGAGATGGAAATGCAAAAGAGTACCTGTTACCGTAGTAAGTACCTCACCCCCCACACGCTTGAGTTTTCTTTCCCGCTGCATGCCTTCAGCTCGCTCCTCTGCTGTCTAACTCTCATCTGCTGTCCTCGCGGTCCTCTGGGTTTGGTTTGTTGAGAGGGATGATCTGCTCTGCTCCAGTAGAGTCATGGGGCTGCAAACTGCATTTAAAACAGATTTAACTTCTATAATGTGACTGATTCTTATCAGGATCTGATTGGATGCAAATTGTTTAGATTGACATCATTGGTTACTTTTACTTTTCCATACCGTCACAACTCAAAAATAAATAAATAAATACAAATTGTATAAGGAGGAGGTTAATAAAATGGTAAAGTTAAATGTTATTTTAAAAAATTCATTACGTCACAACAAAAAAACAACCACAAAAAAAAAATAAATAAATGTAATGACATTTTTAAAAATAAAAAATAGATACAATTCCATAAAATAACATTTAACTTTTATAATGTGACTGATTTGAACAAGATTTGCTTGAATGTAAACCTGTAATAATGTGACATTTATTGGTTAATTTTACTTTCCATACTTTCACTACTATTTTTTTTAATTTCATAAGCGAAGGAAGTTATCCAAATTTAGTAAAATTTTAAATAAATAAAAAAACCTTAACATTCACTTAAATCTACAAAAAACTAGCACATTTTTCTATAAAATAACATTTAGCTTCAATAATGTGACTGAATTTATCAAGATTTGATTAGATTTGATTTAAATGTAACTTTTTTTTCATCATAGGAGGAAGTTAAAATGTAATACAATTTTTTTTTTAATAAATCAAGCAATTTTTCATACTTTTTTTTAATCAGAGGAGGAAGTTAATAAAATGTTATGCCAATTTTTAATGCAAAAAGCAATTTTTCCAAATAATAACATTTAATTTCTATAATGTGACTGATTATCGGGATTTTATTTTTTTTTTTTGTTTTTTTTTTTTGGATGTAAACCTGTTAAACGATGACATTAATGGTTCATGTTATTTTCTGTGCTGTTACAACTGACACACTTTTTTTTATTATTATTTTCTTCATAGGTAACACTTGAAGCCTTTATATAAAAAGCATTATAACCGTATTCATAATGTATATTATAATGCATTATAAGCAATTGTAACAAGTTAAAATGCATTCAAATATTTGCAGATTCCTTGTTACGTCTGGAATTGATTGGTTGTCGTGTTTTACTGCATTAAACTAAAGGTGTAACAGTACTGTGCTTTCATAATCAATGCATTACAAAGCTCGAATACTGCATGAAAAATACTTTATAATGCATTATATATATAAAGGATTCCTGTAAAGTGTTACCAAAAAAACAAGCCTTTTTCCATATAATAAATTGTGCACAGACACTTCACCTCATTATTATAGATATATTAATCATATACATTTTTTAGGTAAAACACCTGATTGATGTAATAATTAAAGACGATCTGGAGTTCGGTGCGATCATGCTAGCAACAAATCTCTGCCTAGAAACGTCTTCATTTATTCCTCTTTTATCTTCTGTAACGAAGTATCAAGGATCTTTAATGTCTAGTATTGCAGAACAGGTAATGTATGAATATTATGTTTCTGCTCTGGCTAATTTAAATGATTAATCACGTAGTAATATTAATGGGTAATATAGGACAATTATGTTATTTAAATATATCAGTATTGCATTAAATTAAATTGTTTTATTGTTGTACATAACTAACATTTTTAAATATTTGAATGGTGTATTTAACTTGTACTATGCAAGTATATTGCAATTTTGAGAGTAATGAGAATACTCTTGATTTTTGGGGTAAATACACTAAAAAATCTTACTGTTCAAAAATTTTGACTGGTAATGTTTTTAAAAAAAGTCTCTTCTGTTCACCAAGCCTGCATTTATTTGATCAGAAATACAGTAAATACAGTAATATTGTGAAATATTTTTACTATTTAAAATATCTGTTTTCTATGTGAATATATCGTGCATTGTACTGTATTTCTGTGATGCGCAGGTGTATTTTCAGCATCATTACTCCAGTCTTCAGTGCCACATGATCTTCAGAAATCAGTATAATATGCTGCTTCAGAGATTTTCACGCTTCATGCATAAAGAGCCGAGCTTGTGAGCGCTGGATTTCCCCCTGGACTCTTGAGCTGATCTACAAACTCATCGTTCTCTTCTCATCCTCCTCCGCAGAGGCCCAGCAGCAGCAGACGTTTAAAGACGAGAGTGACGCCGCCGCTTTAAGACAGACCCTCCCCGATCTGACCCCCGACGAAGTCTCCGCCCTCCCTGCAGAAGACCCCGCCCCCGAGCAGACAGACTCCGCCCCTCCGCCAGAGGGGGAGGAGCCTGTTGCTGGGGTCGACGCGGCTGGTGATCACGGCAGCGACGAATCGCCCAACAAATCCCCGTCAAAGAAGAAGAAAAAGTTTCGCACCCCGTCGTTCCTAAAGAAAAACAAAAAGAAGTCTGAAACCCAGTGAGGAAGCTTTGCTCCGGCAATACCGCTCTTGTTTTTTTATTAAACCCTCAGATTGTTTTTATTCTTTTAATAAGTGCTGGCTGAAGTGCACTTTAAAGTGCGACTCGTTAAGCATGTTTTTTTATAAACCAGTAACCACCGTAATGTATCGCAAATGTATCCGATGTTACTGTTAGAGGAAATGAATTGATGAAAGACTTCCTCCTGGTGTTTAATGAAAGCCTTTGCTCTGCTGCATCTATAAACACCTGGAGCGAAATGCCTCGTATGATCATAACATCTCGCCTGAGTGTAAACGTGCTTGCGATAATAGAGTTTTTGGATGGAAGTCGAATGAGTTTTTGAAACGTGTGAATCTCACAAAACCCGTGTATCGCACATTTCGCCCTGAAGTCTGAGGAACGAAGACATTCTTTGTTTTCTTTAAAGAAAATGAAGCCTTTATTGTGATATTTTCATAACAAATACGCACATTTTCCCCCCGATTATCTGCAAAATAATTTTTTTTTGTTGCTATGAAAATAATGACGACATGCAAAATCTCTTATTTTTAAGAAATGAATTTCTTTATGCAAATCAATTAATTAAAAAAAAATTTTTTTTTTTGGATGAAATTCACTTTTTGTGAGATTCGCCCTTTGTCTGTATCTTCACGTCTCCTGTTGAAACGTACTAGAAAACTCTTTTCTTCTCATGTAAAGGTTGTTTTAAAACTAGCTGCAGTAATATGAGTGACTTATGTTTGCTTTTGCTTTTATATAGATATATATATATTGAGTTATTTTTAGCTGTAGGTTGTTTAGTTTCGTTCAAACACTGTTGTAAATGACACTATTGAGCGTCCCGTGTAGCTGATCGCAGACTCCGTTATTAAAGTCTCAAACAGCTGCTGATGATGAGGATGGTTTGCGTGTTCTGGATTGGTTTTCGTACAGACACTGTGAAAATATTCACTCAACCATCATTAATAATAAAGTAATAATCTTCAAAAATGGACGTCTGGATACAGCATCTCTGCTTGAATCTCACAAAGAAACGTCCGATTCATATTTCAGCCCAAGTTTAGTAGAAAAAAACATGAATTAAGCATAGAAGTAACCTATTTATAGGACCTTTTATGCATATATATATATAATCTAATATCCTCATTACAATAATAAAATAATGGAAACCATTCAAAATTGGTCATTTATTATAATCCGTATACATTTAAGTACAACAAATGCTTTCATTATGCATACTTGCAAATATGCTATATACTATTTCTACTATTTTTTTTTTTTTCGGTCCGGTTCATATTTCACGCCAAATAAAAATAAAAAATCATAAAAAGTCAATTTTTAAGACCCTTAAGAGTTTTTTTTTCTTATTTCACATTTTATCCTGAAATCCTCATCACCATAATGCATGGATATCCACTTTGCTTTAATACAATTCTGGAAATCAAAACTATTATTTACCCAATAACACTTTTTTTTTTTTTTTTTTTTAATTGCAGTAATGGAAGAAAAAAAATATATAGGACATCACTTTTTTGGTTTGTTGTTTTTTTTTTTTTTTTTTTGTAATGAGGAAAGTATGGGAGAAAATTATTTGATAAAATTGATTTAATTTAAATTTGGATTTCAAAATAGGAACCTGTGCAGTTTGATCAGTTCTCTTTAACATGATTGAACGAAAGTGCTGTTGAGTTTAACACGTATACAAAGGCAGAGAGGAGTGAAATACTAACCTGATCTTTAAAGTTTAATGGCTTGTGCAGATATGAGTTCTGGACCGATGTGAAGCCGGCAGTGCAGTTTGAGTTTGCTGAAGGACTGCATGGCATTCTGGGCTTCTGGCTTGTGTTCTTCACTTTTCTGGTGATCTTTCAGCCGATTTATTCTTAACAATACACATGAGATGATTTTATTAGAACCCCTTCATTTCCAGTTTCTGTTGAATCTCTAAATGCTGTTCTTTTTCCAGAATAATTGTATGTAATGCAATTTTAAAACCACAATTTTTTTTTTCATGGTACTGTATTTTGCAACCATGAATAAAACTCCATCTTTAAAAATCAGCCTTGATTTGATTGTTTGATTTATAAAACCGATCTAACTCTAGCTGATGTAGGCAATAATATAATGATTTTATTGAAATCATAATACATATGTGACCCTGGAGCACTCATAAGGGTCAATTTTTAGAAATTGAGATTTATACATCATCTGAAAGCTGACTAAATAAGCTTTCCGTTGATGTGTGGTTTGTTAGGATAGGACCATATTGCCTATAATGCCTGACTGAAAGAAAGTTGCACACTCCAATATTCCGTCAGGTTGCCTTTAGCTCTGATAACATCCGTTGTGGCATTGTTTTGACAAAGTTATGCAACATCACAGCATTTATTTCCACCAAAAGTTGCATTAAAAAGACTTTGAGCCTGATAAATCTTAATGAATATGACCTTAGGATATGGGACATGGCTGTTTAAGAAATGAAAAGCTACCAGACTTTTTTTCCTTTTTTGGTAACACTATAATAATTTTCATTAATAAATCATTAAACGAGCATTATGCATAATGGATCATTAATTAATATATATTCAAATATCTAAGAGATAATGTGCTTATTAATAAACTTATTACCTAATGATTAACAGATCATTATTTCATATAAATGAAAATGCTTACAAATGTCATTAAAGTTTAAATTCATGTGCACTTCTTGAAAATCTACTAATTATTTGAACAGATGTTATACAATTATTAAAGGCTTTTGTTAATGCACAACACATTTGCTGCTATTGAGGTGTGATACGAGTAAAGTTAGGGACAGGTTTGGGTTGGTGTAGGGCAATAGCACATACAGTTTGTACAGTATAAAAACCATTACGCCTATGGAATGTCCCCACATTTCACAAAAACAAACGTGTGTGTGTCTCTGTGTGTTCGTGTGTGTGTGTGTGTGTGTGTGTTGTGGTTCTCGCTGTGTGGTGTGGTGTGTCATCTATCTCTGTGTTGTGTGTGTGTCTCCTCTCTCTCTCTGTTGTGTGTGGTGTGTGTGTGTCTCTCTCCCTCTCCTCGTCTCTCTGTTTGTGTGTGGTGTGTGTGTGTGTGTGTCCTCTCTCTCTCCCTCTTCGATGTGTGTGTGTGTTTTGGTGTGTCTCTTCCTTCTCTCTCTCTGTGTGTGTGTGTGTGGTGTGTGTGTGTCCTCTTCTCTCTCCATGGTGTGTGTGTTGTGTGTTGTCTCTCTCTCTCCTCTCCTGTGTGTTTGTGTGTGTGTCTCTGTGTGTGTGTGTTTGTGTGTGTCTCTCTCTCTCTGTGTGTGTGTTGTGTTGTGTTTCTCTGTTTCTGTGTGTGTGATTATTATTTGTTCTCAAAGCTGGGTCCTCTATTGGACCGACACACACCCATCTGAGCTGATGACACATAACCACCAGCATTCAGACCTCTCTCTCTCTCTCTCTCTCTCTCTCTCTCTCTTCTCTCTCTCTCTCTCCTCCCCCCGCTCACATCCATCCGTCGCTCGGGCGAACCGTAACGCCACACTCATTCTCTTCTCTCTCCCTGTATGCATCCAGTCTCGTGTTAGGCATGTAATTCATAGTGTGGCTCCTGATGTCCTTGAGCTGTGTCCCAGTTCGACACAGTTCTGTGTTTTTAATGCATGTTTGAAAGAGCATTGTTTCATGCCATGCCGGGTGTGTATTGATTTATTAACTGAGGTCTGCTGCTGGAGTGTTTCTATCATCGACACACTCGTCTGCTGGTGTTTATTTGATGTGCTTCTCTTGCTCTGCATGCTAACACTCGCTGCGTCTGCATTCTGAGCCGGACAGTGTTTAGTGTGGCAGATTGTGTCGATTCGTTCGGAGCTTTTGTTTAGGTTTGTTTGAATATAGACTAAAGTGTCAGTGGGAGTTTGGAGAGTCTTAGGTGTGTGTGTGTGTGTGATTCAGACAGCAGTTGAATGGTCCTTCAGTAGGTGCGTTTGTTGAGTTTCAATCCATTTATATTTCAAACCGTTAGCTGTTCTCGTGGTGTGTTGTGGTGTGTGTGTGTGTGGTCACTCACACACACCCTCACTCCACTCCCTCACTCCACACAACACATCTCACACACACACTCACACATCACACACACACACTCTACACACACACACACTCACTCACTCACACACACACACACACACACTCTACACACACACACTCACTCACACACTCTACACACTCACTCACACACACTCACTCACTCCTCACTCACCCACACACACACACACACACACACACTCCTCACTCACACTCACACACACTATATATACACACACACACACACACACTTACTCACTCACTCACTCACTCTCACACCCACTCACTCACTCACACACCACACACTCACTCACTCACACACACACACACAACCACACCCCACACACACACACACACACACACACACACACTCACTCACTCACTCACTCACTCACACACACATCACTCACACACATCTCACACTCACTCTCACACACATCTCACACTCACTCACACAGACACACATCACTCACACACCTCACACTCACACACACGCACCCTCACACACACTCCTCCTCACACTCACCACTCACACACCCACACACAATACCACTCTAACACACACCCACAAAAACTCACACACACACACACACACACACCCTCGCTCACTCACTCACTCACACAAACACACCCACTCACTCACTCACTCACACACACACACACACACAACCACACCACACTCACGTCACACACACACACACCACACACACACACACACACACACACACGACACACGACACCTCACTCACTCATACACACAGACACTCACTCACTCACTTACACACACACACACACTCACACACACCACACACACTCACACACACCACACACACACACTCCATCAATCGCTCACACACACCCCACACACACACCCCACACACACTCACTCACTCACAATCACACACACACACACAATCACAAACACACACACACACACACACTCACTTTCACACACACTCACTCACTCACTCTCATTCACTCACTCTCACTCACTCACTCACCCTCACTCACTCACTCACATCACTCACTCACTCACATCACTCACTCACTCACATCACTCACTCACTCACTTACACACACTACTGCCTCTCTCTCTCTCTCCCTCACACACTCACACACACTCACTCACACACACACACACATCACACACACACACACCACACACACAAAAACACACACACACACACACACACACCCACACACTCACTCACTCACACATAACACACGACACTGCTCACTCACTCCATTACACACCCCACTCACTCACTCACTCACTCACACCCCCACACAACAGCACACACTCACACCCACTCCACTCACGTTCCCCGACTTCACTCACTCACGGTCACACACACACACTACACAACCACAGTCAACTCACTCACTCACTCATCCTCACTCCCCGTCACACACACACACACACACTCACTCACAGTCACACACACACACACACACGCCTCTACCACACTCACTCACACACCCCACACACTCACATCACTCACATAGCTCCCTTCACCTCACACACTACACTCTAAACACCACACACACACCACATCCCTCACTCACCTCGCTCACTCACTCACAACACACACACCAGCCACCTCTAAACCACACCACTCACTCACTCACACACACACACACAACCCACACACCACCATCACTCACTTCCTCACAAATCACTCACTCACTCACTCACTCATACACACACAAACACACTCACTCACTCACACACACACCCAACTCGCTCACTCACTCACTCACACACCCTACACACACTACCTTCACACCACACACACACACACACACACACACACACACACACACACTCTACACACACACACTCCCTCACTCACACACACACACACACATATACACACACTCACTCACTCACTCACCCACACTCTCACACACACACACAGACCCTCACCACTTCGCACTTACCCCACTACTCACTCCCTCACACACACACCTCACACCACCCACACACATTGCGGCCAGTACTTGATGGTTGAGTATCGATACCGATTTTGGTACCGGGGGGGTATATCGTGTAAACACTAGTCTCTGTATAAAAACGGGGCAAAAAAAAATTTAAGTGTTTAAGCACCACCTGCTGTCAGAGAGTGTATCTGCGTCTCATTCTGCACATCTGCTGTTTTTCTAATCAAGCATCATTTCATTTCTAGCTTTGTTCTGTATATTCAGTGGTGTTATCGCTTGTAATTTGTCCATACGTTCTTATTTACTGACTGTTCACTTGTCTTTAATGGTGTTTGAGCTTTATGTTTGTCAGGCTAGTAGTTTTTGCTGTGCTATTGAAATTAGAATCGAGAATTGTAAAATTTAATTGGTATCTAAAATGTTGGTGTCGTATAAGCTTATTTATTAGAATAAAAGATAACATGAGTCAAAACCAATGATAACAGCAACTATTTTATTTTATTTTTTTGTGGCAGGGCCAGTGAAAATTAGAATTTTGTAATTTGAGAAAAAAGGCTTTGCGTTGAGCCCTATGTATAAAATACGGAAATATTAATTTTATTTTTATATTGTTTATATTTTAAACATTTTAATTCTAAAATTTTAGTAGTTTTGTTGTATATTTTTGGTCGTTTTCAAGTTTTTAAATATATATCTTATATAGTTTTATTTAGTCTTATAATATAGCATCTTGCATCCCAGAAAACATGTACGAGCTGTGTTTTCATGGTTTTGCTGCCGCAGTGTGCACAACCGTCGCGAAATGCAAATAATAAAATACAAAAAAAGCATAATAAACCTTATACTTTGTTAATGTCAAAGTCATGCTGGCAGTCAAATTCATCTTTGTCATTTTGGCAAACTACAATTGCAGGCTTCGATCATTTGGAAGATGCTTTATCCAAAGTGACCATGCAATTGCCTAACACAAATTTTTTGTAAATGTAAGTAATATGACCTCCTCCCAGCTCTATTGCAGCTATAATGCATTAAGAATCTTAAATAAGATCATTGTGAATTGTTACTGATATACACCTTTTTATGTAATTTTATATTTTATATGTTTATATAAAATATTTGATATTACAGACATTTTTTATTTTATTTTTTTAGTTATATTATCATTTTTTTTTTTTTTTTTTTTTTTTTTATTTTTTTTTTTTTTTTATTTTATTTTATTTATTTTATATTTTAAAAGATAAAATATAATAATAAACATATTTTTTTTATTTTTATATTTATATTATAGTTATTTTATATTATTTGTTATTTATTTTATATTATTATATATTTTATTGTAGTAAAGGCAAAATCTATTGTTGCAAATTGTCAGTCATCTGATCTCCCGCTCTATATCAGCTATAATGCCTGCTCGATTCTCTGTAAAGCTGCTTTGTGAACTCCCGTTTCATCCCATACTGATGACAGACACACAGCA
Source organism: Sinocyclocheilus anophthalmus (assembly GCA_018155175.1). Lineage (NCBI taxonomy): Eukaryota > Metazoa > Chordata > Actinopteri > Cypriniformes > Cyprinidae > Sinocyclocheilus > Sinocyclocheilus anophthalmus. The sequence goes on from JADLZN010004720.1 coordinate 178,810, forward strand.
TCCTCTAGAATCGCTGTGGTGTTGGTACAACCGTCATTAACAGCATCAGGTGACGAGCTTAGCTCTCAAGCGCGAGTCTTTAATCGCGTGGAAGGGTTCTTGTGTCATGGTGTCCAGTAATGATGCTCTCTTATGTTTTAAAATAGCCCGAGCCTCTGTTCACTGAATGATGCTTCTGGCCTCGAAACCCTGTCCGAGCTTCATTCAGCCTGAGTCTGTTTCTCTTTTTATGTTTATTATTTCTATTTTTTTGTATAGTCTTAATATATATATTATAAAAAATAAGTAAAATAGAATATGCATATTTACCTTTCCGTCAGACATTTATTTCTTTAGTTTCCGACATGGCTGTTCATTTCCGATGATTTTATTTGCTGTATCACAGATTTGTTTTCTGGTTTTCTAGCCGACGGCAACAGTTGTTTCCCGAAACGTGCTAAAAAATAAAAGGAGAATGCTCATGCTGCCCCTCCTGTGTTTTGCTGTGTGAAAATGTTACTGAACCCCGAATTTTTTTTTTATTTTATAAATCTAAATATGGAAATTAGTACTGGGACCCGACATGTTTTTAATTTATTTAATTAAATTTTTTATATAGAAGTAATATGTGAATTGTTATCTGGGACCCACATTTTATTATAATTTTATTAATGTTTTTATTTTATATAAAATAATGTATTATTTTACGGACATCCACATGATTTTATTTTATTATTTAAAATATATATGAAGATTGTTCTGTGACCCCATATTTTACCATTTTATTTATTGAGTGTATTTATATAAACTATGTGACCTTATTCTGAATCCCCCATATTTATTATATTTTTAATGTTAAAATATAAATATCGTGACATTGTTTACGCGATTCCACAGTTTATTTAATTTTATATTTTTTTTGTTTTATTAAAATTACAAAATATTTATAATATTTACGGACATCCACGTTTTATTTTATTTTCTTTTATTTAAAATATATGTAATATTAATTACAGACATGTTTTGTTTTAATTTATTTTATTAATTTTATTTTATATAAAATGTCAATTATTCTGAAATCCGCCATATTTTATTCTATTTATATTAAAATATATGTGAATTGTTACGTGAGGATGCACCTGGCCAAACGCAGAGAATCCAGTGAAGAACAGACTGCAGTTGATTCTCATCAATCACGCTCAAGTTCTAACCTTTACCGTATAAAACATCCTATATTGCTCTTTATTTCATGCATATTTCGAGGTTAATGTCTGAAGCATGACTTTCGTCAGAAGTGTTTGGTCTGATATTACCAGATCAGGAACAAACGGATGCGTTTTTAGAAGACTGATTTCGGATTATCTTTTATGAGAAGAACGAAAAAGCGGCATCCGGCTCGTGTTTCACTCCACAAAATCAGTTTTATCGCCCAGCCCTGATTTGAATTGATTAATTTATTTATTTCATGTATTTTGAAATTAATTTAAATTTATTAATTTAATAATCCGTTTAGTTTTGTTATGTATTTATTTTCCATTTAATTTATATATTTAATAATTTTTTTTCAGTTTGTTATTAATTTCAATGTATTTTCAATTTACTTATTTCAATTATTTATTGAATGTATTTAATTTTTAATAAATTTTTGTTGTGTGTTTATTGAAGGTTCCGTTCCTCTCCGTTAATTCAATTTAAATTGGGAGTGTTTTAAGATAAACATAAATAATTACATTAATTAATCTGCTGAAATTTTCATTCAATTTGTTCCTTTATAATTCATTTGTTTAATTTACTTTTTAAAATAATTTATTGTTTTAATTGATTCATTCAATTAATTTGTGCATTACATTTTTTTATTTATTAATTGATTAATTATTTTTTAAATGAATGAATTCATTAAGTTATTTTTGAGTTAATACAGTTTCGTTTCAATGATTGATTTGAAAATGTCCCCAGAATCTGTTTATTCCTGCTTCCTTAAAGTCATCAAGAACCAGCATCTCAGAATAAGATACAATTCTAATGTTTTAGACTAGTATAAAGTTATCATGAGGATCATTACTGCTGATTTATCTTTTATTTTTTATGTATGTATTTACTTTTTATTTATTTTAATTGATTCCATTTGTTGTGTATTCCTATACATGTATTATTTGAATTGTATTTTTAATTTATTTTAAACTTTCCCCCAAAATATTTGTTTTATTTCCTTCTCCTCCACTTTTATTTATTTATTTATTTCTCCCTAAAAATTATTATACCAAGTAGTATACAATATATAACTTTTAAATATAATTCCTTGTGTTTTTCATTTTACTTTGTGGTATAGTTTTTTTTTAATTTTTATCAATTATGTTTATAGTATATTTTAATAATTACTCTATATATATATTATATAATATATATATATATATATATAATCTAATATATATATACTTCTACACTAAATGTATTCATAAATAATAGCAAGTCAGTAATACATACATTTTAAACATAAAATACTGTATTTGTATATAATTTTTCTGTTTTAATATAAAAACATATAAATCTATTTTTTTTATATGTCATTTTGTATAGTTTTTTTATTAAAAAAACATTTTTACTGAATTAAATATATTAATACGATGATGAATTTTATTAAAAACATGTCTTCTCTCCTCTCTCTCTCTATTATATAATATATTCCATATTCATACATATTTCATATACCATATATACAATAAAACTATCTTATCTTTGTAGCATCATGTAAAATATAAATGTGAGGCTCGGCCCTTTAAATGGCCTTTGAAAGTACTAGATGGGACTATATGTGTTTGGGTTGTACGTTAATCTTTTAGCTGACCGGTTGTGATCCGATCACACACCTGGGATGCGTGCTAATACCAGTTATTTCCACCAAAGCAGCATCGCAGAGCAAAAGAATAGAGCGCTGTAGTCTTGCAGATGTCCCTCGCACACATACTCTATACTTCACAGAAAATACAAAACGAATGAAGAAAGTAAACGAGGCAGAGAATCGCTGAGAGAAACTCAACCCGCTGTTTCCATTCTTTACCTGCGTTTTCTTTTGCATATCTGGGGGGCTTTAATTTCCCCGGGCTCCCAGGGGTTGGATGGAGGTTCAGGTGCGTGTGTCTCCGAGCGTGAAGCGTCTCGTCTGGACCCAGGGGACGGGTTTGTTTGTTTGCTGATCGTTCGGTTTGTCCGCAGGTGAGAGATGTTAGGTTCGAGCTCTGCAGGTGAACTGACGGCCGGCTGGAAACACATCGATACGGGCCGTCAGTGTGTTTGTGGATCATGTTTAGACTGAAGAGCAGCGCCGCCGATTGCTTTCAAAGTCACTTTTACCTTGAAATAACTTTTTTGGGTCAATATAATATATCCTGGTAAAACATGTATAGCCCGAATGCACTGTAAGTTGCTTTGGATAAAAGCGTCTGCTAAATGCATAAATTAAAAAAATTAATATAATGAGGTCATAAAAGTTTGCGGTAGATTTATACTGTAGTTGTAGTATTTTCATTTACATTACATTTAGTCATTTAGCAGCCGCTTTATCCAAAAGGGGGGGGGTGGGGTGGGGGGACTTACAATGGGGGATACATAAAGCGATTCGTCTGAAAAGAGGCAAAACAGACCAAGAAGTGGTTGTAATACCTAAGTTCTGTAGGGAAACATTGTCAAATAAGTACAAGCTAAGAAAGATGAAGGAAAATAAATAAAGAGAGAGGAATTTTTTGGTTTTTATTATGAAGTAAGTAGCTTCGAAAGACTGATGACTTGTTTTCCCCCCACGCCAGCCCCCCGCCCACGCCCCTTGTTGAATTATTGTAAGGTTGATTAATTAGCATTCGAGATTAGAGGTGCGCCGACAACCCCGCAGCGTGCCCAGCAGCATGAGTGGGAATTTGACTCGATGTGCCATGCTTTCTGGAAAGTGTTTTGAGCCTCTCTGTGATGATACCCCACGAGGCGCTCGCATCAACTGTAGCCGGATTCAGACTTATGTGAGGGGATTGTAGATTTCCCTGTACCGCCCCCGACGTGCGTGGGCGTTTAGGCGGGTGCTGAGCCTGTGGCTGTTCGATATGCAAGCATCAATGTCTTGAACTCGATTCGGGCCGCAACCGGCAGCCAGTGCAAGGAGACCGAGCAGCACCCACCGCAGGTGTAACATGGGCTCTTTTGGGCTCGTTGAAGACCAGGCGTGCCGCTGCATTCTGAATCATTTATAGAGGTGAGAGGTTTGATGTTGCTTGAGGGGAGTCCAGCCAGCACGAGCAGGCAGTAGTCCGCCTAGAGATTGACAAGGCTGGTAAAAGAAGTTGGACAGTCATTTGTCTAGTTAGAAAGTGGCCCTCTGATCTTTCTGATGTTGTGCCAATGCAAACCATGCAGAATCGAGCGGTCTTTGCCCCCTTTTGTTAATGTGGCTGTGAGGTCAGCTGGTCATCAAAGATTACACTAAGATTATCGAAGTTGATGGGGTAATTGTAGAAGGACCTAGCTGGATGGAGAAATCATGCTGTAGAGTTGGAGTGGCAGGGGAAAAAAGAAGCTCAGTCTTTGCCAGGTTGAGCTGTAAGTGACATTCTTTCATCCATGCCGAGATGTCTGCCAGGCAGGCTGAGATCCGTGCAGCTACCGTTGGATCAACTGGTTGAAATGAAAGATAGAGCTGTGTGTCATCAGTATAGCAATGGTAGGAGAAGCATTGTGCCTGTATGATGGGACCCCGCTGATGTAGTATATATGGAGAAGAGGAGGGGTCCAAGAAATGATCCCTGAGGAAATCCCCCCCCCCCCCGTGACCAGTTGATGTGCTTGGATACCTCCCCTCCCCAAGCCACCCTGAAAGACCAACCAGTGAGATAGGATTCAAACCAGAAAAGTGGAATCCCTGTGATGCCCAGTGAAGAGAGGGCAGATGGGAGGATGGATTGATTGATATTTTCACATTCTGTTTCACATTGAGTTATTTATATATGATCAAAATAACTGTACAAATAATTTTGATTAGTCTATGTATCATGACATACATATTATTTCTGGAAATTTGCATAATTTTGTTGTCATTTTTAATGGTGATTCTATTTGGATTGTAATTATTGTAATAGAGAGTAAAATTATACTACAGTAATATACAAATTACTGTAATGCAGTAATTTTCTTTTAATTAAAATAAGTGTAACTTTTATAATTTAACTCGATATACTAGTATGCAATTTTTGTGTTTAAGCGTATGAACAAGTATATCATGAATTATTGTGATTTGCGCATTAATCGCTTAGTCAGCTGTTGCTTCCTTCTTACTCTTCTTTTTCACTCGAGCATTTTTTTGTCTGCTCCCCCCTCTGTGCCGTCCCCCCCCCCCCACCCTAGATACTCCTCAACCTTCTTCTTTTCTTCCCCCACCCTTCTCCGACCCCCCTCTCCTCCCCACACCCCACCCCCCCCATCCGACTCGCCTCACTACTCCCCACTCCCCTACCACCCCCCCCAACACCCCCAGTCTCTCACATCGCCCCCACGCCACACTAACACACCCCCCCCCTCCCCACACTCGAATCCCCCTCCTCTCCCCCCCTCCCACATCCTCTTCCCCCCCCCCCCCCCCCCACCACACTCAATCATCGCCCCACCCCCCGTAACTCCCAGTTTAACCAGTACCTTACAATCCTAACTAACCCATTCCCTCTCTATCGCCCATGTAGATATCTTATAGCCGAGAAGTGTCCACTGCGTCGTATACAACCTTCTCCGTTGAGTTGAGTTACTTTCCACAGGGCTACTTGAGTATATCCCTACTTCCCTGTTGCTGATCAACAGACCCCCCACCACACACACAATCTCTCTCTCAGACAAAACACACACACAACACACTCTCACGCACACAGACAACACAAAATCACACTCATCATTCCCAATCTCTCTCTTCTCTCACCACACACCCACCACACACACACTTCTCAAGAACACACACACAATCACTACACACACACACACCACACAACTCTCTCAGACACAGCACTCTCACACACACACACACAATCTCTCTCACACAATTACACACACACACACACACACACACAAACCACACACACACACACACACACACACACACCACCCATCTAGACACACACACACTCTCACTCACACACACACAGACACACACACACTCAGACTCGCACACAACACACACACACACACACACTCTCACTCACACAAACACCACCCGACACTCGCACTCACACACACACACCCACCTCTCTCAGACACACCACACTCCTCAGACACACACACACTCTTCACTCACCACACACGCACGCACCCAATCGACTCACACCACACTCCCACACTCGAGCTCTCTCACACACACACACACACCCCAATTCAGACACACACACACACTATCATTCACACACACACACCCCACACTCTCTCGACACAACCCCCCCACCCACCCCCACACCTCACACAACACACACACACTCTCATCCCACCACACCCACACTCTCTCAGACCACAAACAACCTCACTCACACACCACCCCACAATCTCTCAGACACACAAAAAGCATCTCTCCACACCACACACTATCCAACACTTATCTCTGGAATCACATCAGGCGACATGCTTTTCTACTCACACACCACACCCACACTTCTCAGAAACATTACTATTCTCCACTCACACCTTATTTACACCCTAGACAAGTTCTTTCTTCACGGACCCCACACACACACACACCCACCCCACTCTCTCTCTCACACACACACACACACACACACACACTCACACACACACACTCTCACTCTCAATCTCACACTCACACACACACACACACACATACACACACACACACACACAAATATATATATTTATATACAGATTTTAGAACATGATCAAAGGTGAGCTTATCTTTGTAGCATCATATAAAATATACATTTGATTAAAATTCAAAATATTTTTTTTTCGAATGTAATTTAAAAGAGCGATATTTGTTTTGCATAAGGTAAAGAGAAACATGCTTAATTATCGGGAAAATTATGTCATAATGCAAAAAATCTTAACTGTACAAAAAATGTGCTTCCTTTTCTTAATGCAAAATATAATTTCTTTCTTAAATCATATGATTTTTGGGACAAAACATGACCTGAACATGTTTTTGAAAGACTTTTTAGTCATTTCATTTCAAGCTGTGATATTTTGTACAACTAATTTGTGACTATTTACAGAAAGTGCTAATTTTGTCCATGTGAAAGCCAGAAAACTGTCCTTCTGTATGTTTTAAAAAGATCACAAACTGATATTAAACCATATGAACATCTTTCCATCTCTGTGTTGCTTTGAGCAAAATTTGCCCCTGATTTTTATGAGGCAATTTCACATTTATGGCCTTACTTCAGATTCGTTTCCTAAACTCTTTTGAGGGCAAAGTTACGCAGTGGAAAGTGAAAACGCACAGCTGAGCTCCAGAAAGATGGGATTTTCGATAACTTATTAAAACACGCCCAGGATGAACCAGGCAGAAACGTTACAGTTGAAATAAAAATAACTTTATTATTGCTGTTTGGACAGTTTCCACCAAACTGCAATCTTTTACAATGTGTTCAGAAGCTTTTACAGCCAATAAAACAGTCAAAGCGGCGAAAACTTCCCAAACACACCGAGTTTCTGTCAAATGCCTTTTGACTCCATAGTTTGTGAAACATTTCAAACTACTCGCCTGCGGCTTCTTGAACTCAGTCAGAAGTCGTTTGTTTTATATCTTTTCTCTCAAAATGAATGTGGAGTGGGAGATCTCAGAGAAGCATCATCTGAAGCTTTAACGAGCTCCGGCTCTCGTTAGAGTGAATATAACGGGTGGAGCGGAGAGGAATGATCACAGGACGGGACACTGGAAACCTGATAGAGCTTTAGACACAACACTGAATGAAGACAGAAAGACTGGACGTATGAGAGAGATAACAAGCTGACTGGAAGACGTCTCCTCTTTACTTTCTCTAAATGACAAGAGTTTTTCTCACTAGGTTTGGGAGATATAAGAGCAATATCACACAAGTAGAAGTGAGACATGGCTGTATATCAGCACGGCTGTGATTCGGCTGTAGGTAATCATATCTGTGCTGATATACAGCCATGTCTCACGGCTACGAGTGTGATATTGCGTTTATACAACTGTTCGATGGCACGAGTGTGTAAATACATAAGAAACAACAACGAAGTGTCTTTAAAAACCTCTTGTGTGCGGAACTACTTCCTTCCGCCACAGATTCAGATCTCTGTTCGCCAGTTTAACAGCTGAGCTCAAGAGCCGTTACTAATTAAAAAACGTCGCTTTAGAATTTTAGTAACGAAGGAACGTTGAGTCGCTTCATTAAAAGCTTATTGTATCACTGTGTTAAAGCTCACTGTATTATAAGAGAGAGATGGACTGAGAGTGTGACTCCCTGCATCTGACACAGCATTCATTCACAGCACTCAATCTCATATTCACAATAAAACATGAGTTTGAATGTCCGCTGAGGAAAGCGATATCTCTGTCGTACTATCTTTCATCTGTTAAGGGTGATTTGTAATGACAGCGCTGCTCACTGCATTTGTTAACTGCGTCTTACAAGCTGTTGTTGAAAGTTAAAAGAACTTCTTTGTTTACAACCCTGTTTCAGTCTCTTTCAATAGAAAAGTATTTACTGCGGACTCACTCAGAAAAACAGTCTAATAGGGGAATAATGTTACTAAAATCACCATCACGAACACACAAACCATTTCCCAATACTATATACTACTATTATTTATATTAAATATTATTTATTGAATAACAATATTTAATAAACAACAACAGTCATCATAAAAGTTGCTAGGCAATTCAGTCAAAAAGTACAAAGGCAGCGCTCTGATATCCAGCATTTTATTATTATTATTTTAATTAATTTTATTCCAAGGGTTAAGATGCAGTAAAAATTGTGAAGCATTCGCAACAGAAATTGATATCTCAGTATTTTGGGGATTTTGGCGAAAGGGTTATTTTAGTATCATTAAGATAATATTATAGTTTTATTCGTATTTTGAAATATATTTTTATATCTTCTGTTTTCATTGCAATTTTAGTTAAAGGTTTAGTAGGTTTGTTTTGTGTTTTTCATTTGTGTTGTTTTTTCAAATATGTCAATATAGTTTTCATTAATAAGATATAAAATTTCATATTTTTGTTATTTTAGTACATCAAGATAAACTAAAAGAAAATGAGAAATGTTTCCTTGGCAACTAGCTGAAAGCACACACAGGCACACCATACTCATACATGCACACACACACACATTCACACTCTCACACACACACACACACTCTCATACACACACACACACGCACACTCACTCACACACTCACACACTCACTCATACACACGCACACTCACTCACTCACTCACAAACTACACACTCATAAAGCTGCACACTCACCACAAATGCACACTCACACAACCACACACACAGACACACACACACTCAACACACACACACTCAAAACACACACACACACTCATACACTCATACACACACACACACACACAGGCACACTCACCCACACAACCCCACACTCATACACACACAAACTATACCAACACCACACACAACACACACACCCACACGCACACTCACTCACACACACACTCACACAGCATACCCGCGCACACTAAAACCGCACACTCACCACAACACACACACTCATACAAACACACACACACACACACATTTACTCACTCACTCACTCACTCACACAAGCACACACACTCACACACACACCCACATACACACCATACACGCGCACACTAACACACATGCACACTCCACACACACCACAATCTACACACACAACATAATACACAACACACAACACACACAAACACTCATACAAAACGCACACTACTCAACACAACTCACACCACTCATACACGCGCACACTCACAACATTGCACACTCACACAAACACACACTCATTACACAAACACACTCATACACACGCACATCCCTCACACCACACACCACTCATACACGCGACACTCACACATATGCACACTACACACACACACGCCTCATACACAGCCCCACTCACTCACAAACAAACACTCATAAACACCATCTTGGAACACACACTATTTATTCACTCATACACTTAGTTATCTAACACTCATACTCAGCCACACCTCAAATTTGCACATAATTAACAGTACCTGTTCATAAAATAAAAAAAACACGTCTATTGTAATATACCTGAACAACAATTTGCAATTTATTATTTTTTATGCCTAGTACTTTTCTATTTTAATTTTTAGTATCGTGGTTTTGTTCTGTCACTGTCATTTGTTACACTGTGGAAGCTGCTGACCGAAAAAATTCCTCGTATGTGTAACCAGACTGGCAATAAAGCTCGTCTGATTCTGATATGATACGAGCACTCACACACACTCACACACTCATACACACACCACTCTCATTTTTTTGACCCCCCAAACGCACCACTCACTCTCATACACCACCACGCACAACATACACACAACACTCTCATACACGACATCGCATCTCATACACACACACTCCACACTTCATAACACACACACTCGCAACAGCACACTCACTCTCATACAAGCACACTTCACTCACACACATACACAACACATCTCTACACGCCGCAAGCACGCACACTCACTCAACTCATCATCACTCACTCACTCACACACTCACACCCACACACACACAAACACGCAGCACACACTCATTTCACCACAGCCACTCACTCACACACACTCATACCCATGCCACACTCACTCACATCAACACAAACAAACACACACACAAACCACTCTCTAGTGCCGGTTGATGTTAAATTCTGTGGTGGATGCTGTTGTGTTAATATTCATTTGGCTTTTGTGTTTTAGCCCCAAGACAGGATTTACCGAGACCCCGAGAAAACCACCCTGCAAGCACCGATCAACCACCCCCCCCCCCCCCCAACCCCGGTAACTACAAAGACTCCAAATAAAGTATGCGACATGAAAACCTCGCATCTCGCTGTGAAACACACACACACACACCTGCTGCTGTTCTCCTCAAACACTCTCAGGATCAAATGACTTTTTCAAAAGTTTCTTTTAAAAATGTTTACAAGATCTCAATAATTGATGCATTAGCTGACATGACCTAACAATGAGCAATATATCTATTTTTACAGAATGTATTCATCTTTGTTAAAGTTAGTTAATAAAAACAGTTGTTCATGTTTAATAATGCAAGACACTAATATTGACAGGCACCAATATTGATCTTTCTTTCTTCTTTATTGCTTTCTGCAGTAGGGACAATTACAACATAATAATACACAAAAATGATAGAAATAAAATGACACCAGACAACACACCACCCCAAAACACTCGCTTTCATCCTCAACACGCGCCCTAATTTGTCCCCCGTCCAGGGGCAGCTATGTAATGCACAATTAGAGGAGCAAATGTGAATAGGTGAATCGGGGAAGTTGGGAAGTGGCTTATGCGCCACTTTCTCTTGGACCAGAAGGGCCTGCAGCGTTTCTTTCTCATGCTAAAGTCTTTGAGCAGACAAAACCGCCACGAAGGGAGTCAGGCCTCCGTTTCCGGCGTTCTGACACGTGCCTGTCCGATGAATTCTGACGTCGAGAAGGAGAATGTTATGAAAGAGCATATTCGGACCGTGAGGACAGCGCGAGAGAAGAGAGAGAGAGAGAGAGAGAGAGTCCTCTGAGTGTGCTGAGAGTATGATCTAACACTTCGCTTTAGGTTTAGGTTTGGGTTTGTACACAATAATGAAGTATTCAACGCATTGTATGTAGCGTTTTTCTCCATCCTCTCGTTCTCTCGTTTATTTTTTTTGTTTTTTTTTGTTCCCATTTTATTTTGTTGTACTTTTTTTTTTTTTTTTTTTTTTTTTGAATCCGTACGGGTTTTGTGAAAACTGTTTGCTTAGCTTGTGTTTATATTAAGGGTTTTTAAGGAGTGTTCTTAAATCCGAGGCGGTGAGTGCCGGAGGGAAACCAGGGAGGGGATTAGAGAGGAAAAAGAAGAAGAGAAACAAACGCCGGTGTTTGCAGTCACATGTTACAGAGAAGTGAAGAAGTTTTAGTCTGAGAAGAGGCCTGAAGCCTCTTCAGTGCATCCATGAGTTCTCTTCAGTGAAAGTGTGTTTTGTAGTTCCTGGCACACACAGGAAGTCAGATGTGTCTTTAAAGGATGCTGATGCAGTCGTCCACAGATGAAGCTTATGGGAGCGCTAGAGGAGATTCTGGACTGAATCATGAATCTCTGACGCGTTTGATTACGTTTACCGGCACAGACCTGACGAACCGGGCCGTCTCAGACCCGCATGAGGAGTGTGAAACACATGTTTTCACAGTTTGATCCCGGCCCGCAGGTCCTGTTTGAGTGTTTGTGTTGTATTGACGTTCCTCGTTCCTTCTGCTCAGGGTTTGTTCTCATCCTCGGTGAGCAGATCGCTCTCTGCTCTTTGTTTTTCTACTTTATGCTTTTGAAGAAACAGTTGAGCACAGTTTTCCCCTGTCTTGATGTATTTCTTATTGGATCTTTTTCTGTTGCTTGCTCGTGATTGGCAGGTGGTTTTAGGGGCGGGGCATTCTCATTCTAGAGAGCATATGATTGGACGAAAGTAATTCCATGTTTTCTAATAATGTTGCCAAGTGGCAGCATGCATAATGAAAATAACAGAGGGCCTAACACGGGGCCCTGCGGCACCCATAATTTGCTGATGAAATCAGCTTTCATATGATGTATAATCGATTTAAAAAAAATGTACCCTTATGACTGGTTTTGTGGTCCAGGGTCACATATATTAAGATATTAAAAAATAAATAGATACAGGGCTACCAACTCTGACGCATTCAGCATGAGACAGTCAGAATTCACTCAATGCCAAACGCCACACGTAGACACGATGTAAATAAGATATTATATGTGCAGTTTAGAGAGCTTCATTGATTATAATGGAACATTGTGAGATTGCGATAAATTGAAGTGAGTGGCAGCTTTTTAGTGATTATATGGAAGCACTATTTGCTCGCTTTCTAGGCTATAATCAATTCAGAATTTGAATTAAAGTTTTGTTTTACGTGCTGCTAACAGGACCAACAGCCACAAACGCTGTACGTGCAGCACAGTTTCAGGAGTGACATATATCCCGCATCCCTCATATAAATGCTATTTATAATAGTATTTTTTAAACTAGAAAAAAAGTTTGTCAAGAAGATACACTTAAGTCGTTTTTGCAAGATTTTAAAATAAAATGTAAAAACTTGAAGTTTATAGGCGTTTTATTTACGGACAGATTTTTTAACACTTTTATTAAAGCAAGGATGCATTCAATTGATCCAAAGTGACAGTAAAGACATCTATAATGTTAAAAACAATTCTATTTCAAATAAATGCTGTTCTTTTGAACTTTCTATTCATCTGTGAATCCTGAAAAATAAAATGTATCACAGTTTCCACACAAATGTGTTCAACATTGATAATAATCAGAAATGTTTCTCGAGCAGCAGATCAGCATATTATACTGATTTCTGAAGATCATGTGACACTGAAGACTGGAATAAATGATGCTGAAAATACAGCTGCGCCTCACAGAAATAAATTACAGTTTAACAGAGATTCACATAGAAAGCTGTTTTAAACTGTACAAATATTTTCACTGTTTTTACAGTATTTTTGATCAAATAAATGCAGCCTGGGTGAGCAGAAGAGACTTCTTACAAAAACATTAAAAAATCTTACCGACCCCTAACTTTTGAACAGTACTCTAGATGAGCTTAAAGCTAAGAGACTATCAACTAAAAACCATTTAAAAGCTTGGCAGCGTGATTGTAAAATAAGTGTTGCAAATCAGCAATTTCAGTGAAGATGTGCCCTTAGAAGACAGCTGTCTATGTCTAGGCGGTTGACAACTCATTAGAGTCTATAACAGAACCGCAGTGTATAACCTACAGTATAAAAAACATCAGTGTGTGTGTGTCTCTGTCTCTATGGGCCATTGATGGGAGGCAAGCAGTGGCCCCTGGGAATGATTGCCATGGTGACGGTTGCTGGTCAGTGTAATGTTACCGTGGCAGCAGTGACCTCAGCGGGGTACAGGACTGCAGGGGTCAGTGAAAGCGATCCGTCACACACACACACACACACAATCCACACCAAATGTCGGTCAGCTATCCTTGTGGGACTCTCCAATTAGGGCGTAATGGTTTTTATACTGTTCAAACTGTATTTTCTATCCCCTTAACCTAACCCTACCCCTAAACCTACCCATCACAGGAGACTTTCTTCTGGAAATCACAGGAACACTTCATTCTGTTTGATTTATAAGCTTTTGTACCCGTGGGGGACCACAATTTAGGTCCCCACCGTGACACGAGTCACCATGAGTCTGTGTGTATTCAGGTTTAAGTCCCCAACAGAATAGAAAAACAGGTACACACACACACACAAACACACACAGTCAATCTCACACACACTCACACATGCACGCACACACACGTACACACTCACACACACACACACACACACACTCACACACGCACACACACACACACGCACACACACTCACACACGTTCACACTCACACACACACACACTCACACTCACTGTCTCACACACACACTCACACACACACAAACACACACACACACACACTCATGTTTATGGAGTGTGTAACGCCATGACTGTCCTTTGGCATTTTAGTCTTTGTTTTACAGAGAGATATACAGAAACAGTTGTTCAGAAATTTTATTTTTTTGAGAATACTTTAATTTCGTATATAATTCATTTAAGTATGAATTTAGTAATAAATGTATGGTTTTTACTTTGCAAATGATAAAATGGGGGGAAATGTATTACATTAAGGGAAAATCAAGTCAATAATTACTTTTTTTTGTTTATAAAATGGGAATCATTTTAGATTTTGTTTCTGCATGCAAACCAGAAAATGGAAATGATCTCGTGCAGATGAAAATGTACAGTAGATATTATGTTGTGTACGCTTGTTAACGGCTTTTTCAGGTAATATTTGGAGTAGTTTTTGGAGAATACTATACTTAATTTGATATTCAATGAAATAAAGTTTGAATTTAATTATGAATTTAGTAATGAATTCATGATTTTTACTTTGCACATGATTGCACAATAAAACGGGGATAATTACATTTGGAAAAATGGAAATGATCTGGTGCAGATAAAAATTTGCATTTTATTTTAGATCACTAAATATTTTTTGAGAATGTTTTGGAGAATTTGGGTATTTTTTTAGGAGATTATTGCAGATTTTTTGGAGACGTTTTAGAGATTTTTCTTGGTGATTTTAGTATGTTTTGGTATATTTTTGTAAGCTTGTTAACTGCTTTTTCAGACAATATTCCTGATGAAATATTAAGTTCACTCAGTTTCCACAGAAATGTATGAATCTCTCACAGTGGAGGTCTATGAATCAAGCGTTCTTCATATTTCTGAATCATTAAACACAGACACACAGATTCTCCGAGTCTTTTTACGTGGATCTGTGCCTCTATTCCAGTTAAAGGTCAGCTCTCGCTCGCACAAAAGCACAGATGCATGCTGGGCATTAGCTGCTCTTGAAATGAATAAATGACCTTTTCCTGTTCACAAAAACATGCGGAATAAACGACAGGCTCCGAGAAAAACCACACACACGCAATGAAAGCCAGACAGGTGCATTCTGGCGGTTTCATCATGGGCTTTGTTATATTTAGCAGTTTCCACAAAAATATGAAGCCGCAATCATCAAAAATGTTTCTCGAGCAGCAGATCAGCATATTATACTGATTTCTGAAGATCATGTGACACTGAAGACTGGAGGAATGATGCTGAAAATACAGCTGCGCATAACAGAAATACATTACAGTTTAACAGAGAGTCACATAGAAAACAGCTGTTTTACATTAGAATAATATTTCAAAATTTTCATGTTTTTACTGTACTTTATCAAATAAATGCATCTTTGGTGAGCAGAAGAGACTTTTCAAGTGGAATGTATCTCACAGAAACTGCTTTTTATGAATATTTTTAATTCATTTTGTATTTGTTTTTATGGTTTTAGTTAACTGTAGCTTCTTGATCAGAAAGACTGCAAAGGGGACCAGCACTGGTGTGTGTGGTGTGTGTGTTGTGGGTCTGATCCTCGGTAGGCCTCTGTTCAACCCGTCACGTCATAGCAGACCGCCATGAATTAATTACAAACACACACACTCTCAACACTCACAACACACACGCCACTCTCACGGGCCGCACACCACACACACTCTCACACACTCACGCACACACACACACAAACACGCCACTCAATTCAAGCACCACTCACAGCACACCACACTTCACGCAAACTCACCTCACGCCCTCAACGCACAACACACACTCAAACTCACACACACACCGCACGCCGCAACTCACGCACACTCACACACACGCACGCACACACACTCACACACACTCTCACACACACTCACACTCACACACTCACACTCACACACACTCACACACACACAATCACACACACAATCACACACAACATAATCACACACAACACAATCACACACACACACCACACCACACCACACACACATAACACACACTCCACAAACACACTCACTCACCACTTTGTTCATGACACACACACACTCACACACTCACTCTCACATACACTCAGTCTCACACACACACACTCACACTCACAATCACACACACACACACACACACACCACACCACACACACACCCTCACACGCCGCACACACACACTCACACCACACACACACTCACACACACACTCCCTCACACACACCCACACACACCAACCCCACACACACACACACACACTCAAACACTTCACAAACAAACACTCACACTCACACTCACACACACAAACAAACACAAACACAAACACAAACACAAACACACACACACACACACACACGCACAATCACACACACACACACTCACTAACACACACACACCCACACACCCAACCACACACCACACTCACAAACACTCACTCACACAAACACACACACACCCACACACACACACACACACACACACACACCACCTCACACTCACACTAAAACTCACACACACACACCAAACAAACCAAACCGGCTCCGCTCGGCAGCTGTTGTCTCTTTGATCATCTGAATGAATGACTGCTGTCTTTTTTTCTCGTCTTTTGCATTCTCTCACCCTCCCTCCATCACTTGTAACTTTTAGGAGTTTTCGTTCCTGAACTATTCAGAACTCTTAAGACATCACAGTCATTAAAATTATTTTTTTTCATATGTTACTTTTCATTTATTTTGTTTTTAAAGTATTTTTAAGTACTTTATATTTATTTCTCTGTCTTTTCTTTTATGTGATGTTATCTTCCATTGGATTGTTTATTTTCCGTCTAGTTTGTATGTATTTTTCTCTTTTACCGTTTTATTTTTTTTATTATTTTAATATTTATATTTTATTTTTATTTTATTTTTTTGTTCTCTTTTTCTTTAAAGTTTTATTTTGTTTTTAATTAGCATGTTTATTTTTATTTATTTCATTTATGTTCTTCTTCTTTAATTAATTTTATTTGTTGCAGTGCTCTTCCGTTGGTTTATTTTATTTTGTATGTTTTTTTGTGTATGTAGTTTTCTTTTATTTTATTTATTTATAGGTTAACTGTTAACTTTTTATTGTACGGTTTTATGTTTCCTAGGATTTTTTGTTGGTTTTGCGTTTGTTTTAATTTTTTTATTTATTTAAGTTACTTTTTTTATTTATTTTATGCTGTTATTTTCCTTTCACTAGTTCTGTCATTCTTCACACGCCTCTCCTTCCACCTCTCCATCATCTCTCTGCTCCCTCTCTCTCTCTCTCTCCTCTCCTCTCTCTCTTCTCTCTCTCTCTCTCTGTCTCTCTCTCTCTATCTCTCTCTCTCCTGTGCTCTTTTCTCTTCTCTCTCTCTCTCTCTCTCCCTCCCTCCCTCTCCCCTCTCTCTTCTCCTCTCTCTCTCTCTCTTTCTCTTTCTCTCTCTCTCTATCTCTCACTCACACACACACACACACACTCTCCCTCTCTCTCTCTCTCTCTCTCTCTCTCTTCTCTCACTCTCTCGCTCCTGAAGCTTGGCTCCCCTGTTAGATGTTCAGGGCTGGGATTTACCCTTCCCAGCATCCCCTGGGGTGATGAGCGGTGGGAGGGACGGATGAGCAGGTGATTAAACCAGGCCTCGGGCGGTTCTTCAGTGAGAGAGCGCTCCGCGAGCCTGCGGATGTGCCTCTATAATCCCACACAGCTCACTCACACAACCCTGTGGCCTGAACCCCGCACACACACACAAACAAACACACAACCACACACACACACACTCACTCACACAATCACTCACCAACCCTCCAGACCAGCCGTTTATCTTCAAGGAATATTCAGGGTTATTTACAACTTAAGCTCTATCGACAGCGTCTGTGACGAGCTGTCAGTTCCCTTCAGGAGAGGTCAGTCTCTTCCCTCAGACTGTAAAAACGCACAAAACATTCTTATTCTTAATGCATCATTGCATCATGCGCATTCTTAATGCATTTTGCATTATGATCGTTCACAAGATGATAAACGAATGCCTTTTGGTGTTATTGGCATTGAATCTGTATTGATGTGTGTCAATGCATTAAGTTTGAATCCTGTATGTGTTTATTTGAGTCTGCAAATAAAATCACAGTTATATCATCATAAAGCGTCATCTGATAGGATGCGAGGACTTGTTTTTTGATACATTGGGCATTTTTGTCTTTTTTGAAGCTTGACAGATTATTTAACTTTTCATTTATTTATTTGTATTATACTTCAATTTTTAACTTTATATTTTACATTGTTTTATTAATTTTTTATTTTAGATTTAATGTAAATTAATACAAATAAGTATCTAGCTTTTACAGTTTATTATATTAAATATTATTTATACTTTAATTGTATTATTTTTTATTATTAATTAAATACACTTTTTTTGTTTTATTACATTATTATTATTTTACTTCAACTAGAAAATGAGAAATGTTGTCTTGGAAACTATCTGAAATAAAATGTTTCTATTTATATTGCATTTTATTTCAATTACAACTAACACTAATAACCCTAGTGAGATTATTTATTACAATTTCTTCACAATGTTGTTTTTTTAGTTACTTTTATTTATTTTATTTCATGTCTGCATTATCTAGTATGTAATTTATGCAAATACAATAAACAACAGCACACATATTTAGCATAAAATAATTTTTTATTGTCGCTTTTTGATTACTTTTTTTAATTTTAATTTTTTATGTTTTAGTTACATTAAAACACCTTAATTCATATTATCATCTGAAATGTTTGCTGCACCTTTTAAAGAGGTTCAGAAAAAATTCCAGCACGAGCGTGAATCATTTATTGTCACAGAGAAGGAGAGAAAGTGACCTCTCGCTCCTTTTGTTCCTGTAATGCTGGCATGCTCGTCAGGTGTGTGGCGTGTGTATGACATCAGAGTCAGAAACGCTCCTGACTGCAGCTGCGCTGAATTTTAAAGCGTTCCCCTGTGAACACACAAAGGGTGGAGGCAGAGGGAGGATGGAGGGATGGGGTTAACGAGGCCGGCTGGAATCAGTGTGTCATGCTTGACACGGCCATTTGACCTTGCTGGAGGCCGATTTCACCAAATCCACACCAGCATCTCGGATTATGAGTGCTGTGGTGGTTTGTGTGTGGGTGTGTGTGTGGGTGTGTGAGTGTGTGTTTGTGAGTGTGAGAGAGTGTGAGTGTGAGAGAGAGAGAGATAGTGTGTGAGTGTGTGTGTGTGTGAGAGGGTGTGTGTGTGGGAGAGAGTGTGTGAGTGTGTGTGTGTGGTGAGAGAGAGAAGGTGTGTGAGAGTGATGTGAGGGTGTGAGGAGAGAGCTGTGTGTGTGAGTGTGTGTCGTGTGTGAAGAAGAGTGGAGTGTGAGAGAGAGAGAGAGGGTGTGGGTGTGAGGTGTGTGTGTGAGTATGGGTTGTGTGGTGTGTGGGGTGAAGAGAGCGAGTGGGTGGAGGCAGTGAGCTGTGTGAGAGAGAGAGGCGGTGTTGTGTTGTGTGTGTGTTGTGTGTGTGGGTGTGTGGTGTGTGTGTGAGAGAGAGAGAGAGAGGAGAGAGAGTGTGTGTGTGTGTGTGGGTGTGGGAGTGTGTGTGTGTGTGGTGTGGGGAGAAGTGTGTGTGGAGAGAGTGTGTGTGTGTGTGAGTGAGTGTGTGAGGAGTGAGTGAGTGAGCGTGTGTGTGTGAGAGCGTGTGTGTGTGTGTGTGTGAGTGAGGGTGTGTGTGGGTGGGAGTGTGTGTGTGTGGGGTGAGTGAGTGTGTGTGTGCGTGAGTGAATGAGAGTGTGTGTGTGAATGTGTGTGTGAGTGAGTGAGTGAGAGCAAGAAGAGAGGAGAGAGAGTGTGTGTGTGGTTGGGAGTGTGGGTGTGTGAGAGAGAGAGAGAGGGTGTGGGGTGTGTGTGTGTGTGTTTGTCAAATCAAATCAGATTGATGTCAAAGAACGGTTATTCATTTTTGATGTTGTATTACCTTGTTTTTGATTGTACTAAAAAAAAAAAAACTCAAACGGAAATGCAAATTAAATTAAAAAAAAATAAAAATATGATATATTAAAAAAAAACAGTAAATAAAAAAAATGACAAACACACAATAAAATGACTGAAATGGGAATAAAAATGAAAATGGAAAATATAAAAATAAAAACAAATTAAATGTGTGTGTCTATATGTCTACATATCGATATATATATATATATATATAACTAATAGTATCTCAGGGAGACTAAAATAACATGTGTATTTATTTTTTTACCAAAACACCAAACCTTGCAATGAGTAAATAGATGATATCAGATACTCTTTCCAAAAAATGTTGATCTTTTCTCATATACTATAATCTGGCATTTTTATACTGTAAAATTGTAGCATTTTCATGTCGGCATAAGTTATATAGCGTTATATAGCGTCGTGTGTGGGTACATATTGTATAAACATTTATGCATTTAAAAGACTGTATCCACAACAAAAGAGGAACAAAATCAATTTGTCAAAGAGCCAGCAATATTTGTAATATTCAATGCTAGGTTTATTAGACAACTAGATTAGGATATATATATTAGATTAAGATATATACAATATGCTCATAACTGGTCTTTATTTTTTTATGTCATCAATGATATCTAAAGTGCGAATCTGTAAAGACGCAGGGTTTTAGTAAGACTGTGTGTGACACGGGCAGCACTCGACTGATTTAATTCTGTAGAATAAATGGAAAAACAATGTCAATAAGAGAAAAATGAGAGCAGAAAATGATAAATCGTCAAGCATGTCTGTGTTATTGACTGAGATTCAGCAGAGAACGCAGCTACAGGTGTGTGTGGTGTGTGTGTGTGTGTGTGCGTGTGAGTCTGTGTGTGTGGGCGGGGTGTGTGTGTGTGTGTGAGTCTGGTGAGTGTGAGTGTGTGTGTGTGCGGTGCGTCTGTGTGAGTGTGTGTGTGTGTGTAAAAGTTGTTGTGTGTGTGGTGTTGTGAGAGAGGAGGAGAGAGAGAAAGAGAGTGTTTGTGTGAGAGAGTGTGTGAGTGTCTTTGTGTGTGTGTGTGCGTGCGTGCGTGAGAGTGTGTGTGTGTGAGAGTGTGTGTGTGAGTGTGTGGTGTGTGAGAGAGTGTGTGTGTGAGAGAGCGAGTGTGTGTGTGTGTGAGAGAGAGTGTGTTTGTGGGGGAGAGTGTGGTGTGTGTGTGTGTGTGAGTTGAGAGAGAGAGAATGTGTGGGTGTGAGTGTGTGTTGTGTGTGGGTGAGAGGAGAGAGAGTGTTGGAGTGTGTGTGTGTGTGGTGAGAGAGAGAGAGCGGGTTTGTGTGTGAGTTTCGGTTGTGAGTGTTTGTGTGCGAGATAGCATGGTTTTACTAAATGCTTTTGTTTCGTTGGCCTATTATGGCCAGTATTTCAGATTTTTATGATCCAGCGCATATGCATGTGGAAATCGCATCAGTTCACTACAGTAAACTCAAGCTCCAGCCTACAGGTTTCTTTCACTCAGAAATACAGACCTGAACTGGCTCATTATTGTAGGTTTTCACTCTGGATAGAAGGATGTTTGGACAGAGAGAGGATCGATGGAGAGATAATCAGTGTCTCACCTTAATGTGATGAAAGTTAAGTTTCCCGTTAATCCTCCTTTACCAGCTAGACAAAAGCAACTAAACGGGACAGACGTGCATGAGAACTTCTTTCAGCAAAAACTCCTTAGAGCTGTTTACACTGTGAAATACATCTTATTCACATCATATCTGCACTTTGTTGTTTACGATGAGAGAATTCAGAATTGTGTGTGATTGACAGGGTTATTATCGTTAAATAAAGCTATGAAAAACATTTTTGCTAATTGAAATAGTTGAAATAAACCAATATATAAATATTAGATGAAAAATTAGAAGTTTCTAAGTTGATAGCACTAAAATTATTTACTTAAGATATATTTAAAAAAAAATGATGTGTAGCAAGAAATCTGAGCAGATCTGAATGTAATGACATGAATTTTCACATTTCACTTTAATTTCTACAGCTGTCATAGACTGAATTTTTGACCCCCTTATCTTGAATTTGTGGGGCATTTTTGTTAATTTTGGAGACAGTTTTGCCCCATGTCTCTGTTAATATAATATCTCTATTTTAATATAATGCATTTCTCATTGCTGCTCATCTCTACAGACATCAGTTTCCGTTTCATCTCTCGATGTCTTACTTGTAATGTGAGTTTTTAGTAGTAAAAGAGAAGCGTGAGTAGAGTATGTGGGAGAAGCGGTCAGTCCCAAAAGCAGCTCGCTGTCATATTTGGAGCTGGAGAGGTCAAAGGTCAGAGTGAATCCACCCCCACCTCGGATGTCATGATGTTTGATTACGGTTACTGGAAGTGGGCGGAGCTTCTTCTAGTCCAGAAGGAGCAGTCATGTGTGTGTTTTCGTTTGTGTTGTGAACGCTTGGTTTTTTTTCTGTAAATATATGCTGTGTGTGTGTGTGTGTGTGTGTACGTGTGTGTGTGCAATCTAATATTTCCCAGGACGGATTGGAGAAATAAGCCTGATTAATGACAGAGATGGAAAACTCCTCGGCGAGCGCAGAATTCAGCTTTCAAATGCATCATCAGTCTGCAAACACACAATCATGTTAGCGCTGCGTAACCTCTTTACAAATACATGATCATTTTACAAACGTGACAGCGCAGACGCACTGCGCTTAGTCTCTGTCTCAGAACGGCTCGACGCGTTCACTCAGGGCACAGAATGACAGCAAGGAGATGAGAAGAGCACTGCAGCCTCTCAGAGGTCAGAGGTCAAAGGTGATGACACCTGTCAGGCTCTTCTCTTGGCTTGTTTCTTCACATCCTTTCTTTCATGTTTTTATATCACCTCATCACTTTGCATCTCACCTCGTCTTCTCATCGCTTTTTCTTCTGATCTCATGTTTTTTCTCGTCTCGTCTCGTCTCGTCTCATCTCATCTTGTATCTTCTTTTGATTAGCTTTTTCACTTCACTTCACGTCATCTAGCATATAGCTTCTTGTGTCGTGTCTTCCCCTCCATTTTGATTTGTTTCTTCACTTGTTTTCTTCTGTCATCTCTTCATGTCTCTTCTCACCTCGTCTCATCTCTTTTCATCTCGTAGCTTCTCTTTAGATTTGTTTCTTCTTTTGCCGTCTTTTCATGTCTCGTCTCTTCTTTTCTCTTCATGTGATGTCTAGTTTAATTACTTTTCATGTCTCGTTTCATCTTGTCTCTTCTCTTTTCTGTCACTTCTCTCTTCTCTGTCATGCCTCTTCTCTTCCTCTTCTCTGACACGTCTCTCCTCTGACACGTCTCGTCTCATCTCGTCTTTTCTCATCTTGTCTTTTTTTGTCTCTTCTCTTCTGTCTCGTCTCTTCTCTTCTATGTTTCATCTCTTCTCCTCTCTTCTCTTCTCTGTCATGCCTCTTCTCTTCCCCTTCTCTGACACGTCTCTTCTCTCTTCTCTTCTCTGACACGTCTCGTCTCATCTCGTCTTTTCTCATCTTGTCTTTTTTTGTCTCTTCTCTTCTCTGTCACTTCTCCTCTCTTCTCTGTCACACCTCTTCTCTTCCTCTTCTCTGACACGTATCATTCGTCTTGTTCATCTTGTACTTTTGTTGTCTATTCTTTCTCGGTCACTTATCGTCTCATCTGTATCTTTCAGCTTTATATATGTATCGTATATTCATTACTATGTTTAATTCTCTTCTCCTCTATTTCTCTTCTCTGTCATGCCTCTTCTCTTCCTCTTCTCTGACACGTCTCTTCTCTTCTCTGACACGTCTCGTCTCATCTCGTCTTATCTCATCTTGTCTTTTTTTGTCTCTTCTCTTCTCTGTCACATCTCGTCTCTTCTCCTCTCTTCTCTTCTCTGTCATGCCTCTTCTCTTCCTCTTCTCTGACACGTCTCATCTCATCTTTTCTCGTCTTGTCTTTTTTGTCTCTTCTCTTCTCTGTCACATCTCGTCTCTTCTCTGTCTCATCTTGTCTCTTCTCCTCTCTTCTCTTCTGTCTCGTCTCTTCTCTTTATGGTATCTATTCTATTTATCTTATCCTGTAAAGTCTCATCTCGTTCTCTTTTCGTTCTTCTCTCATCATGTCTAATTATATGCTCTTCATCTTCTCTGAAAGTTATCGTATTAATCTCGTCTTTTCTCATATCGAATAGTCTATTCTGTCAAGTGTATAATCTCGTCTCTTCTCCTCTCTTCTCTTCTGTCTCGTCTCTTCTCTTCTCCGTTTCATCTCGTCTCTTCTCCTCTCTTCTCTTCTGTCTCGTCTCTTCTCTTCTCCGTTTCATCTCGTCTCTTCTCCTCTCTTCTCTTCTCTGTCTCATCTCGTCTTGTCTTTTTTCATCTCTTCTCCTCTCTTCTTATCTCTGTCTCATCACGTCTCGTCTTTTCTCTTCTCTTCTCATGTCTCGTCTCGTCTCTTCTCCTCTCATCTCTTCGTGTCTTGTCTTTTCTCGTATCTTCTAGTTTCCTAGCTTCACTTCCCTTCTCTTCCATTTTGATTTGTTTCTTCACTACATTTCTTATCTTTTCATGTCTCATCATTTCATCATCTCACCTATAATCTCACCTCATCTCTTTAGTTCTCCTCTTGTCTTGACACATCTCATCTCTCTTCTCATCTGTTCATTAATCATCTTGTCTCATCTTTTCTCGCCTTGACTCTCATCTTGTGCGGTGTTACTTCAGTATTATTTATATTAAATAACTATTATACTATTACTAGTATACTATCGTAGTGTTTTCTTAATATTTTAAATTAACATTAATTTTAAATGATCAGATTTAATTGCAATTTCACTTTTTAATCATTTTGTTATGTGCTTTTTGTTATTTTTATTAGATTTTTTTTTAAAATCTCATCTTCTGAATGCAAGATTTTAGTTTTTATCTGTCAGATTTCTTTCAAGTTTATGCTCATGTGGTGTTATGTCCTTTGAACATCACGCCACTGTTACAGCACAGCACGGTGATCCAGTGAGAAGCATTTGAACTCGTCGCAGAACGATCTAGTGAGAAGCATTCAGATTCTGCACAAAACATATAAACATCAAACAGTGCGTAGAAAACCAGAAGTAGTAATGCTGACTATAACCATGGTGTTGAGGCAGAAATAGTTGAATGTTATTACATTATTCATTTCAGGGTTTGTACAACCATTTGAGAGAGAAATTCAAGCACTTTTCAATGACTTTCAGGCATTTCACACAACTATTTTCAGCACTTTAGAGCTCTAAAAATGATCCTAATTAAATGTTGTTTTAATGGGATAACCAAAATATTATTTGTGGTGAACAATCGCTTATGTAAAATTTAAAAATACATCAAAATCACCATTATAACCTGTAGATGCCAGCAGAGGAGCACTTATTGGCTTATTAATCATTAATTTCTACTTTTTCTCTATATTTTGAAAATTATAAAATTATCAGGATCCTCACTAACTCATATTTTGTCAATGTGCACTTTTGTGTATGATGTAAGAAAATTCACAAAATGCCTTGGAAAAATAAACTTCAATTTGCAACTAAATCACACATAAAGAGTGATCCATTTATAATCACTTAAGTTGTTGGTCAGTTCTGTGTAATACTATAGAAAAATAATGGTACTCATTTAATAAAAGTCAAAATTTTATAAGAGTAGAATATATCAATTTTCCATTTGAAATTACATTTTGCATGTTACTTTTATATGCTTACCAACTCGAGCTCAATGCTTTACTGTCAAATGTACATTAACAAGAATTAAACACATAATATTAGTAAATGCACTTATTAATGCAAAAAATTGTAATTTTATGATTAAATTATCTTTATCTTTAATACTCCCACACACCAACCCCCCAGCGCTACCAAATCTGCTCCTGGTGCCACCATCTGTAGAACTTAGTGGAGCTGGTGCCACTGCTCTCAAATGTTAGTCTGGAGCCCTGCCTAGGATGCTCATTCCGTTTTGTGCATTTCAAGCATGATGTCCCAACCGTTGTGTGTAAACATTCTTTTAGGATGTAAATGTGCAGTTGTAGACTTTCACTCTTATCATTTTTTTATAAACGCGCACAGATGTCTTGCACATCTGCATAATTTTCGCTGATGCAGGTAATTGAGGGAATGTAATATCAGAGCAGCTGATCTATTAAGAATGCTGTGATTCATATCCATTATATATATATATATATATTATAATCTAATATATTGTCTGGAAGTGTACGTTAACCCTTCTGAATGTTGGATAGTGGACTATACGCACTTCTGTTCAAAATTGGTGTGATGTAAACCTGTCGGGAAACTATAGTTTACTAGCACTTTACAATCAACATGCGCCAGTGTCAGAAAAAAAAACGATACAAGGTAGTTCACGATTCAGCTACAAAAAATATTAAATCAGCTCCAAATATTAAATCTACTTTCATATATTGAAGATTTATGCCAGCAACTTTGGGAGAAATTGAGAGCGATACCTACGGCTACAAATTAGGGGTTGCACTGGTCTCGGTAAAAAAAATCGAACTGTACCGTTCCACATGTTCGGCATGACTAGGGACGCGGTTCCTTAAATTGACAATGATCGGATATGTTTGTTAGGTTCGGCTAATGCATGGTTTTGATGATGGATACAAAATTCGGATTCCCACTACATTACACCAAGACGATGCGAGAAAAAAAAAAAATTCCTGTTGGGGCAACAGTCACGCTTTGTCACTGCGAGTGCTGTATGATGGATACTGTCATTTAGCGTCATCACGTGTTGATACCGTGACTTCTAAAACAGTGATATACAAGAACCTGAGTAAGTTGAACCGTTGCACCCCTAGCTACAATAGCTATTTATTATAATTGTATTTTTTGAAAAAAATAGTTTGTTGCATTTTTGCTACAATTTTGAGGACCGTGTATCCATGTCAGAACCCTGCTGCTCACTTTCAGATGTTCTCATGCATGCTTGGCATTATGCAATGAGTGATCAAACAAACGCATGGCATGGCCAGTGAAATGACTACAAATGAAGAAATGTACCATCTCTCTTATTCTTCATTTCTAGATGCACATTCCAGGTCATGCTGGCTATACAGGCAATGAGGAAGCAGACAGACTGTCCAGGGAGGGAGCAGCAAAGCCCTTGTGTTAGTCCACTGTTGCCACGTTCATTTTATAATGCTACATTCTGTTTTAGGTGCCTAGGATGAGGTTGTAGTTTGTTAACCCTTGATGGCTAATGCACTTTTTCTTTTGTTGGGCTAGTGTTGTAATGTTCTAAATCACACTCGAAACAAGATTTCTTCTTTTCTGAAGAGCAGTGCTTATCCAAAATGTTTGTTTATGATTGTTCTGTCAATTAAATTGTCATTTATATTGTTCCTGAGATTGATTGCTGGTACTTATTTTCCCATCTCTCAGAAATATAAGCACTTAGAACATTTTTGGATGCGTTACAAGTGACAAAAATAATTGTAGTGAGTGTACCGTGTAAGTCTCCAACCTGGCTAATATTCTGCCGCCGTAATGTATTATTGATTCTTTATCTCTGAATGCATCATCTTGCTCTTGTTTTCAGTTAAGAAATAGTCATGGCTCTCAAATGCACCAGCGCTGAAATGCCTCAGTATGAACAGCAGGAGTCACTGCAGTTCATGCTGAAAAGAGTAGAATACAGATTTTATCTTTACAAAAATCTAGCTTTGCTCTCTTATTACTGAGCCTTTCCCATCTTCACCTGTGATCTTTTAACTAAATGATGGGGATATTCTGGTTTTATTCTTTTCAGTATTTTTTCTTTTCTTTTCAGTTTTCTTCATAGTGGGGCAGAACTTCATCCAATTCGCTTATCCAGTTAATATTTAAACCTAGCAAAATGATTCAACAGAAGGAGTTCAAGGGAAAACATTTTCAAGGAAATTTTTTTTTATTCAAAAAATGAAAATTCTGTCATTATCATGTTCAAAATCGGAATTATTTTCTGTTGACACAAACTACTTTTTTTTTTTTTTTTAAAGTCAGATTTTTGACGTCTCGTGGAAATACCAAAGTGGAAAGAAGGTCATAAAGGTTTGGAAACACACGAGGGTTTGTAAATTATGACAGAATTTTCATTATATAGTGAGAGCCTTGGCCTGTTGTTCATGTTCATTGCTCCAGAAATTCTCTTAGTGCTGTCGTTTATCTCAAGCTATATAACGGTCCTGTCCGATTCTCTGCTTTAAGCCTGCGTCTAGACATGCCTTGAGTGTTGTCTTAAATACAGATAAGCTGCACAGCAGGCTGAGGAGGAGTGAAGGCATTTTCTCTTTCGTGAAATAAACAGAGGTGAGAATCTCAACACTAGGGCCTCAGCGCGGTCCGTCCTGACTTTCGCTTGCAGAGCTCAGCTCCTCTGAATTCCCGCTGAGATCCAAGACCTTCAGAGCGGGATGTGCGGTCAACAGTTATAGGTCAGGAGACTCCATTTGTCCTTGGCTGGTGAAAACAAGGAGAATTTAGTGCTCGTAACCTTTCACAGCTTCAGGTTTCTTGAGCCTACCTTGTATGAAAACTATCCTCAAGCCTAATGGGCAATGTAGATTAGCTCATTTTGTAATATTTATGGAAGGTAGATGTTCCAACTGGTAACGTTTAGAACTCCTCTGAAGGCTGTTTGTTAATCTCAAACAGTGATAATTTGTTGGAGATTAAGGGAAGGAGGAGGCACACCAAAAACACCCCATAATTACAGCACATCTGGTCTCTGCTCTCTTCAAAAACCATGTCACAGCTGACTCGGGCCCTCAAATCTGGAAGGAAGTGTAGGGGAATTTCCGCTAATGAATCCAACAATCACACGATGAGGCCTCTGTGCAGGGACTTCAATGGAAGCCACATTCGGAGCAGGCACAGCGAGGCACAATCAAAGGCACCGGCAAGCCGTTACCACGGGAGCAAAGCTGCAGCTTGTAACCGAACAGACATCTGTTTCCATGACAGCTGTCTGGAACGGCATCAGCCTAACTAACTGCTGCCTCAGAACTAGTCTGACTGTTTGATATCTCTTGCGATAAAGACAGGGAAGATACTGTCAGAAACCCTCGCCGCTTGTTGTTGTGATGCGCTAATGCGAAGAGAGAAGTTTGCATTTGTGTTTATTTGGTGGTTCTTTGAAGCTGCCGGAATCAGAGGCTGCAAAATAGTGGAAGGGAGAAGAAACGTACCCGAGAGAAGTAAACATATGGAGCGAACTACCGCGGTGTGCTCGACGGAAGGCATTATATTGATAACAGAAATGATGATTTCGTTTTTCAAAGCAAAAATTGAGGCTACTGTGTGGCAGTTAAAATGGAAGCAAATGGGACGAATTTTTCATTTACTATGTAACCGAAGTAACGACAGATCATTGAATCCTTGTCATGTACATCCAAGTGAAAAAAGATTATTGAAAAAAGAAAAACGAAATGTGGCCGGACTTGGTTTTACACATAAGCTAAATAATTGGCTAAGTCATGTCACAAGAGAGAAATCTGCCATTTCACTGAAAGACCAAGTTATGACATTGTAATGGAAAATTACGAGAGAAAAAAAAGCATGCATTGTTCGCAATAAGATCATTAAGATGCTTTTGGAAATAGAAAATGTCATGCAAGCAGAAAAGAAGCTTATGATTTTGTAATAGTAAGGTATAGCCTTTATGAGCGGTGGGTGGACTAAGAGGGTCTCGTGTGTTTGGCAGGAAAGCAGGGAATGCTAAATGTCAATGGCTAAGCTGTGTTACATTAATTTTTCTGTTAAAACGTGAATTATTAGCGTGCCCATAAAGCTGTTTAAATCATTTTTACTGCCATTTTGTAGTTTATAGTTGCAAAATTGGATAAATTGTGTTACCATGCATATTGTTCACGTTTGGTGGCTATACAAAAAATGTAATGCTTACATATTTGGCCCCGTTCACTTCATTTTAAGTGCCTCAGCGAAATAACAGATTTGCCCGTTTAAGAAGGGTGGAAGGAGGGAAGAGTGGAAATAATTTTTGCTGCAATCAACATGGTCAAAAATGTTGTTGTTTAACTTGTAGTTAATAGGCTAGTATCTCTAGTTCTGCATGGCTGAGACACCCGCCTGGTGGTCTGCTGTTTGCAAGGGCAAGGCCTGCCCGCAGAGAGGGGCTTGACAAGGTGAGCTCCAGCACTGCGGCACTCTGCAGCTTTCATTCTCATTCTCTCTCACTCCACCCTCCCTATCTCTCTCAGACAGTACACCTGCTTAGGAGCTCTCCAAAACCCTCACTACACTGAGATACCACCATAGCTAGAGTTTAATAAGCACCACATCGTCTTATATTGCACATCGAAACACAAAGTCCTTGACCCAAATAGTGCAGATGGCCATGCTCTGAACTGCCACTTAAATCAGTGAGCTTAGGAGAGTCTGCCGTGTCGCCTGGCCTTCAAGCTGCCTCTGTCTGTGTGTGCGTATGAGACTGACTCATCAAGCTACCAGAGAACTCAATTTAATCCCACAGCAGGAGATTCATTCTCTTAAAGCTGAAGTTCCCCATCACGTGCTCGCTGATGAGGCGGCCGCGGCACCTCCTCACACGTAACCAAAGTGTGCCAGCCGAGCTGGATTTTTAATGATACATTTGTCAAGCAGCTACCGAGCAATATTTTCAGCATTTGTAAGGAGATAAACAAAAGGAACATCTGTGTCTCTGTCACCCTTACTTACACAAGGAGTTGTTAGATCATTAAGAAAATCTTTCTTTCTTTCTTTC